>CAJNSZ010000028.1:92075-188962 GCA_905329745.1 Rotaria sp. Silwood2 | reverse complement strand
GTAACTATTGATACAAATTCATAAAAGCTGAATTATTATATAATTGTTTTTTTTTTGTTAATTACTTTGTAATTCATTTGCGTCATTCAATGAAAGGTAAAGGTATCTTTATGTATGTTTCTTGAGAACTATGATAAGAGTAAGATGATAAGTTTCTTAGAAAAGAAAATGTTGTTCACTGTCTATTCTTTATTTTCTAATCTTAATCAGTACTCTTCGGGTTCTTTATCAATCTCTTCATGATATAAGATGTAGCATAAGTTTTACACTATTTTTTTCCTTTGCAAAAATTCAAGTAAATAAATAATACACTATTCTAAGTTTCTTGTTAGAAAATACAAAATTTAATTATCTAGAAACTTCTATTAACTTTGTTTACAAACAATCGAACAAAAAAAATTATAAACTTCGATGTAACTCACTGTTATTTAGACTTCCAATGCAAAGACAAATAAATTCTCTATAACGTTTTGCAATAATGCAGTTAATCTAATCGATTATAAGTGCATGTGGACGACTTACACATAGTAGACAGACAGGATGATAAATGGTATTTTTGTTGTGTCTATCATATACGTACATATATTTGTAGATATTTGTATTCGTAATTTTGAATACCGCTATCAGAAAGCATAAAAAATAACGAACTTTTTTGTCATTGATGACGACTATGCAAACTTGCTAATGCATCTATGTTTTTCTATGGATATCATTTTAAGAAAAATATTTTTTGAAGAAACTCGGTGTTCTCTATGATTCGATGCGAATCGATAAGTTGATTCTTAATATCGGCTTGAATTTACGTTCTAAAAGTATATTTGTTGAAAAATCAGGGATTTGATCACAATAAACTTACTTTCCCGTAGACTTTAGAGTACCAACTGTGCGCATCAGTTCACAACTACGCTATGATCAACAATAAGTCAGAACAAGAAGAATAGCCAGTAGAAGTTTCAGGTTAATCAAATGAAAAATCTCTGTAGCGTATACAAACAGCAAAAAAAATGTTCTTCAAAAGTTTCTCAGTCCTAATATTCAACTTTTCTTTTTCAGAAACTATTAACTATTATTATTATTATATATGGTTCTATCCAACTCGATGAACTGATTCCAACTTTTAATCTGGCTTTATCATAATATACTAATGTGTTCGGAAAATTGGTAATTTCAGAATAGCAGCCAGATTTTCTAGGAAGATTCCAACTCAGTCTGTGTCTTCTTATGCGGCATAGTATTATATAATTGGAAAAAGTTCACGAATCGCGATAAAATGGATCGAAGTTTCTTATACTGTTTACAACGTAGTGCATGACAGATTTTCAGAGCTACTTTTGGTTTGGGAATCAATTTTTTTGCTTTCTCACTTCTAGTTCAATTGACATAAACATTTTCGAGCATAGATTTTCATAACAATGATGTTAATTGTTGGGATTTTATTATATCGGAAGAGGAACACATCATTGTTTGTACTCATTCCAGTGTTTTAGTTTTGAAAGAAAAATATGTATGCATGTCCATCGGGTTGCTCACTATGAGATGTTGTTTACAGAATTCTTGTGATAAAAACGAGTAATCCAATAAAGAAGATTTTACGTTTCTCAAAATATAGATTTTTGAATGTGACCAACTGAATAAGTAGCTATGCTGTTGCCTTGGTATTCACTTTTATTGAGTACCTTCATCAATCCCGTTGTGTCTATTACAATATATACACATCTTTATATGCGAATTTATAGAGGGACAACACGGCTGGGAGACATAGGAGGAGTATATCTTCCTGCTTTTTAAAATTCCTGTGGAACTTTCTCTCGTTTTGGGAAAAATTTGTGGTGAGTTTTCACTGAGTTAGACGAAGTTAGGAGTATGTCTTGCACAGATTGGTATAGACTTCGGCTACATCATTCTCTCATTCTGAGAAGCCAATCAGAGCTCTGTTCTCTAAAATTGAGGGAGTTGGTAGATTATTTCTTTCTTAAATTTCGCAAGGTTTGCACTATACCTTTCTCCGATTTTATACAGCTTTTAATCTTATAGGACTATTTCACCCATAAAATAGCGATTGAAATTACCAAAACCTTGATTACTGTCAGCCACAAGTCGAGGTGTTCTAAAATATCTGAAGTTTTTCTAACCATCTAATTCAGAGTTATTCTTAAAATTTCTCAAGTAAATGCACCAGTTTTAGCATCCTTGTCAATAATTAGTGAACTTGAAAAGATATTGAAAATACTGTGACAAAGTCGAAAATCATCCCATAATTTATGCTATAGTTAGAACCTTCAAACGTAACTAAAATTTCTGCAGACATCGACGGTAAAATGAATTTGATTGTTTTTGAACAACTTTGTACGATTTTCAAAGTTTCTAATCAAATCCGATAGTCTTCGTTTTGCTCAAAAAGTTATTACGAAATCTTCACTAATGTTTGCTTGGCAGGAAATAGTTTGAGTTCTGTTTATATTTATGAAATTGTCTCAAAGTTTGACTCATTTGACCTCTCTGAGCCGCCTCTACATTCATTAGGGAAGAAAATGCATCCATTATCAAGGTCAACACCAAACTCGAGGTCGTATTTCAATAACAATGTAATACAAACGAAACGTAACAATGCATATTAAGAAGTATCATATTGTACATGTCCAACAGTTGATTATGTTTTAAAAACCAAACCTTCCGTTACACAGGAATAATACATCAGTAGAAATTGTATGGTACGTATCATCATTCAATAAAGAAGGGGCGTTTTCAACTGATCAATTACTTTCGAATTTGTATTCTGTGCATAAGATAGACCCCCAATCCGCGATATGAACTACCCCAAAATGATAATTTCTCTTAAGCTTTCTGTCAAGAGCTATAGACATTTCACTGAAATTTTAGACTATGACATGGTATATACCAACAAATAGAAAGACGGTATTTCAATCTGATATTTTTCTCACAGACTGATCTATTTGTTAGTAAAATGCCTCGAAAATGACAGCTGACAAGAATATTTCCTTCTGAAGATATTAAAGTTCCAACTATAGATACTAGGGATCTTCTTATATTGTTCCAATAATTTCTTAATAATTGATTAATATTTAAATGTAAGTCTAATTAAATAAATGTTTTAAAACATACCTGAAATGTATCTCATTAGACAAACAGAAATCGAAATCATAAAAATAGATCTGAAGATAGGTTCGATAATAATACCTTGACTTGAATATTTATTATTGAATGTAAAAAATAGCGAAATCGATCAACAACCCTTCTACAGATACATTAGAAATTCTGAACAGTTTTATTGAAAATAAATCACAAAAATATTTAATTGGAAAGTTTTTTTTTCGAATTGCGAACTCTGTTTACTCTTGATTTCGAAGACATTTTTGCGTTGTTACCATAACATCGCCTATAGAAAAAAGTACTTCCTTGTTCGTCGCGAGAACCTTTTCTTCTAGTATGTTGTTTTTCTTGGAAAAATTCCAACTTGTGTTTTTTCCAATCAATACCATAAAAAATTACTGACAAACACTTCCTGTTTTTCTTCCGATAATATTGACGAATAATACTTCCTATTTAATGTAATTCAAAATGAAAAGGTGACGCCATATACTATAAATTAATGACAATAATAATATATTTATATACATATATAACCTTGTGTTTCTTCCTCTTCGTTGTTTTTCTTTCATTGGATAGGTAGTTGATGATTCAGCCCCCGTCATCCTTAACAACTGCTAATATTTATACGCAAATATTAGTCTTGTATAACATATCCTAGTATAAATTGTGCATATCAATTAATGAAGGCAATCACAATTTTGCAACTAATGCGAAAGTAAAAATTGATCAGGCTATTCAAACATAGTATATGTGCGACTTCTATAAGCAGTGTATAACCAAACACATATGCACAAATTCAAGATTCTTTCTTATCAATATAAAAATAAGAATATTATGCTAAATGCAGTAATGAAAAAAGAATCCGTTTTTTGTTCTTGAAAGATTAACCCCTCATTGAAAATCTGTTGTTAAAAGAATCATCGACAACAAGTCAATATGTTACTTGTTTTGGACTAAGATTATTGAGGAAAAGAGAGTTGAAGCATTAATGAAAGATCAATTTACTGTTTGATAGAGGATACAATATCTATCCACAACACCGTACAGATTGGACAGAGTTGATTGTTGACTGGAAATTGACACTTGGTATCTCTTACGATATAAAATTCTTTGAATAGGCACTGTCAACATCAAATTATAGATTAAATGCATAGGTTTCTAAAATAGAATGTTTAATTGTATCATTTTCAATATGAAGACTTGCAAATATATTTCGACATTAGCAAGAGAAAAAATATTTCTCTTGTGACAATTTTTAGTTTATTCAAAATTGCCGAGCTTTTTTTTCAAAGATGTTTGCATTGCATTAGTCTTCATTCCACTTACAAAGACAGTTCTGCCCTTGTGTAAACCTTTTTAATGTCTTCTTGTAATAGTTTTTCCATAATCAATTACTGTCTATGGATGCAACAATAAACAAAAGAATTTCCTTTTAAAGTTAGAAAGATTCTCTGGTTTTTTTTGTCCAACATAAGCGGTATTTTCCAACAAATGAAACAAAATAATTGATTGTGTGTTGAAGAATGTTAGCACGATAAGTCATGCACATTCCAGATTTGTTTTGAAAAAAGAACAGAATGTGACGTGCAAACTTCAACCATTTCTAATCTAACGAAGAAATGCGAAATAATATTTATTGTTTGTTATTGATTTCCCATGAATAAAAAAACAGAGTTCATTTTATTGACAATTTAATTTCCTGCGAGATGAACTTTTATGTATAGTGTATTGTAGGAAGTTAAAAGCATTTTTCTCTGAATGATCTTATTTTGTTTGAATTTCATCGAGTAATCTTCAATCGGTGTTCACTTTCTTGAACAATATAATCATACCAAATAGTTAGGTTAAATAATGTAATGATTCAATGAAATTTACATGCAAAGAAAGAACAACTATTCGAACGTAGGAGCGTCATTCTTATCTAGAGATATAAGCTGATCGACTAAAATGTCATGACTGAAATGTAAATACTAGAGTGTTACAAATTTTCTACCAGCAGGATCAGTCTTCAGTCATGTCTTTGTCTAAATTCTTATCAGTATATTCTTTATCATTCTTTGGCTTTTTCATCTTGAACTTTCTCAGAATAAAGAAAAAGTTTGAAAAAGTTTTTTAAAACTTTTGGTCACTATCATCGAGAGTAGAGCTTATCGAGTCGAAAATTTTTGAACCTAGACCGGATCGATCTGTTCTTTGATGTTCTCAATCAAATTTTCTAATCAAAATTAGATAGACATCACGAAAATACGAGATACCTTTTTCTTTTGATTTTTAGTATTCTGTCTGAGAGGCAAAAAAATGTTAAATATCTTCAAGTGCTAGTGTCAGTTTATGCATTAATTGGCATCTCTACTAACATTCATTCGCAAAACTTCGTGCCCATCCATCTCCAAGAGACCTAAGCGGATGCATTTGGCGCTGATTCAATTAGCACTAGTCGGAAATTAATAGCTAATTGTAACTTGATTCTTATAAGATCAGCATCAAGCTTACCTAGGAAATGTTTAGAATATGTAAATAATAGAATTGAAATAATAGAAAAAAAGATCTCTTACTTTCGCAACGGCTGTTGAATTCGAATAAAAAACCTCATTGAGAATATCGGGTGTTCCAAAAGTTTTGCAACATTTTGAATTTTGCATTTATCTCGACTTGAGAAAATGATAAAATCTTGATGTTTTTCTTAAAAGATGCACCGTGAAAAGCTCTACAAAAACTGTATAAAGAAATCTNGTCAGATTACGACGCCTCATCGATCTCTCTTTGTAAACTCTTATTTTTAATGCCGATACAAAGGATAGCAAGTTCAATACCGTGAAGAACCCTCAAACCATAGTCATCTATTTATAATAGTGCTTTTTTATTATTATCTATAAAAAGCTTAATTCTAAAGTGAGCGCTACAGCTTTTCAAATACTCTTTCAAACCAAAACAGCAAACGATCACAAGGAAACTTTTTCGTGAGTTCTGGGAAGCGTGATCACAAAAAGCATAAACTTTAAAAAACTAAAATCGATTCTCACTTTTTATCAATAAAGTATATTTTTCAAGGAGAGAATAAGTTTGAAAAACAAAAGGTGCCAAATAAAAAAGGACATTTTCTTTTTGATAAAAGGTCAGATCTGAGGCTATCTTGCAATGCTTTTATCTCAATTTTGATTTTTCTGATGAAAATTGACTTTTTTGTTTTGAGTGAGAATAGCTTAAAATAAAATTTGTCGACAAAGTTTTGAATACTCTAAGTAAAATTACTTTATCAACTAACAACCAGTTATTCACAGATGAACAATTGCATGAAAGGCAAGAATAAAAATCTTCTATTGTTGATAGTGTTCTTCACACTTGGAACCCAGTCGACCTATTTTTTAACGATTTTTATTGATTATTAGAACATTAATACTGGCTTATTTTGCTCCCTTTTAACGATTTTCATAACTTTAATGATCAAGAAATATGACTCTGGAAGTCTCAAAATAAAAAATTTCTAGTTGTCGTCAAAATACCAACTTCAAGTATTGAACTTACACTTTTCATTATATGATGAAAGTCTTGAATCATGCTGAATGAATTTATCATACTCATGAAAAGTTAGCCGAGTACTAGAAGTTAATTCTGATCCTAACTAAAGATTTTTCACCTCAAAATTTCTAACTCTCAGAAAAAATTCCGTTCTATTGTCAAAATCTTTCCAACTAATAGCATCATACAACTATGAAAATATTTAAATATTAAGAAGTCTTATAAAATGAAATCTAATATAAAAATCGTACGTTTCAGCTCATCTTATCTTTCTGTCGGTCATAGTATCCTTCTTACGAATTGAGATGCCTTTCAGCTTTATTAAATAACTATTTCAAATAAGAATAGATCAAACTTATCAATTGTAAAGAAATCATATCCATTATTGAAAAAAGTCAGCGAAAAAATAATATAGATGTTAGTTGCTGCAAGTTACTAAATGAAACTTTTTGAAAGAAATTTTCATTCGTTGTTAATTTCAACACATATGAAACGTGACAAACTAAAATAGAAGTTGTTACTATTAGAAACTTCAAGAGTTATATGAGTTTTACATTGTATATTTTCATAGAACTGAAGTAACACACTGTCTATAGAAAAAATTGATTAGTTAATTTATATATTCAACGCACCAATTTTTCGTTGGCTAAGTGAAGAATTTCAACCGGCCACTTCAGTCGAAAAAATCTGATTGGCATTTTATTCATATAATTTGTGGACGTTTTTCTTTCTAACTAACTATTATTTATACGAAAAAATAAACAAATTATATACATATATTTATTTAGAACTGAAAAACTGGGCACACGTCATCAACCAGTTGGTGCTCAGACAGTTTTTCAACATTCAGAATTAATGGTAAAATAGAATGAATATTTATATTATTAATTATTATGTATTAATTATAGAATGTAGCATCTAATGCAGTACCTGATCGAATATTTAAAGTAGCTTTTATAGGTTTGTCAAATAAAAAGTAAATCGATTTCAAAATAAATTCATTATATTTAGGTGATAGTGGAGTTGGAAAAACAAGTTTTATTCAACGATTTTGTAAGGATCATTTTACAGAAGCTTTTTCAGCAACACTTGGTATTGATCTACAAGTTAAAATGCTCAATATAGATAATCGTATTATAGCATTACAACTATGGGATACTGTAAGAATTGTATTTTTTTTTTGTGCTTTTTTGCATCATTTATTTTTAATATATTCTTTAGGCTGGCCAAGAAAGGTTTGTGTTGTTTGACAGAAAAAAAAATGTTTTTCTTTAGTTCTTGTTTGAACTTAGATTTCGAAGTATTACTAAACAATATCTACGTAAATCTGATGGAATTATTCTTGTTTATGATGTTACATCTGAAATAACATTTCAAAATGTTCGTTCATGGATAACATGCACTCAAGTATGTTTCTTTTTTTTTCACAGAAAAAATCTTTTTTTCTTCTTTATATAAAAAATAATTATAGGAATTAACTGATGAAGATTGTATTATAGTTCTTGTTGGTAATAAGACTGATTTATGTAATGATGATGAACGAAGACCTGTTAAATATAAAGATGGAGCAAAATTAGCTGATGTAAATTTGATTTATTATTTTCTTTCAATTAAAATATATATATTTATTTATAGGAATATCGATGTTTATTCTTTGAAAGTAGTGCTCGATTAGGTACATCAGTTATTGAAATAATGGAAGCAATTGCTCGGTAATTTGTTATTAAAATTATTTTTTACTTCTAACTTGTCATTTTCTTGTAGATTAATGCAAGAGAAAGATGATCGATTACGTAAAGGTGAAAATATTATTAATTTATCATCAAAAACAAAAAAAAGTGGTTGCTGTTAATCAAAATTAATAATTCTTTGTTTTTTGACATGTGTATTTCTCGGATAATGGGATTTTGTAATAAAAACAACAAAAAAGAAACTGTATTACTTCTGTAATGATTATGAATAAATATGTGAATAACGCAATATTAAATAGAAAAATGTCACGATAAGCAGTCTTTGCTTTACAGATCGATATATCGCTGATAAAAGAAGAAGAAATATGTTAAAATGATAATTGTCAATCTTTAGTTTGTTCTGTTACCATGAAAAAACCAATAGCAGATGAAAGTTGTGTTACAATTCGATACTTTAATGCATAGCATAGAGTCATTCTAATTGCATGAATAACTTTGACGCTTGATTGTATTGATAAACATATTTCCAATGCTGATAGTGACTGCTTTAGGCAATCAATCTTATTAGAACAAAAAATTTTTGTGTGTCTAGCTGTCGATCGGCAGTCATTTACACATTGAAACAAAAACATAATTATAGTGCCAACAAAATACGAATAGAAAATATTGCCATCAACATCTTACTGCTGGACGTATTTATTCATATATTGATTACTATGAGGATTTTTATTATAATTATTTTATTTGTTGTTATATTAAATATTTACTGTCAACGAATTGAAGATAGTGTGCAATGTAATCATATTAATATTAATCGTGAAAAACTAGAACAAATGACTATCAAGGAACAAGAACAATTTGTAAATAGATTATTATTATGTTGAATAGGTGTTTTATTCTATAGTAAAATATCTTAGTAAGAACGTCATTAAGGGTATGCCTTCATGTTTCCGAGATTTTTGGAGAATGGCTCATCACAAAACTTTGAAATTTTCAGGACAGTTAGATCTTGATGGGTAGAGCAAAAGTTGTTATAGACTCAAGCTTCGGAGATGCTGTCTTGTATGAGATACTAAGATCACAATGGCGCCCGTTTCTCCAAGATGCTACACTCGATCAAGCTGAAAATGTTTCTTTTTACAGGCACTAAACACTGTTTAGGATGAGTATCTTTTTTTCTTTTGTTCTTCGAATCAGCAGAACAATATTTTTTGATACCCAAAAAAAAAAATACCTATCCCCAACAGTGTATAGTATATATGTGAAAAAAGTTTCAGCTCGATTAAACATACGGGGGTGTTTCTGCACCTTTTTTAAATAAAAAAGTTGCTTTGAAGAAAACGCGAAACAATGTACGGGTTTCGTTAATTTGATTGTTTTTAACGTTGAAAGACTATTTTCGGATCTCAAAATGTACTCAGTAGATAGCAACTACGTCAGACTATACGGTGACCACAAAAAACCGAAAATGAAAAAAAAATAAAATTTTAGGTCACGAAAAAAGGAGGAATCTTCAAGATTTATGTAGATATTTGTAGTAATTTAATCTTATTCTTCTTCTATGAATTTGTGTACTAGGTAAGAAATAATATTTTTCCACAGAAACACGTTTATCATTTCAAATAGAGATAAATATTTGACATTTTTAAGCACATTATTGTTGATCTATTCAATTGGATAGGAAGATATTCGAGTTCAACGATCTTCTTGTCATGAATCATGTGACATATTCTAGTGTATGTCACGGTCAGTGGACAAGAAGCTATTTTTTTTATAAATCTATTTTCAATGTGCCGTAAAAACATTACAATTAATATATATTTATCATGAGAACATATCGAACTAAGAAAATATTGCGACAATGATCGCGTCTATAATAAAATCAATTTAATCGAATTTTACATTGTAATCCACATGATGCAACGCCGAAAAACTTCTAGTAATTAGATTTTAAAAAAGAGAAATGTTAGCATAGCAATTGTTGGTATTCATTCACAACTTCTTAGATTATAATTGTTTCGAGGATAGAAAATAAATGTACACAAGTTAGAGGTTCATTGTCCAGCATAGTTTTTTTTCCATTGAATCACATTGTTATACTCTATCAAATAGTGAATGGTCCACTCATATGGAAAGTTTTTATTGTCGATATAAATTTAGAGTTATTTGATTTTCGGTCCAAGGAATTTTCGAAACGAACCGAACTTTGCCTCATTAATCTCCATAAAACGTCTTATTTCTATGAATAGTTGCCACACTCTGTAGCTCTTATCAGTATACCGTTCTGCTGAATGCTGCATAATCTTGCTGAGCATAACTCTAGAACTGCGATTTATCTAAATGCGCGTTGTTGAGCAGAACTTTTTAATAAGAATGTATTCTACTGCGCATTATGGAGTATACTAACTATTCATAGAAAATAAGGCTTATTATGGCAATTGATGAGGTTAACTTGGAGCCGGGCAAAATCTTAGTCTCTCTATATTTATGTATCTAGGCTATGTCAATTTTGGATGAATATGATAAAAATTTAACAAGTCTTGCGTATATAACATCGTTAGCTGAATTTCAAACACATTTACATTTGAATGATTCAAGTAAAAGAAGTACAACGGTAAATATTTATTCCTTTTTATCATGAGAAATTTTTTATTTTATTACAATTTAGGATAAATATTATGAACTTTATCGTTCTTGTCTGAAAACAGTAGCTATTGTTGCACGACATTTTCAATTTTTAATAAATAATAACCATACTTCATTACGTTGGTTATTATTACGTACACAAGCTATTGGTGAAGCTGGAGAAAATAATACTGTTATTAAACTTGAAGTACAAAAATTACGATCTCGTATGAAAGAAATTTATCATCGAAAATTTATTTGGAATAATACACAATTAAGCATTGATGGTTTGTTTATTTATTTAGATACGAAAAAAATGAATATATTATTTTATAGAAGTACAAGAAGTACTTGGTAAACTTGAATCACCCAATGATCTTCTTTCATTATGGAATGCAACTTATGAAGGCGCTATACCTATGCGAGATTATTATTCAACATTAATTGCTACACAAAATCAACAGGCCAAACAGAACCGTACCGCAGCAGTAACCCATTCTCATATCTAAAGTTCTCAGTTATTTTAAAATCGATCTAATATAAAAATATATCAAAAAAAAGATATTATCGACATAAATTAATTAAAATATTTTCAAATAGTGTATCTAACACAGAATAAGTATCAAGATTTATATATATGTCTTTGAACTTTGATTAGTCTATCTTATTATCCTTTATTATATTCCTGAGATATTACTATTTTGAATTCATCGCTAGATAGATTCGACAAAATTTGAGTTGAGAAAATTTTTTTGCAATAGAAATTTTTATTCAACATTCTTACCGATACTAAACATAGGTCTACAAAGGAAAACAGAACGTTCAGCACGACAATGTTTAACACAAGAGTCTTTAGAAATAGAAGTCATGTCTACATATGCATGTAATAAACTTCAATTAATTAGAAAAAAGTAAACAGCAATATAACCTCTAGTAAATTCATTGTTATCAATGAATAGAATGAATCTATCCTTTACTTTCATAAATATACTATCGGCCAATTTCTCTTACCGAAACACATAATCTTTCAACGTAGATAAGGTTTTAGTGTAATTCCTGTTAGATTACTATCTACCTTTTGAAATTCAACAGATACGAAGAAAAAAACAAACGTTTCAAATCATGTTTCACAATCTACTTATAGTTGTCATTCAAATGTATTATTTTCAATTAATTCCATTATAATCATATTTCATTGCAGTCGTAAACTTGTTCTTCTATATTTTCTTTTCATTGTACTCGTAATTACAAGCATTATTCTTACTTATTCATTCTGATTAACATTTATGCTGATTGTTCCTCATGCTCGACAATATTAATGTTGAAGTAATTGCGCTTGACGTTCACTGAAGGGGGAAACAGCTGATTCCAATGGCCCTAAAATGACTTTAGTCACTATAATAGGGCAAGGAAGTTACTCTTACACTACGAAGTACCTAGTAACAGCTAATTCGTGAATTTGATTTTTTCGTCAGAGAATAGCTATTGGGGGGCGAGGGGGGGGGGGTGACGGAGGAAGATCATGGAGTTTTTTTTTATAAAGTTTGATTAAAGGTTTACGGTGTTCAGGAATCCGAAACTGTGTATTGGATTTCTCGGTCAAGTGTTCTAAAATAGCTTTTCGTGCATCGAGAAATCAAGCATACAATTTCAAGAATCCATTTACAGATTTAGATTCCTTAACCTCGAAAACCTTTGATAAAACTTTATAAAGTATTATTTATTTTGAAAAATAGTCTGGTCTTGATAAACTCTCAAATTCTTCGTTACCCCTTACCAGATAACTGATACATTCCCAGTCCTAATATTAACTAAGAGTGATTCGAGATGTTTTCATGGAATTACTCAAAGAAAATCCACTGATTCCTAGTGCTTTGATTGATTCTAATGACAAAAAATCAGATTCTTTTCCTCGTGTGCTCATGATTTCATTCAAAAGTCATCATTTAGTTACGGTACGGAAATAGATCTTGTCGTTATTCAATTCCTATACGATTTATTACAAGAATGAAGTTGTCTCCATCTTGATCTATCATGGAAGAAAAAAACAATGTTCTTTTAAGATCTATTCACTAAATTATTAATATTTCATTTCGATGTATAACAAGTCTCATTCAGCTAATCTAGTTATGGATTGATAAGAAACTAATATTACTAAATTGTAGTCTTAATTTATTTTTGCCATTAGCTTCTGCTTGTAAATATTTGTACATTATGTCGAATAATATCTTAATTTGACTGATTTACTCAAATAAAAACTAAAATGAAAGAGAGAAAACTTTTCATGTTTCGATTCAACACTCTTTCAAGTAACTTATCAGTTCAATGAATCATTTCCAAAAAAAAAATATGAAAGAATCTTCGTTTTGTCCTGAATTGTTTGTTTTTTCTTATTTAAATAACTTTTCTACTTTTTTTCGCTAAGGTTTAACTGATAAAACTGATTCAACAACAAATAATGAAGAACGTCGTATCGTTGAACAATTATGGCAAGAATTGAAACCACTACATCGTTTATTACATGCTTATATAAGACAGCAAATGAGCAAACTATATCCTGAACTTATTCAACTTGATCAACCTATACCAGTTCATTTAACAAGTGCGAAATAAAAAAAGAAAAAAAATGATTATCTTAATATGTATATCTATTATAGAAGACATATTTGGTTCAATGATGACTTATCTTGTAAAAGATATTCTACCGTTTCCTCATCTTAAAGGAATTGATTTTGGTCCAGCAATGAAACAAAAAGTTTGTTTGTTTTACATTTTACTTAGAAAAAATTCTTTTTATTCGAACTATGTTTTGTTTTGTTTTTTATTAGAATTTTACTGAAGAAAAAATCTTTCATTATGCTGATAGATTTTTTGTTTCATTAAATTTAACACAAGTTCCAAATAATTTCTGGAATTTATCAATATTTAAGAAAATTCCTGGTCGTCATATGGCTTGTCATCCTACTGCTTTTGATATGTATAAATATGATGATGTTAGGTATGTTTTATCATATTATCAATTTTTTGATTAATTTTGTAAAACATGATCTAAAAGTAGTGTTGAGATATGTACATGTAAACTAGGATCCCCCAACAGACATGAGAGACACGAAAGAAACAGCTCATCACAGACCATGACAGATGTTATTGATTATACAATCACAGTAAAGACAGACTATCCCAAGAGATGTCCAAAATCGAATCTTCGATTCCTAGAAAGTACCTTTGCAACCGATGATCTAATGATAGTATGTCAGGTAACTGATATAATGATGTTTTTGCTATAAGTGTTCAAGTTATATTTTTAATTTTTGTAGATGTTTAATATCTATTATTTTTATAAAAGTAGTTCCTTCGAAAGATAAACCAAAGAGAGAGTGAAAATAAGCATACTGTTAATCAATTATATAACGTTTTCGTTAATAAAGAATCCCATTGAGTTGAAACTTTGTTCAAACATTGACAGTACCTAGTTATATATAAAAAGAAATTTCAGTTTATATCTCGTTCTTAGTATGAGCTAGAGCAACTTTAGTAAATTTATAATACTTTTTCTTTTTTCAGATGAACAGTCGTCTTTGATGGGAAAAATCTCGCTGCTAACAGAAACAAGCTTCAAAATCATAATGATTATGAAAGTGAACATCAGAGTATCTAACCATGCCTTTTCTGAAAAAGTGATTCTTTGACGATGTTAGATTTTGTCAGGAACTTTAATCATATTTTTTAGCTGTTTTTGACTTCTCTTTTCATCCAATGGTGGAAAATATGTATAGTTTACCGTTGGTGCAATTATAGATTAATCTATTTAACTTTATATTATGCAACACTTGTACAACTCCTTAATTATCAGTAAAACAATTTCGATTTCAACAATTCCGATTTTCTCAGAATCACGAGACTCTAGATAACATGTTCATCATGAAATGGATCATATTCAATATTATTTACAATATAAATCTTTACCATTTAGGTTTCATCGTTCACCACATGGTGCATTTAGTGAAGCTATTGGTGATGCAATTGCATTAACTAAAATGTCACCAACACATTTAAAACGTATTGGTTTATTGGAAAATTATAGTGGATGTGACAAAACGTTTGCGACATTTTTTATTGTGCATGCATTTTTGTTTAGCAGCATGACAAAACGTTGATTTTTTTCAAAATAGGCATCGTCGAATTTTGTACGAACTTCTATTTATCTTAATTTAGAACGGTGGAAATGAGCATTTTTAAAGGTCTCAGAGTGTACTTATTTGAATTGAGTCTACTGCCCACACATTTTTCAGTGGTTTATTCTTTTCGTGCAAGCGAGTATTCAGTTCTTAGAACACGATTTACTGCTAGAAACTTTTTAAATGCTCTGTTGATTGTTTGTATATACGAAGCTTTTAAACACTTTTTCTTTCGGTTAGACACATGGTCATTTTTTGGAAATATCGCGATTTTCATTCTCGGTTGCGCCTTTTCAAAGAAAACATTCTAGAAATGTTACTTATGATCAAATCGGTTCGATTTTTCCAGTATTTTGTAGAAGATTAATTTCTTTTACTATAGTGAGCCGTAAGAAGGCGTGAGAAAACCATTCAGCTGAAAGAAGAATCCGAATAGTGTCAGCAAGGCCGTTTTAGTCGTAGCAGATCAGAAAGACCATAGGTTTTAGATATATATGGGTTGTGATCAAACACTTACAAATAATTCTAAAAGAGCATTTGATACACACTGAAAATTACAAATAGAACATCTCTTTCGTGTCTGTTAATAACTGCGAAAGATCATTGGAATAACAGAAAATAATGTGTGGGAAGTAGGCTCATTTCATATAATTATACTATGCGACCTATAAAAAATATTCCTCTCTATTATTCTAAATTAAGATAAATGGAAGTTTGTGAAGAATACGGCGACGCATCTTTGAAAAAAAAAGATCAACATTTTATCGTATTCCTCAACAGAGATACCTGCAAACAGAAAATGTCACAAAACTTTTGCCACATTCGATATTTGATGTTTTATGTTAAGAAGCTGGTCAACAAGAACCGTTACATTGATGTGATTTGTATGATTCAGCAGCTGCTGGCAAGAAACTTAAGTATATTTCTTGATTTTATGTTATGCAATTATAAATAAAAAGAATTCGTTTAGAATATTACTTGAACTTGGTTCGTCAAAACCTTGGGAAGATATATTAGAAGAATTTGCTGGTGTAAGAACATTTTCTGCTAAATCATGTTTACGATATTTTAAGCCACTTCAAGATTATCTTGCAGAATTAGTTGAACAAGGTCAATTGAAAGTTGGATGGACATGTAATAATAAGAGTACTTCAATAAGAGAAGAATTATTTCGAAGAAATTTTTTATTATTTATATTTATGAATTTTATTTTGTCGTTTAGTTTTTTTTATTTGTAATTTAAAAGGAAACTTCTTTTTTTTTGCATTTGGCCATGAGATTTTCTCATTTCTTTTGAATTTTAAAGCATAGATTTATTTAGAATAAAGAATAAATATGATATCTTCTAGATAATAATCAAAGATATGAATAAACTAATAGTTTTGAATGAATGCAAATATTGGAAAAGATGATTCTTTTTCGTCTATAAAAAGTGTTGTATGACATATCGATGGATTCACCTATAAAAATCTACAATGAATTAGAAAGACATGATAACTAATTAATTTGTCTATACATTACTGACAAAGTATCTCTCCTCGGATCCTATTTGTTATGAAAGCTAAACGTCTGAAAATTCATCTGCACGTAGTCCACAGATGATGTAGATTAGCGGTAATATCAACGCTAAGATCACTCAAGCTAGAACGGAGTTATAATAGTTGATGGTGTTGATGATCATCGTGAATCTCATAACTCGAGAATACATGAACGTTTTGAGTTGTCCAATCGCTCATTTAGTAGTCCTGCATTATAGATATTTCTGAAATAAACTTTATCGAAGTTCATCAAACTCCTGACGGGCTAGAACACGTCTGCTGAAAACATGGATATGCAAGAAAAAACAATAGAATATCATTCAACGGTAAATAACTCAGCAATAATTTTATGAGTCAATTGAAAATGCTGAGAAGGTATTTCAGCATATACTTGTCAAGAGTATGAATTTTTTATTACTCAAATAAATGGGATTATCTGTCGTGCAATGAAAGATCATGAGTTTTGCTACAATTTTGTGCTAAAAGATCGATAGCTGATCATATATTATTCTAAGAGCCAGTCATGAAACAGTAAACCTCTTTCTTGTTAGTTTTCTACCAAATGGAACAATCGTCTTTATTTATCAAGATTTCACTGAAAACATAGTTTGAACAGCTCGAAGTGTTTTAGAAAAAATAAAATCTAGCTGTCTTCATCGAAGCACGTAATATTAGGATTGAAGTTGCTGAGAATTATATTACAGATTTTACCAGACAATTTAAAGCGTGAGAATCACTAGTAACTGTCCTCTAAAATATTGAAAGCAGCGTCTTTCTATAGTAAAACATAAACTGTATCCTTTTGTATCATTATTTTCTAAACGGTTTTCGCAAACAATTGTATAGAAGTCTAAAATAAGATGATTTCTTTTGTTCTAGAAAACTTTATGGACATCCAAAGCAAATTTCTCAGCAAATTCTTTTACAAATAAAGACGATGATTCCATTTGGCAGAAAACTAATGAAAAACAAGTTTACTGAGTTATGACTGGCTCTTAGAGTAATATATGATCAGCTATCGATCTTTCAGCACAAAATTGTAGCAAAACTCATGATCCTTCATTGCACGAAAGATGACTTCATTTATTTGAGTAATAAAGAATTCAGATTCTTGACAAGTATTTGCTGAAATATCTCCTGAGCATTTTCGATTGACTTATGAAATCATTGCTGAGTTATTTACTGTTGAATGATATTCTATTGCTTTTTCTTGCATATCCATGTTTTCAGCAGACGTGTTCTAGCCCGTCAGGAGTGTGATGAACTTCGATAAAGTTTATTTCAGAAATATCTATAATGCAGGGCTACCAAATGAGCGATTGGAAAATTCAAAACGTTCATGTATTCTCGAGTTACGAGATTCACGATGATCACCAACACCATCAACTATTATAATTTCGTTCTAGCTTGAGGGATTTTAGCGTTGATATTACCGCTACCCTACATTATCTGCTGACCATTTGCAGAAGAATGTTCAGAAGTTTAGCTCTCCTAACAAATAAAATCCGATGGGAGATACTTTTAGCTAGCAGTGTATTTGTTCCAATTATCATATGGTCTTTATTAAAATTTGTAGCTCAATTGGAGGTAAACAATTTTTTTATCCCTAATTGTCACGATTTTAGTTTATTACGCACTACTCTTAATACATGTCAGCGTTGCATCGATGTTGATTCATCGCACAATAGAACGTTCGCATTACACAATTATTACCTACCTACTCGCGTTATATATTTATACACGACATAAAAACAAAATTAGCTTTGTATTGAAGCATACCTATTTACGACTCATTTATATGCAGTTTTTACTATATATGGGCAGGAAAGATAGTGTTAGGAGTCAGCTTTCTCCATCAAATGGAACATGTTTCAATTCCATTACTCCTTTGTATGAAGCATGTCGTGATGGTAATGAAGAACAAGTTCGAAGTCTTTTACCACAATATTCTCATGCTGATTTAAATCGGCAAGAATTTTCAGATGGTGGAAATACATGTTTACATGTTGCTGCTGCAAATGGCCATGATAATATTGTTAAACTTTTACTTAAGCAAGGTTGTTATCGATCATCACTTCTTAATTCACAAAATCAAAGTGCTTANATGTCGTGATGGTAATGAAGAACAAGTTCGAAGTCTTTTACCACAATATTCTCATGCTGATTTAAATCGGCAAGAATTTTCAGATGGTGGAAATACATGTTTACATGTTGCTGCTGCAAATGGCCATGATAATATTGTTAAACTTTTACTTAAGCAAGGTTGTTATCGATCATCACTTCTTAATTCACAAAATCAAAGTGCTTATGATGTGGCATCATTAGGTAAAGAATCTACACGTTTATCATTTGTTCGTCAAAATGAAACTGATTCATCATCAAAATGTTCTTCACGATTTTTCGAACAAAATGCATCCGAATGTTTTGATGTAATGAAAGTTCAAGATAACCGTGATAACGATAATGGTAATGATTGTAATGATAATGACGATCATAATGATGATGATACGAGTGCTAAAAAAACAACAACACTTGAGAAATTACCTAGTATACAAACATACAAATCTGAAGAAGAAAAAAAACATGAAATCGAATATTCTGCAAGTTCAAAAGCTATGTGTCAATCACGTTTTGCTCGTTTTTGTGTAAATCATTTTCATTCTGATGAACCATTAGATCACCATGCAATAATAAAACGTTTAAATGGTCTACTAAAAGAGATTAATACGGAAAATTCTGATGATTATGTTAAAATCAATGACTTGATAAAAGAATATGAAAAAAATGATAATTCAGTCGAACAATTACTTCATTTATATACACTGGAAACAAAATTTTATCGAACGTTAAAAAAAGATTGTTTACCATTAGCTATACCATTATTTATACAATTACCAAAATTAAAAGAACGATATTTTAGAGGACTTGTTTATCGTGGTATGCATATGACATGTGAAGAATTATTAATATATCAAAGAGCTATGAAAATACCAGGAACTGTTCTACAAACACGTTCATTTTCTTCAACATCAATGAATCGTTCTATTGCAGAAGAATTTGCATATTTAAAAAAGAAAAATAATGAAAAAAGATTCTGTGTTTTATTAGTGTTTGATTTCCCTAATATATGTGATCAAGCTATTAATCTGACAAGAGTATCAATTGATAAACCATGCTTAAGTGAATATGAAGATGAACAAGAAGTACTTATTTTACCGTGGACTTTATTTGAAGTAAAACGTATACAAGAAGCAGCTGATGAAGATGATTTATGCATCATTTATTTAACTAATATTATAATACCAAACAAAAATCTTATGTCAACACTTAAATGGAGTTGGGTTGAATTTAAAAAAAAAATAACAAAAGAAAAAAAATTACAATTTGATTGTGCATTTCAAAAATATAAACTATCAATGGGTAAAAGTTAATAAAACTATATCATTGTTTTTTCTTTATAATTTAATAAATTCTTTTACATAGTAATATCTTATTTTAATGTAGTTATAACTGGTCAAAAAGTGTTGACAGCATATTTGTTCGATGACATTTTCAGTTCTTTTTCTAATTAACATGAGACAATAGTATTTGCTTAGATAAATATAGATGACAAGAAATAAAGAACCTTTCAGACAGAAATAAATAACAGTCCTTGAATTAGCCAAAAATAGAATTTTCTGAAAACTATACAACTAGTTATTCTTGTAGGAATAATACTAAACATTTAATTGTGTTAGTTGATCGAGCTATGCCATTCTTAAATATTATATTTGCTTTCAATCTTCTTATTGTGCACAGTTAATCAATATTATTATTTGATGAAAACACATTCGAATGTTTTCAATATTTTTCCAAAGTCAAAAATTCTTTAGAAAAAGAAAATAGTAGTCTATTTTTTGTATCGTTTGTCTTATTATGAGTTGTTTTCAATACTTCATTTTAAAATTGACTAATGTCAATAATTAGTTTCTTTAAAAGCAAGATTGGTTTCTGAAAGCATTTTCATATTTACATAAATAAAATAACCATATAACACTCATATTCAATCATTCGAATTATCATACGTCCAAAATATAATCATCTATCTGTTTCCTATTCTTACTAATAAATATAACTTTACAACTGTCAAGTAAAACCTTATCAATACACTAAAAGTTTATTCAAAAGTTTTTCAAAGCTAATCAGTTATTTCGAATTCAAATAAGATATTCTCTTAAACATCAAACAGTAGGAGTCAATTATTTGTGGTGAAAGAAAAAAAATTCTTGATAAACTATCTTCAATAGAAGCTATAGAAATATTATATATAGAATAGTTCTAACTTGACACTCAATCTCACTTATCTTGGGATTCTAGTTAAACATATTCTAACGTTTTACTATTGAAATTTGTTTATTATATATTCCCTAGACTGTAAGGATAGCATCTAAAAGCCGGAATTCATCAGTGTCTGTCAGTCTGGAATAACAGAGTTATTATATGATAACTATGATCTAAATAACTGCATAGGATAACAAAAAAAAGGGCAGATATGCATGAGGACTCAAATCAATGGAAGATTAGCATATTAGGATGAAGAATATGAAATCCATATTCATTCAATATTGTATCATATACGACCGTATTTTGATGTATTTCGATGGCTCAGTATAATGGTCGTATTCTACTGTATCGTATTCAGAGAAATACGACCGCTTACGATAAGATACTGAATGAAATAGAAGTCGTATACGAACTCTGTAAACAGTCGTATTTCTCGTTATCACATGCGAAAAGATATGATCGCAATACTGAGTCATGCAATGCGTCATTACGTAATCATTTATGATCATGGTTGTTTAACTTGGGATATCTTTAGAACTGATGATTATTGTTATTAAATTCTTGGATGGTTTGATCGATTGTTCAATGCCGCATACATGAGAATGTAATGTAATATGTATTAAGGATTAGAGAGTGAGTCAGAACATAGGATCATGACAGATTAAAATCATATTATTTGAATAATGCGATTCTAATTTTTTTTTGCTTTAGAAATAGCACTAATATAACTAACTGTAAATAATTGTGTTGAGTTCTATTTTATCTTTCACATTGAATAAATGTACATAACATACGTTCCAAACATGAAGAAGACAGAATCATATGAATGATGAAAAACCGAAACGCTTTCAATTTGAAGTTTTCTATTTAAAATATGAAAACTTCGAGCATAGAATCTCTAAAATTGACGTACTGCTATTTATAACCGCATATCATTCATAGACATGCTGTAATTCATTAGACACATCTATACAATTACAAACATTTTCATTCACTGTACTTAATTATCGTTTGAAATAAAATTTGAAGACCAATATTCAAGAACAAAAACGAACAGAGTTACAAAACTGTAACAATTACAAAATTTGACAAAATTTCAGTAGAAAAATCAATAACATATCACACATAAACCGAACTTCATTCGCATATTCAAAATCGGTTTCTCTTTATAAACATAAAAATCAATTTTTATAATACAAAAAAAAATTTGTCTTGGGAGACGAACCGTTTTTATGTGTCAAATAATCTCTTTTATTTATCTAGTACTTAACACACGCTTAAATCTAATTGCACCAATATGTATATCTCTATTTTGTCACGCTACATTCAAATGAATTGAATCTTGATGAACATGACTTGTTATATATGCGAAAGGTTGTTGATATTTTTTAGAGGTGGGAGAAGGTAAAACTTCGGCGGAAAGTGCTTTAATTCTCGAAGTGCTAGAAGTATGATTGTGAGAAGGAAGAACAAAATTCACTGTGATCTGACTACAGAGGCCTGTCTCAATCTGATTTACCTTGCAATGACCTTGTCTGATTATTTTTATTTCATTTCTGCCATAGAACAGAAAATAGTGTTTCAAAATCCTGTTTTTATCCTATGCCATCACAAAGTTGTAAAAAATTATCGAAAAGTCGAATATATGGTTAGGGAAGAGAGAGGTGCCCATCCGCTCGTAGTCGAAACCCCTGGATACGAGTCTTGAATATTAACAATACTATAAATGAATCTTCATCATGACTATTAATCATCGAATAATTGCAAAAGCATGAAAAACCTTCCATTTAAACTTTCATTATATGAAAAGTCGTAAGATTCAATTATCTGAAAACTTTTCATTCAATTATTTTCAAATAATAAAATGGCTTAAAAAAAAGTTTTATTTTTCATCAAAAAAGAGGTAAAACAAATATTTTGCATATACAAAACAAAAATGGCATAGAATACTGACAACGAATGAAAATAAAGCGCCGAAAAAATTAACTCAATTGTGAATTATAATGACGTGAATACAATCGTTCTATCGGATCAGATTTATCACGTATAGATGGAGCAGAAAGTAGAATGATAAATGAACCAGTTATTGTTAAAATAATAAATATTATTAAAAAACATCGATCTATAACTAATGCAATAAATCGCCACCCTTCTCTTTCCTACAATGAAAATTTCGTTTTATTTTTAAATTAACAAAAGAAAACAGAATTTCAATACGAACCAAATCATCTTTTTGTGCTTCACGTTGTGTTTCACTAATATATCGAATATCTTTTATTGCTTGTTGAATTATCGGTGGGTATTTATCAATTGATATTGTTTTCATATAATTATTTAAACGTGTTAGGTTATTGTCACTATTAACTAATTCTTCTTTTCCGCGTTCTTCGTCTGTTTGTAATATAGCATTAGCAATATGTGGTTTTGACATAAATATAAATGGTGGTATTATTTGAAAAAACCATCGTTTAACCCAATTAGGCATATGATGAGTATTTGGATGACGCCAATGAATATTCAATGTTATTATGGTTATAAAAATAGATGCATTAACAAGTACTAATGTAAAAAGTAAATATGTTCCTAGTAATGATATTGTTAATGATGTTGGAGGTATAAGGTCAATTAAAAGAAGATAAAACACTTGAAGTGCGACAAAAATTGATATCGATAAAGTTAATTTTTCACCACAATCACCTAAATATTAAATTGTAATGTTTTTTTTTGTTTTCTTTTATACAGTTTATTTATTACTTACTTGGTAAACAAAAAACAAGAATTGTAAGAAATGCAATATTAACACATGGAATAACAAGATTAACCATATAAAAAAGTGGTTTACGTCGAATAACTATAGTGAATGTTACGTCATAATAAGGATCATCTTTACAACAATCATATAACACAACATGGCGAACAGCAGTCTAAAAAGAACAAATGTTACAGCTATTGTATTAATTTATATAACAGGTCTCGAAATTGGGCCACTTTTTGATGGTCTGACCTAGTTTGGAATGAGACTATTAAAAATATATTTCTTTTACAAAATGGATTTCTACACAATGGAAGCCCACAATCTGTATTATAATATTGTAAGAGGTATGCTATCATTGTGATCACGAGTTAAATAAGGTCGAATAATTTTTATGTTTGAAAAAATATCATGAAAGATAAGTTGAATTACCTATTGAACCGAAAGAGTCAAATGTGTTTCGTGCGAACTCCAACTTCTTGAAGACCGCCTGTCATTGCAGAGTGGTGGTGTTGTTCGACATGTATACGCAAGATATTCGGGTAAAACTCGGTACCACAAAACCATGGAATGACCCTGAGCAAGTCACTAATGACTATTTGTCTCGAATCACCTGTCCGATAGCATGTTGACAAACACCTGCTCTTGTCGTTAGATTATGTGTATGAAGAGCTCTAGTAATTGAGCTTAAGAGCTCTGTGTCACGGCTGACATTCTGTTCAGAGGTGCAACTAATACTAGTTATAAAGAGAATATTGGACTAGTGAAGTGTCGCAAGGTAGCTGAAAGACACGGTTATTCTACCTTCTTGAAGATTATTGTTGATTAACATAAGCTTTGATCAATAATGCTCAAAGTGCATTCGGTCTTGTCTATGGATGAGGAATGCCGTTGAAACACATAAATTCTTTATCTTTATTTATTGACTAAATGAAACTTCCAAAACTAATACAGAATAAAGATTCCAGATTGTTATTAGTTGCGAGTTACAAAATTCATATGAGGAATTTTAAGAGAAAAATAGAATAAAATCGATTAAAATCAAATTGTTTTTCTGTTTTCTTATGTGAGAAGTCTTCCTTGAAAAAAATTAATTAATTTCGAACCTGGTGATCCGATAGACATTTAGGTCTACCAATATTCGCTGACGAAACTCACTCGGCTCGGAAACAAAAGCTCTCTCGGTCGAACTGGAAGACCTATTTTGTAACCTGCTACGTAGCATATCTCAAAACGAAAAAACTTTCGTTTTACCGAAATAGTGAATTAATTTAGAAAGATGAAATATAAAATTGGTTTTATCTAATATGTCTTTCATTTTAAATAATTTTCAATAGAATCTATCATCAAAATTCATGAGCACTTCATTTTAATCATAGAACATATTCATATTCAAACAACTATCGAAAGTAAAAATCTATGGAAATAAAAGATACAGAAGTCCTTCCTGAAACAAACGATTCTATAGTCGAATTCCAATCCAAGTTCTATTGGATCCTATAATTAAAATACGATGACTATCTGACAGAATTCCATTGTAATTATCCATATCCAATCGAATCTGATTTGGACGATTGCATCTGAGTTGTTTTTGTTCAACTCTTGCATATATATCTATAATTAATTTCCTTAATAATCATACTTACAGCTGCAAGAATATCCCATTCAATAGATGGATAATAATCAGTAAGATCCACCCCAATGTCAGCAACAATTTGTCCTGATTTATGATTAAGATCAACCTATGTTTGAAAAGATGAACATCGTTTTTCTTTTTTTAATTCAATTAATATATACTAGATTTCCATTGTGGCTCCATGTACCAAATTTTAATGTACATTTTTGTTCATCAAATGGATAATATTGAATATTAATAGCACAATAAGATTTATATATAACAGGAGGATTCCATTTTATTGTTCCATTCCAATGCTTGTGAAGAAAAGAAATTATATTCTTTAAGATATTTAAAAAAAAAAGATTCTTACAACATGAGCTTTAGTTATTGTATTAACTTCATATGTTCCATCTGCATTATTATATAAAACAACATCAGGTACCCAAATATCAGATGATGGAATTTCAACAACTTCAATTCCACCGTATTGGCTTGGATCCCAAGTTAATTTATAATCTGTCCATTCCTAAATAAGTAAATGAAAAGGTTTTTTAAATCGACAAATAAATAAATAAATAAAAATTTTACATGTTCAAGCCAAACATTTGTTGTCATTATTTGATTTCGTTCATCAATATCAGATAATTGTGATAATTTTAAACCTAATGAAACATTAACTATATGATTTACTGATGGAACTGGTAAAACATATTTGTTATAATCTTTCATAAGTTCATGTAGAAGAAGTTTAGCTTCAACATTTCCATTGATTTCTATTTATATAATAATAAAGATATTCTTATTTTTCTTGACATTTCATCTTACCATAGATCTCATTAATGAAAAGAATAATAATTATTGTACATAAACTGAACATGATCTTATTCATAAAAAATAGTCTCCAATTGTTTTATTCAGTTGTTAATTTGATGACAGACAAACTACACTTTACTAATAATGATCTACAGTTTATATCTTGTATTTTATGAGACAATAAACAACGATCGATGGAAAGGCAACAGCAGTAGTAGAGGAACAGGCATGAGAAAAAAAAAAGAAAAGAAAAGAATAAGAAATATGGAACAATATTCTTTTCCTCTATCATCACTCCATTGCTAAGAACACATGTACTATGTTAATAACGAAGTAAATTGTGACAATATGTGTATGTTATAGTTTCTTTTTTCTTTTTCTTCTTCGTCTTTCATAATAACATTTAACCCTTCTGTTTACTTACTCAATTAGATCAAGAAGAGTTAACTTTATCAGACTGAATAGTAGCAAAGATGAAGTTTGCTTCTCTATCGTATGACTCCCTCGAGGAGTAAATGAATCGCATACGTCAAATCAACAGTAGTCGTTGCAGTAGATTTTTGTATTCATTGTGTCACAGAAAAGAGAAAAGAAGAACGTCGAGAAAAGACACAAACAAGAAAAAAAGAAAAAAAACGGACCCAAACGCAAAGTAGAGTAAACGTCTTTTCTCTATTGCTCGTTGTTCTGATAAATCATATTGACAAGGAATCATCTAGATGGTGCTGAATATATACAAAATACCACTGATATAACGGGACACGTATGAAAACCAGAGCATATATTTTTTTTTCTTTTATGAGCATATCAGCTTTTTTCTTAATTTCATTCCGAAAAATGTCATCAAATTCATGAACATTGGTATAGAGTAAAGATTAAGAGGGTTTAAAATCTTAGTAAATAGACGGAGAATAAAACAAATAATCGAGTGTTTTGTGTCGATTAGAGGCAAGAAGAAAAAAGAGGAATTTCAAGGTTTTATTTTATTTATTCATTATAAAATTCCTAATATTTGTAGTCAAAATAAAGATGTTATCTCTATTTGGCATTGAATAATTCCATTGAATCTTTTGTTGCAAGGATTCAGTCATTTTTTTTGTATTCTTTCTACTAATCAATTGATAGTTTTTAATTCTTGAACCTCCAATTGTCTTCCTCTGATCTTATCGTTTATTCTACTTGATTTGTTTTCACCAATGTATGTG
The DNA here is from genome assembly GCA_905329745.1 of Rotaria sp. Silwood2. Lineage (NCBI taxonomy): Eukaryota > Metazoa > Rotifera > Eurotatoria > Philodinida > Philodinidae > Rotaria > Rotaria sp. Silwood2. Next base: position 161,589 of record CAJNSZ010000028.1, on the reverse strand, counting down.
CCTTTTCAAAAAAAAAATTTGCTATTCAGTAAACCATCATTTAAGAATTATCGTTCATCAACTTGGAAAATACATCGATGGTGAAAGATTTGTTGAATAAATGCAGATAGAAGTTGTTTGTATTGCGAACTATTCGATGTTCAGCAAGAATTTGCAAACAATTGGAAAGAAAAATTTATCTGAACTATTGCGAGTGGCTACAATTTTGTCGAATACAAAAAATGTCGATCGCAAATTTGTCGATTTGACAAATTTTCTTACAAAATGTCGATTGTTGTATTGTCAAGTTTTCTTTCGATGAATTTCAAATTCAATTATAATCACCTAAAATCCAACTTGAAATCACGTTGGAGTTAAGCTCATCGAAATCAGAACCAAATATCAGGTTGAATTTAACTCGAATTCACTTGCAAGAAAAAAACTAGTTGAGTTTAACTTATAAGCATATCAAAATAACACAAACATAGTTGAATCTTGTTTAGAATAGAGTAAAACACAATGAGTTTCATTATTATAACACTAATATTAAATACAACACAAATGTACATAGAAAACAAACTATCAGAAATAAAATTATTTTTTTTTGTAATAACAAATGTAAGACCAGTTAATAGTTCTTCTGTCATTGAGCCATTTTTGACGTAAGATATCTTATCAACGGATTCGAGTTTTTCCTTTCCGGCCTCGGTCATGAACCGGTTCCAATATCGTTCTCACTGGTTCCAAACAGAACTCGACGAGCTCTATCGATGCCACAGATCACTTTTTTTCCATGGATCCCTCATAGCCGAAAAAAACTCAAAATACTACTAAAAAATGCCTAAAAAACACAACAATTTCAGAAATATCGTTCCGGATTCACTCCTCACCCAACTCCAATGTAACCAACACTGGTTCCAGATAGATATCGACGAGCTCTATCGAGTTCAGGGGCTTATTTTTCTTCTAGATCCCTGGTTGTCACAACAAAACAAAATACCGCCCAAAACCACGAAAATCCTAGCATTTCCTTTTCAAATTCGATTCTGAGCTGATTCCAGTGCAAGCAATACTGGTTCCAGATAGATCTCAACGAGCTACATCGATTTCACACCTCATTTATCAATTTTCATTGTGTTATTACGGAAAAAATTGCTAATTTCTTTTCATTATGCTACATATATACACAGAAATATCACGGATTGGTTGATTTGTTTCAAGCAATAGAGGTACAAGAACGAAAGATGGCGCATTCTTCAATCAGAAATATATGTAGAGAGAAAAAAATAAAATTCTGTTGGCTCATACATTTCAACTAATAGGAAAACGAAATGATAAATGATTGTCTTTATATCTGTTGTATGCATGTAGTGGAATGAGTCATATATATGAAATTGTGTGATAGCAGTGTGAAAAACAATGATTGGTTGGTTGTTTGTAACAAATGATGTTTAAATAACGAAAAATGTCGTACTTCGTCGAATTGACATATGTTTTTGTTAGAAAAAGAAGATTGATTGCAATATAATCTAGAATTTTTGATGGAATTTTTTTTTAAAAGAAATAAAAAATAACCCAGGTCGACGATTACGAACTTCGTATACGGACAAATACGATCGTAATACTGGACCATGTATTTTGCTGTATTTCTCCGTATACGATCATTTACGACCGTGCCTGTTCGACCTGGGTAGTTGATCACATATGTACATGTGATTATCTATTTTTCCAATCAACATATCGTTCATCAATACAAAAGTAAAGAAAGAATAAAAAGAAAAGGTTTTATTCTAATAAATGAACTTGAAAAATTTTTAATCAACATTGACATAAGATGATTGATCAATGAGAGTAGTTAGAAGCTATAGAGCATTTATTCTATCAAATTTCCAAAAATAACCTCATACTAAAAGAGTAATATGTATATATGTTGTGGCAGAAGTTGGAATTCAGCCCGATTCCGAATTCGCCCAGCCGAAATTAGAATTCCAACTTCGTCTGGACTAAAGGGAATTCTAAGTTCGACTAAACTGACTATGGACGAAATTAGAATTTTTTTAATGAATAGAAAACGATAGAAAAACAAACAAAAATTAAGAATCACTTTTTTAATTTGATTTAACAAAAAAAATCAACAAATAACACAAATTCTGTGTTAATCTACTCCATGTTAGAACAGGTATCTTTTTTCGAGTGACATTTGGTAGAACAAGAGACGTTTGATCTTTAACATGGACAAGTTTTTGTTGAACATTTACTACGACAATTACAAGTACGTCCAGTCACACAACCACGAGCATAAAGTTTCGATGCTTCAATAAGAGTAATTGGTTATAAATCATCAACATTAATTTTTTTTAATTCATCAGGACATGCATCATTTAAATTCACTAATTGTCCAACTTCAAAAGTGTTTTGTAAAACACCATATTGGCATATTAATTTGTATAAAAAAACCATTATCATTTTCATTTTTTTCAATAATTCGGCATGGCAAATATTTTGGATCGGTGTTGGTTCGATCAACTGCATGTATTTCTATTCCAACACAATCATTTATATTAAAATTATTGGCGATCATATTTAAACTATCATGGTATAATTTCATTTTTTTATTTGCTGTTGCAAGATAATGATCAGTAGCAATTTTACGAATCTTATCGTGTCTGGTAGGTATTGTTGTTACGTCAGCTGATGATGATGTTAATGTTGTTGATGCATTAATTAATTGTAATGATGAAGTTGTTGATGAATAAGAACTCAAATTATCAGATAATTGTTCATTAATTTCAACTACTTCAGTATCAATATGTTCATCAAGCATATCATCATTTAATTCGTCTACTGGAGTTGGAGGATTTTCTTCATCTTCAATACCAGCTTCCTGAACTAACTCCCAGAAATCAGAATCTGATCTTGGTCTTTGTCCGAACATAATTTCATATGGTGTTGCTTTGGTAACTGTAGATTTTCTGGTGTTTATACCATAAATAACAGGTAATAAAGCAGTAGACCAGCTCGATGAATTGTTGGTGGACATCCATTTGCCAAGAGCATCGCATAAAATGCCGTTAGCCCCTTCGATACAGCCTTGACTTTGTGGATGCCTTGGCCGTCCTCGAATAAATGATAAATTTGGAAAAAAGTTTTTTATTTCCATGATAACGCTTGAAACGAATTCACGTCCATTGTCACTATGTATTATGCGAGGTGGACCGAAAACAAAAAATAATTCACGTAATTTTGTAACGACTTCAGCAGCTGTTTTATTTTTTAATGGGTAAGCCCATGAAAACTTGCTAAAGTGATCAATACAATTCAAAATCCAGCAGTAAACAATGTCAGGCGATATTTTGTCGGGCCTTGTACGCATATCTATAAGATCTATTTGTAGACGTGTCATAACGCCCAAGGAAATAATTGGTTTTGAAGCAACATGCTGTTTAATTGGCTTTTTGGTTTCACATGGTAAACATTGTTTCAAAAATAATTCGATGCAATATCGAGGAACTCATGAATATTGCGAAATTATTTCAGAATAGGTCTTTTCCCGACCACCATGTGAAACAGTATTGTGTGCTTCAGATATAATTTTGTAAAACGCTTCATACACACAAACTGGTTTCTTAGATTTGATACAGATTACAATATCATTTCCAGCAATTTTAACTATGTTAAAATGGCATTTTGCCCAATAAATAAATTTTGGAGAATGAGATTTAGAAGATTTTCCTTTTAGTAACGACAAACATTGCAGAATATCATTATAAACCTGCTGTTTGATAACACTTTTTTTACGATATTTTTCATGCAATGAGTTAATGTACCCATCGAGTTTTTTGTAAAAGATGATCTCATGATTATCAACTTCAAGTGTTGAATTAGACGCCATTATTTATTTTACAATTTCGCGCATGAGTCCTTCAATATATACCGTTGGTTCTGTCAATTATTGAATAAATTCAATCAAAGATCAATCAAGAGATAAAAACAACGTCACATGTATAATCAACACAAAAAATTAATAAATATTTCTCATCAATCGTTTACCGTTTTCTAGTCATTAAAAAAATTCTAATTTCGTCCATAGTCAGTTTAGTCGAACTTAGAATTCCACTTTAGTCCAGACGAAGTTAGAATTCCAACTTCGGCTGGACGAATTCAGAATCCGGCTGAATTCCAACTTCGGCTACAACATAGACACATATAAATATATGTTGTCTTTCAAGTGTCGTATAGTCCAATGGATCTTCTAGATAATGCATGACCAATGATTATGCTATTGATTCCGAGGAGGCAAATCAAGAGGCAAATAATGAGAAAGAAAAGAAAATAATCCGATAACTTCACAAGACGACGAATGAAAACGAAGAGAAAACAATAGTTAAGTAGACAAAGGAATAAACTGTTATACAACAACCAAGCGATAGTTTGTTTTGTTTTATACTTATTATAGATTTACTGATTTGGTTTATTTTTTGATTCATCACTTATCATTCATCAGGTTAATCGATTGTTAACGATGACAAACCGATTTCTTGTCTCATACGACATCCATAGAAGTTTCAGTGAGTTGCCATATCTATTTACATCAATCTGTAGGTTTTAAATACCTTGTGTACATATAGATACATTGTGCCACGATATCTTGAATCTAAAAGAATATGAACAACCGTATTCTGCAGTGAATCGAAAAATTCAATTTAACATTCATGACTTCATTACAAAAGGATTTGAAAACAATCATAGTTCAGTGCTCTTGTCTTTTTCACCAAGTAATGGACAAAATCGTCGCTATCACATACGGCGTGATTCGTTGAACTCGACAGATCATGAGTTGATTGTTATTGCGAAAAATGCAAAAAGAACTAGTAAGGTTTCAGAATAAAACTCGTTTTTCTCTTGCATAATAGTGCTCTTAAATTATATTTTAGGTGCATACGTGATTTTGAGAAGAGAACAGAAAATTCAATTGTTGGCATAAACATATATCCATTCCTTGAAAAAAGCATAGTCATTGCATTGATGCAAAATCGGTCTATGCTCGTATGGGTCAATACGACATTAGTAAAAAAAGGATTTATGCTGTACGTCAACATATAATTCAAAGTGTCTCTGTACGCCTGAACTCATCAACACCAAAACTGATAAATGATGCAAACGAGAAAGAAAGTGGACCATTAAAATCTCCAGCACAACAGCAGAGTCCAAAGATTCCTAGAGAATTACGACAATTGGGAGTATTATCCCAAGAACTACCATCAAAGAGGAACGGTCGCACATGAATGATCATCAATGTCAGATGTGTCCAATGCCACTGCTTTAGGCAAGATTAAGATATGTAAATAGATATTACTTTGTGTCTTTCATTTGTAGCGCTTCACTGTGTGAAAAATACTTTGTCTCTTTTTGTTATCCTTTAATCATACGAAAAACTACTTTGTTCCTTTTTCTTCTACATTGTTGCTGTAAAAAGTAAAACATTATTTCATATGTTCTATTATTTTTCTTCTTGTTCAATAAAGAATTAAAAATTTAGGCTTTCTTTTGCATGATTTGACCAGACTTCTGCTTGATTTCAACATGATTTCAATTTGATTTCAAGTTAGATTTTAGGCGATTATAATTGAATTTGAAGTTCATTGAAAGGAAGCTTAACAATACAACGATCGACATTTTTTAATAAAATTTGTCGAATCGACAAATTTCGATCGACGTTTTTTCTATTCGACAAAATTGATGTTTCTCAACTATTTCAATTTAAATATTTCTTTTTTTTTCATTCTATTATAATAAAGTCACATAGTAAGCAAAAAAAGAAAAAAAATAGTTAATCTCATCCATATCGTTTTAATGCTTCTCGGGAAATTATTAAACGCATCACTTCATTTGTGCCTACAAAAAAAAAGAATAAAAATAATTAAATCATAAATTTCATATTTTAATTAACCTTCAAGAATTTGATGGACACGACAATCACGCATATATTGTTGAACGGAAGTTGATTTTATATATCCATAACCACCATGCATTTGTAATGCTTGATTACATATCTAAAAGAAATTATTCTAGTTAAAGCAAACAAAATAAAATATGTTCTATTTATCTGTTCTATTACAGATTTCTTGTTGGCCTATTTGCTAAGCATTCATTAATCGTTGTGATTTATTTATACAAGTGCATATAGCATATTCAGTTGAGCATACTGAACTGAACACATGTTCGGATGTCTTTCTGTTAAGATAAGATTGCGATAAGGCTTTATTCGACAACATTCTAAGAGATCAATCAATCAATGATTATGAATAAAACTTTCCGAAGTAGTTTGAATAGACCCCGTTGATTAGCTTCCGCATCAGACCCACTCGGATTTGGAATTAACCCAAAGGATGATTCTGTCAAAGTAATAGTCAATTATGACTTGATTATTAATAAGATCATCATCAAGATTATCTGAGAAATTTATCGAGTGTGCCAGTAGCAGAATACAAATAATCGATAAAAAATATCTCGTATCTTCGATGTGACTTGAAGACTGAGACTGAAAAATTTCGTTGAAATTAGGAGTACGGTTTGAGTCGAGAAATTTTGGATCTGACGGACTCTCGATCTGAAAGAGATTAAACTCATTCATGGCGTCTAGATTTTAACATCTTTCTATCTTTGACTGTAGCAATAGGTATGAGAAAGTGGAATTCAACTAAAAACAAGTAGTAATTGTGTATTTTCACAGGAAAAAATAATGACACATGCATTGAAGACTATATTCGAATTATGTTCTAAAAATATGTCGCAAGTTTGCTTGGAACATACTTGAAATTGATAAACATTTTTTTCGACCGATTCGAACAGTTGAAATACAATATTAAACCGACGAAAAAACTATCTTTTTTATGTACCAATTAACCAACTAGTTCTTTCGAGAAAGGTTTATCAGTACAGTTTCACGAAAGCATACAATATAAAACTCATATAACTCTTGGAGTTTCTAAAAGTAACAATTTTTATTTTAGCCAATCATGTTTCATAGACGCTAATATTAAAAAACGAAGGAAGAATTCGTTTAAAATTTTTCATCTAGTAGTTCACAACAACAGATATTGAACAACATCTATGTTGATAAATATGATCTATTGTTGCTTGACATCACTATTAAGCACGACCAAAGGTTTTTCAGTTCGTAAATAGAATTAGTCATAAAGTACGGTTTATATTAAATTTTATATGTTTAGGTTTCTTAATATTTAAATATCTTTACAGTTGCTTGGCATTGCTTTCTTAATAGAACATCATTTTTTCTCATATTTTTGAATCGAAAAGATAAACTGAAAACCACTAACCATGGGAAGTTTCTAACAGTCATTTAAAAGTAGTCCAGAAAGGTTAACTCGAAATTTCGAAATGAAAAATCTTTCATTTAGTCTAAATTTAACTGCTGGTTGTTGGTTAACTTTTCGTGCTCATAATAAATTCATTTAGCATAATCCAAGAGGTTTATCTTACTACAGAAACCCGTGTGGTGGCATTTTGATGATGATCAGAAATTTGTCAGTGAGAGGCTTTCAAGCTCATACTTTTTGATGTTTAAAGTGATGGAAATTGATAAAAACGAGCAAAATAGGCTAGCTTCAGTGACCTCAACAATTGACAAAAACCTGGCCAAAACTAGTCAGTTTTTAGACTTTAACTGGACCTGATTGATGATCAAGGAACTGACTAGTCTAGTTTCAACTTCGACTCGGAAAAATATGTAGTAGTGAACACGTGGTGTTACAGTGTAACTCTTTGGTTTCTGAGTTTTGCAATGATAACACAAAAAAAAACAGGTTGCTCGTAGAAACTGGAAATCGAGTAATGTACGTCAAGACAAAGTAGCAAATTCTGTTAGGCTTCAACCAACACTATACGATTCAATACTTGTAGAGTTTCCCAAAACCTTACAAAATCCTTCATATATCTCCGTGAATAACTCTATAGTTTCATATCATAATATAGATATAATAACGTTGAATGTTTGATCTTCTGTAAGATAAAAGCTTCAGCAATAAGCGCAATTTGCTATAGCAACAATCGTTTTAGAATTATACGCAGTTTTACGAACATCTATCCGATTTCACAAAGTTGTGAACGATCTTGGATATAGAAAGCCTAGGATTTCTCATAGACTCCTAATTTCATAACTCCTTCGTTTGCATTTGACATACATTCACAATGATATCATATGATCATGCTGTGATACTAAAGTCATAAGGGAAAGAGAGAAGATTTTATTCAATATAATTTGCATAAAAATTCAGTCTGTATATATACGGGCCCCGGAACGAAAGGGTTAATGCATCGTACGTTTTGTCGCACAATGCGACATATACAACATATTTAACATCAGTACAAGTAATAATGCATTTCAATACTTACATCAAAACATGTATCTGTAGCAAACAATTTAGCCATAGCACATAAAGTTACAGTATCTTTTGCATTTTGATCAAGAGCTAAAGCAGCTTTTCGTACTAATAATCGACTTGCAACTAATTTTGTAAACATTTCTGCTAATTTAAATCGTAAATGCTTGAAAAATAAATAAACCATATTTAATCATTAGTATTAAAAAACGAAACTATAAATTTCTACCTGAAATTGTTCGAGAGATTGACCAAATTGTTTTCGTACTTTTAAATATTCACTAGTTTTTTGTATACTTGCTTGTGCTGCACCAAGTGAACAACTAGCTGAAATGATTTCAATAAAATAAATATTTTATTCAAACTATTTTCTTTTGTTACCAATATTAATTCGACCACCATTTAAACCACGCATAGCTATTTCAAAACCTTGACCTTCTTTTCCAATCAAATTTTGAACAGGTACTTCACAATCATCCATAATTACTTGTCTTGTTGGTTGAGAATTCCATCCAATCTACGAGAAAGCTATTTCACTGAATATGTACATAAAAATAAAAATAAAAACAACTTACTTTTTCTTCTTTTTTTCCAAATGATAATCCTGGTGTATCTTTTTCAACAAGTATACATGATATACCTTTTGGTGTTTGATCACCAGTTCGACACATAACAAGATAGATATCACTTTCACCACCACCACTAATAAATGCTTTAGTACCATTTAAAATATATTTATCACCCTTACGTTCAGCTCGTGTGCTTAACGAAGCAGCATCACTTCCAGCTCCTAAACATAGTCAGAAAATTTATATGTCAATAAATATAAGAGTCTAATCTCCTGTTAAAGGTTTCCTCTATATCTACGATATGTGAATGTTGGTTTCCGAAAGTGGACGTCACACTTTTCACTATGAGCTGTTACTCAGCTCTACTTAATGGCAAATTATTTACTAGCAATGTTCTACAAGAATTATATGTAATGATCAGTGCTCGGTGTGACCAATAAACTCAGTCATGGTTTACAAAACGGCACAGAACGAATGCCCTGCAGATGATCTATTTTGTCCTACACTGGTCTTGCATATACAGGAACAGGGCAATGTTTTTTTTTTCGGATATAGGGCATTCAGGACATCTAAATCACCTAATTGATTCTGATCCGATGAAGTTCTGGTCCATTAGTGAAAATCGTCGTGTCATTCTATTATTAGCAGCAGTAGCCAGAAGAGTACATGCTATATCAGTGAACTAGTACTTTGGCGGAAAGATTATTTAGCTCAACTGGATTGATATTTACTCAAAGATGAATAGGTTAATCACCAAGTCCAATTTACAATATTTTTTTTTTCATTCTTATGAGAAATTCAAGAAAAAGTAACAAAAAAGAAAACTTATCCATTCTTGTTGTCCGCCTGTTGGTATTGATTAAACTTTGAATCCAGTATCTTTATGTTTGTGTTTATAATTGCTTTTCTGACATTTTGGATGTCTAATCTATTTTTTATGTCTTATTTCATTTCTACTGGAAAACATATGATAAGGCTTATTAGCATGATTATTGTAAATGATTTTTATATCGATAAAGGGTCTATGATATTTGGCATCGCGCTTCATATACAGACAAATTTAATATCCTTGTCATAAAAGCAATGAAAAGATTATCCGGCAAGATGTGTCCTGTTCGAAAGAAGAAAAACATTGTGTGTCGTTCTCTATCACGTTCACGTTGATCACGGTCATTTTTTCTAGTTTATCACAAGTGATGATCTCTTTACTTGAACGATATTTATTATGACAAAAGTTAGATAACAGTAAAAACAAATAAAAATGATGAGATTATGAATCAAGAAGAAGAAAACCATATTCTTAACTAATTTGATTCGCCTCAATGAAATAGTAACATATACATATCTTTTTGTTTACCTACATTATTAGGTTTTATGCTTATTGTGATGTTTGTGCAGCAGAAATTATTAGAATTTAAGGAAACTTAAAATTTCACTTGATTTTGATTTTCAATTGTCGTTTGTTCTAGGAAAAGCTTAATTTTTTGTCAGTTCTAATTTCGTCTGTGAAAACTTATGTTTAGTTGTTTTGGTTCGGGAAAAAAAGGATAAACTATCGCTATAAGGTAAGAATATAACATTACTTGTGTTGTGGAAAAGCTAATGTAGTCAACACAAACACAGGATATGTGAATACATTAGTACCCGTAACGCAATTCTAGTCATGGTCAGGGTCACGATTGCAGCAATCCCGCCGAGCACTACTAATGATAGATATCATTAAAAGCCAGCTGTCATATCATAACTAGACCCACAATTATAGTCCTATAGCACATCTATTGAATTAACAACATTATATTTTCAATACATGTTTAATGACTAGTTTTCATTAATTTGCATCCTATATCGAAAAAATAAGAACATGCAAATATACAAACCAGGTTCTGTAAGACAATAAGAACTGAATAATTCCATAGTAGCTAATCCGGGTATCCACCTTGCACGATTTGCATCAGATCCAAATGCATCAATCATCCATGTACACATACTAAAAAATACTCTCATAATAAAAAGGAATTAATTTAATATTTTTTGCATACTTATGTATGCTGAGATAAGCTGCTGTACTAACACAACCCTGTGACAATGCTTCGAAAATAATTGATGCATCAAGTCGTGTTCCACCGGTTCCACCATGTTCATCTCGACAATAAATTGCACCAAAACCAAGTTGAGCTGCTTTACGAAGGGTATCTTTTGGAAAATATTCCTGAATTTCCATATTTCAAAAGATATATGTTAATAAACATAAAAATCTTCTCACTGTTCGATCCCATTCGTACATAAAAGGTGCCATTTCAGTTTGCGCGAATTGATAGGCTGTTTGTTGAATAGCTTTTTGCTCTTCATCAAGAGCATCATCGACTATTCAAAATTTTAAAAAGTTAATAAAAAAAAAATTATTTCTAATCCAAGCTCACCATTACACGTATGATTTATCGATTGATATCTTCCAATATTCGATATAACTGATCCTCGTTGAAACAAGGATAAATGCCGAGAAAAAACTGTTTTCAATCGATACATCTACATATAATATCAATAAAAACAAATTGAATATTTTTATGCTACTTATTTAATTCCTCTTTACTACCAAACTTTCATTTTTTTTTTCATATTATTCAAGAGAGAAAAAAACCATTCATTCGAAATGTTAATTTTCCACAAAAGAGAGAGAGAGAGAGAGAGCGCGAAAAAGAACACGTTCATAATAATCTAATCATTTTTCTTTAAAGTTGACATTCGCTTTCAACACACACATAAACAAACAAACAAAAGAAAAAAAAAACAGCTTTGCATTTTGTCGCAAATATAGATCAAATTCAACAAGAAAATACTATAAGAAAAAAGAGATTACACGGTGCAGACAAATAAATGTGAAAGAGAAAAAGATACATCTACATAATGAATATAGCAGATCAAGATCGGTGCACAAAAAAAAAATGTTTTATTCCGATGAGACAAAAAAAAAAAAAGAAACGATTTTTAGAAATCAGTAGAAAAAATGAAAATTTACATTAGAGTTTTTCTTTTGATGGTATCCATACATATTCAAGTGATTGTTCACGATCAATAACTGCGCATATATGATCATATACATCACTTAATGTTTCTTCTTCAACAACAGCTATAAACAAAAATAACATATTTTTTTTTATTTAAATTTAAATCAAATCGTTTGATATACTTGTAAGAAGATCGCCAAATTGTTGTTCAATTTTTATTGCTTTTTCATACATTTGTTGAGCACGTTCTTCATTTGCTTCTTCTCCCATATTATCTCTATTAAAGAATATTTTCATAGAATGAAAAAATTCAAATTTTTGACTTACAAAATCCATTTAACATCACGTGGTTTAACATAAACAGCAATTGGAAAAAGACCAGCTGTAATTAAACGTCGTATAGCATGACCACTTACATCCAAAATACAATGTTTAGACTAAAATTAAAGAAAATATTATTCCATTTCTTACATTAATTAAATAACTTACAGCATTAGCAACTTCTCGAACAGCACTAACACTTGTACCATAAAGATTTCCACCATATTCTCCAGCTTCAATGAATAAATAATTTTGTATATCTCTTTCCATTTGTTCACGTGATGGAACAAAATAATATTCACGTCCATCAACTTCTTTTTCACGTTTAGGTCGACTTGTATCTTGGGGAAAAAAGGAGGAATCTTTCGTTTCTAGTTTTTTTCTGTAAATTATTAAAATTCTATAAATACATACGAGGTACACAATTAGCAAATTTATCTGGATGATCATTGAGAAGTTGATCATTAAGAAGTTCTTTAAATGGACCAAAGATGATAATTGGTCTTGTATGATTTACTAAAAAGTGAAATATTTTTGTTTAAAAGACAATTACAAATGAAAACTTTCATTTGATATCAATCAGGATAGGGCAGATTAATCATATTCGTAATAAATTCATTTCTGTTATCCAAGAAATTAAATTCACTCGATTCTTAAATCTTGAGTAACTGATCACAATAGCAAGATTTGAATATAACTAATCATGTAAAATTGTCCAATTAAAATCATTAAAAAAATGATCACACTAATGTCAAATAGAATAGACAAAGTAAATAAGTTCCACTGAAAGCTGATAATGTCCTGCACAGATGCAGCTTTTCGCTACCAGATCCGAATAACTGTACAGTATCCAATAGAAGCTTATCGACATTCGACAGATACTGTGAGAGTCACAGTATGGTTTTCAAACTTTTATATTGTATAAGAAAAAACATTATTTAGTATCTTCCATGAAAAGAGATCATCTCGAATTCACTTGGTGTTTTCTGCTTCTGAAATTCGATTAATTTCGCTAAGTATACGTTTGCTTGTCACTAATAATACTGGAATGATGCATAATGTTGGTGTCAAACATCATAAATGTGGATGCATATATAAATGTTATTTCCATCATGATCACACATATTCAACTTTCTGATAATTCATTTTTCTCTTCATATATTCAGTTACTTCGGCATATGGTTCATCATCATCTGTAGACGAATTTTCATTAAAAACGAATTCTTTTAGGAAAAACAATATTATTTTCCACTATTGTGACCTATTCTCAAGTACAATAAATTGCTCGGGTTTTCACTTCTATGCTTTTATATAAGTAGCAGTTTGGAGAAATCAAAAGTATTTTGAAACGTCGAAATCTCGTTAATTGTCAGATCGGGTGCAAAACACTACTCTTAGGATAGAAGACCAAGGATTTTCTAAAAGCTTTTTCCGAAATCCGGCGAACGTTTTTTTGGTTTTAGCATCTAAAAAACATTTTTTTTTTAAATTAAAATTATTCTTTTTATTCTCTAGTGAAAATGTGTTTTTTTTCTAGTAAAAACCCTTGCTTTTCAAGTAACTCTTCGCAAAAATCTAGTCTGCAATAGAACATCACTTTTTGAGGCGTGATATAAGGTTTCATGATTGAACATTATAGCATATTTATTCTTGAGAGGGGTCACCAGTTCTCTCTTTGATAAAGTTAAATCCCGCATCGACAAGTATAAACAATGATCGATTATTATTTTTATATCCCTCGAGCAGAATCGAATAGTGAGAAATAGACTTTAAATAAATATATATATATTCATTACATATTTCGAGCTTTGAAAATATATTTTAACACAAAAAAAGACAGAATAGATAATCGAATAATCAGGTGTACAGAATCTGCCTAATGTATGTTAACGCGCATTGAGGAAAATGTTTTAAGTTCGAAGACATTTTAGAAAATTATTGAATGGTAAAAAAGAATTTTCATTTGGGAATTCGACTAAAGAAATATTTCTGTTGTAGTAATCTGCGTACACAGCTTGTCTGGTTTATTTATTAATAGAAAGTAACGAAACAGCTTAAGATTAGTATTTTATATGACCTTTTTGTGTGTTAATATAAATCGATTTCTCTCTCGATTTTTTCGAACGTGCGAGTTAAATAGTGAATTCTACTTTTCTTTCTTTTTAAAGAAAATTTTTGTATACGACTATACAGTGACCATGAAAAATTCCGAAATGTTGGGTCACGAAACGTGGAGGCTGTGGTACTCTGAACCTCTATCTTAATACTAGGAAATAAAACTGAATGTTTGATTTCTTGTGTAAAAAGGAACTTTGATTTCCTGTAATAAAATTTCTATCCGGTTTATTAGCAGGCAAGTCATTGTGTTGTTTTTTTCTTGTCCAAGTTAATTTCTATCAAATATTTACCTTCATGTTGAGTAACCATTTCATATGATGGTACAGGTTCCAGATTATCTTGTTCATTATCTGAATCATCACCTGATTGTGTATCTTTTCTATCTCCACTTTTTCCAAATAAACCAAATTTTTTCTTTTTCTTTTTGTCTCGATCAAGTGTATTACTCTTTAGAACAAATAAAAACAAATTAAAGAACATTTGAAATAGATATAATTATTTAAAATGATCCCTTACTCGACTATTACTTCCTTGATTAAAATTGACACGTTTTTGTCTAGCACGTTCTTTTTTTTCGACTCTTGATTTCGATGGAATTATTCCTAATTCTTCTTCTTCTTGTCCATCAGTTATACGTTTAGCTTGCCACCATGAATCATCAGCTGCATTTGTTACATAAAGAATATCACCTGCACGAAATGATAAACCACGATCACCTGGTATACTTGGATCTTTTGAAGGATCATAATCAAATTCCGCACTAAAAAAGAAACAAGAAGATTTTAATTTTCTTTTGTTCAAAAAAACAAAACAAAACAAAAATATTTACCGAACAAAAAATTGTCGTTTTGTTGATGTTTTTAAACTACCTGTACTACCAGCTATTTCACCTGTCATTTTACTTCGACGTTCATCAATACGATTTTCAAATCGAATAAAATCTATAAATAAAAATAAACTCGAATTAAAAAAAGTTAATCATCTATTTCAGCAAACCATCATATTTATAAATAACATGTAAATCAGCTGTATCACCACAATTTTTCAGCACCGCTGCTGCCTCTTCGTGAGTTACACCACGAAAATCAATATTATTAACTGATAATATACGATCTCCTTTATGCAATTCACCAGATTTATCAGCAATACCACCCGCTTGTATAAATGATATATAAATGCCTTGATAAGGAAGAAAAAATAGAGAATATATATATATATATATCTTATGATTCGAGAAAATCTATGGAGACTCTTGTTTTTTTCATGTTAAAAGCTCTTATTCTCAAAAGAGAGTAGAAAAACAAATCAAACAATTGCCTAGATTTTCAGAGTATTCAGAAAAAGCGACATGAGTTCTTCCTTTTCCTGTCTTAATCTATTGAAATATTCATTGAATAAATCGTACAGAAGTTTCTTTTATTATTGATGACAGTATTTCCTATCCGAAAGAGTCACTTCTCATCTAAAAGTTTGATTACAAGACTATCTTAAGTTTAGTTTCTTGATCGATGTCTCACCAGGGAAGTCCTTCAACTGATAAATCAATTTTCAATCGAAAATATGCGCATTATTTAGATTCAAATGAGCAATGAATATCTTGAAGAGAGTTCGTGTCCTTAGCTTATTAAGACCGACCTGTTGCATTTTTTAAATGAATGACTTGATCCCTCTCAAGTAACAACATTTTTCGACTTGAAAATTTATACAGAAAAAGATCTTAACAAAATTAGTTTATTCTAAGAGTTATCAGATCTTTTGATTTACTTCTAAATTGAAATAAGAACATCAAAGTTTGTTAGCGCGCAACCCTTTGGTGACTGAAATATAGAACTCATATATATTCCGTATAAGCTAGCAAATAATTAGTACATGATTTTTTTTATGTAACGAAATATAGTTTAAAGTCTGAAATGAAAGATTTATACGATGTTCTTTTTTTAAAATCATTTTCAATATGATTAAATTGTTTGAGTTTTTTAGCGTATAAAAACTACATATAACATCGATTAGTTTATGACAAAGAAAAAAAATATATACCACAACAGTCAAAATGGATGAACTAATAAATGACTATAACGATATTTCTCACGCATTGAATCAGCTACACATATCTATATATTGAAGCACTAATAACGATAAGGAAAAACAAGCATTGCTTTATAATTTATTAATGCATATATTGGTATGTTAATTTTGCATTCTTTTCTTTGTTTGCTTCTCTATTTGATATTAAAATTTCAATCAATGTTGTTAGCTATGCAAATCTATCATTTTTGCTTGCATAACTACAATTGAGAGTAATATTATAATAATTGACTTATACATGTGGCTGCAACAGAGATGTATTCAATGACTTTTAATTCTTATTGCTAAGATCTGTAATATGGAGGAGCCGCAAAATTTTCACTTAAAACTTACATACACTCTTTTCTTCAAAAATATATGAATTCCACAAAATCTGCTGGTCATAAAAATCTATTTTCATTAAAGACTGTTTTTTATGCAAAATAAATGTCAATATGGGAGAGACTGTGATGGATTAGCTTCCTTCACTTTTGACGTCTTATCTGTGAGAAGTTTTAGCTGTTGTCGAAAAAGTGTTTACAGTTCGTTGAATTCGAAACTTTTGGACTCAAACTCAGTTTAGAGAACCTTTTTTCTTGAGACCCAAACCAATTCGAGGAGCTTTACTGCCAAGTTTAATAAGGCAAATTTTCTGAGTCACTTTCTATCAAGCAGAGAACCTTCGACTGTTTGTCAAATTTTTAACTTATCAAAACTATCAAGAGCTTTAACCTTTATTTTCAAAAATAAAGTTAAAAAAAGTGATAAAGAAATTTCTATCATAGATATAAATAAAATATACAGAAAAGTTTTTTTTCCATACATTTGTTTCACGAATATAAACTTCATTTTTTAATAATATCATATATTGAAGTAATCTTGTTGAAAAGAAAGAATATTGATTAATATATCCTATTGGTATATTAGATATTTGTCTATTTGCTCATCACAGAAAGAAATCTGTCTTTATTCTTTAAATTTATAAATATAAAGATTGTATTTATATTTACCTTATAAATTAACACGCCTATTCCTGACGGGAAGATCACGATAATCCGTTAAAAAATTCAGTATTTTTATAGCAGTAAGTAAAATATCCTATCTCTTTTCAGAGTATTCGTATTTCATTTGAGTGTGTATAGTGCACATTATCTCGACTTATAAGCAATTTATCAGTTGGAGAAATTCTATCGTCAATCGAATTGTAACTTCTGACATTCTGTCAATATTTATCTCAGTGTTGATAGATGACAAATGACAGACAGTTGTTATTTTCTTTTAGGATTAATATAACATACCTTCTTCTCCATCACCACCAACAATATTAAAACCAAAACCATTCTGACTACGACGAAGTAAAACACGACGTTCCCTAAAGAAAAAATAACGTAATTATAAACTTTTTAATATTATTTCCATGATATTTTACAATGGAAAATCTCCTTGTTCTTCATTTTGTATTGGTGAACGATGTCCATTTGTAGGTTGGATTGTTGTATCTGTTATACCTGGATAATCTGTTGGATGACCAACTAATAAAGTTATTGTTTGACTTTCATCACATGCACGTCGAATTGATTCAACAGCATGTTTATGTTCAACAAATTGTAAATCATAACCATTTTTCTATTTAGATACGAAATTTTATTTCAAATTAAAATTCAACAATATATTTCTTACTAATGATTGTACATGCATAAGACGATCACCAACTTTTAAACGTCCATTTTTATCAGCAATTCCACCTGGAATTATATTTGTTATAAATATACCATAATCTCTACAAAAGTAAAAAAAAAAGAAATGATAGTGAAATTCTTTAATTAAAAAATCATCAAACCCTTTAACATGTTCATGACTAATACCACCAGCAATGGAAAAACCTAAATGTGCATTTGATGGCTTATTTAATTGAATCTCTTCCATAATAGGTGGCGCTAATCGACGAATTAACTAAGAAAAATAAACAAAATATTTTTGTAATATATCTAATAAGAAAAACTACTAATAAACTTACTAAATTAACATGATTACCAGCTGCTTTAAGTCCATCAACAGCTGCTTGATGTTCTATATGAGTGAAATCCATACTATTAACACGTAAAATAATGTCATGAAGTCTAAACGAAAAAACACAAACATGTCTTCTTTTTTTGTCTGTTTCATAACTATAAAAGTTTATTTATCATACTTTAATCGTTGATCACGATCAGCAAGACCACCTTCAGTAATACGTGTTACAACAACAGCTGGAGAATCACTAATACAAGGTGTATCGGTTCCACCAGCAATTGAAAATCCAAGACCAACACCAGGTGGCTTAAATAAAATTAAAAATTACAAAAAATTCCCTTTTTTGTTGTTTAAATGATTTATTTACTCGTTCAAGATCAATTTCAATTTCTTGCCAATGATCATCATAATTAAATTGTGTTATATCTGTAGGTGAATTTAATGCTGATGTATCTGGACGATTATTCTGAATTCCATCAGGTATATCAGTCATTGGAGAGAGTATTGTTGGTGTTGCTTGTCGTTTACTATTTTCTTTGATATTCGTTGGTCGAGGCATTGTATTATTTGTAGCTATGGGTACTATCATTGGTGATTCGATTGTTGGTGTACCATTCTACGTTAAACAAAAAAAAAATGGAGAAGTTTTTTTGCTAATTGAACACTAATATCATGAACATTTTAGTTAAATTCAAACGTCTTTATATTGTCTCGCATTTTTAAAGCTGTAAAGGTAATACTTCTACTTTTGAGTTGACCTCAAACATCTAGCAAATAGTGTAGTCTTTCAAGCTATGCAAGGAGATAGTGGAATGACTAACATATTGGATGTAGAATAATAGCATCATCTCGAAAATACTATATTTGTACAATCCTGTTCTGTGCTACGTGCCTCAATGTATGCTGTTCGCATTCTCAGGTAGTTTGACTTTGTAAGCTTTCACTCATAACTCATGTTATCTCTGTTCTTTTTTTGTGAGCTTTGGTTTTCTTCTTATGTTACTTGCAACCAGCACTAAATCCGATTAATCTCTATCATAGATAAATGGTAGAATAGATCGTAAAAAGATCTTAAGTGTTATTAACTATCGTTTAGTTTTTCGGGGGGTTGGACTTAAGATCAAGACGAAAATGTTTTTTTTCCGTTGATTTATAAAGTAAGAAAAACTGTCGATAATAATGGTTCTCTGCCTAGGTTCATGAATATCAGAAAAACGAAAACAAAAATTAATCCGTGAGTAGTGCATGTTAATCAAAAAAGAAACCTTGAAGTTCAATGTCTATTTTTGTGCTTGAAAGTTCATCGTGACCAATCATTTCCGTTCTGTTTCGGATCATGTCAAATATTGTTAGATCTTAATTCTTCATTTTTAACTTAGAATAAATTATGCTGATTTTATAAATGCTAATCGAAATCTGATTCTGTTATTAATCTATTAAAGAAAATCTTTACTCGTATATTTCGTTTAAGCATTGGTTGTTTTTCCCATTCTTCAGCTAAATGAAGTGTTGCATCCATTTTAGCTGTACGGTCACGTTGTTCATCAAGTAATATTGATTCATAAAATTCTTGGATATCTATTAAATATAAAAAAAAACGAAACAATCAATACAGTTTTCTTTCTAGTTAAACTAATCAAGAAAATTTATTTACCAAGTAGTGCTTGGAAAAGTCGACTTTTAAAAACTTTAATAACTCTAAAACGAATGAAAATCATTGTTGGTGTTTTTTTTTTCGGTTTATTAAAAGGAAATTTTTCTTATTACCTATCTATGGCATTTTTTAATGGTTTATCTTCTGGTGAATCAAGACGGTTATAATATTCTTCGAGCAATTCTAGTGCTCGATAAGCGTCTAATTAAACGATAAATATAAAAAGAAAAATGTTTTCTTTCTTTTATTATTTTACCTTGTTTCCGAACAGGCATGTTGACAATCATATAAGTTCCATCTAAATTATAGAAAAGACAGTTTTGATATGATGAAAAAAAAGCTTGAAATTATCGTCAAAGGTCTACGAAGAAGGAAATATGTGAATATAGAAGATCCTTAGGGAAATGTCTAAATGTATATTATCAATGCAGAATGTGAAAGATGAAAATTCTATGATCGATCATTAGTAGACGAAAATATCTTTTTGTTCTTCTTTCTCTTCATAGGAAAAGTTATTAATATTATTGATAGTATTTTGTTTTTTTTTTGTCTGTTTCTCTGCTGATGACATTCCGAGGATCTTCATCGTTTTATCGATCACCAAAATAATGGGATCATATTAACCATGAACGATAGAACGAGAATGAAGTTTAACGATGACAAAGAAAGTAAACAAAATCAGTCATAGAGAAAGAAAGAAGGAAAAAAAAAGAACAGAACAAACCCCAGCAATTTTTATTTGTCAACCTATCGTTGTCTATTGTCGTTTTTTATTATTATGAATTTTTATTATTATTTAAGTTTTATTTTAAGAGTTAAATTTATTAATTTTAAGAGTGTTATTCAGTTGTTTTTAATTTTTAATAGATGTCACTAGTAATCGAGTGAATGCTTCATATTTGATGTGGACATTCAAAGTTGACTTCTTCACCTCTCTAAAGAATGTCCCATTATAACTGAGAACAAATGGTCAACAACATTTTTCATAGTTCTTCATAATGTAGAAAGTTGAAATTTTTATCATATAAAGGGTGTCCCATAATAACTGAGGATAATTTTTTATTCGTATTTTTCATAGTTTTACTCGATGTAGAAGGCTGAAATTTTTATCACATATACATCTGATTTAGATCTTTTATTGCTGCAAGTTTCAGCTCTCTAGCTATAAGTAGTGGTAAAATACATCGACAAAACTGAATACATAAATTTTCGTAATCGATTTCGCAGGGTAGTTCCATGCATAGCCAACCAAAAACTCACAAAGTATTCAAAAATTTTCTTCCGCATAAGACTTTGTAGAGCTTTTTTCGCTGATCCTTTTAATAAAAAAATTTTTTGAATTTTGTTGAGAAATGATGATGTTATGATCAAAATATTTATCATAAAAACGGAAGATGTCAGATTTTTTTTGATAGAAATATCGTATACAATGTTCAATCGTGGTTTATTCATTCTATTCGTCCGTATCTGAGAAACCGTCTATAGGATTTTGTAGAGGAAACTTTCCTCTACCAAAGCTACTATGTCACATTTCTTCAAAAAATAGTCATTCTGATATATATGAATCGATTTTTCCTTACATTTTAAGCTATTTTACAGTGTTTAATTTTTTAACCATAACATTGTCATTTCTGAATGAAATTCAAAAAGTCTTTTTACCAACATGACTAGCGAAAAAAGCTGTACAAAGTCTGATACGAAAGAAATTTTTTTTGATACTTTCTGATTTTTTGGTTGATTACCCTTAGAACTACCTTAAAATATTTTCGAAGTGAACATATATGCAGAAATCGATTACGAAAATTTGTGTATTCAGTTTTGTCGATGTATTTTATCACTAGTTATAGGTAGAGAGCTGAAACTTTCAGCAATAAAAGATCTAAATCAGATGTATATGTGATAAAAAATTCAGCCTTCTACGTCGAGTAATACTATGAAAAATACGAATAAAAAATTATCCTCAGTTATTATGAGACACCCTTTATATCTCTAGTCAAAATCTTTAATTTTCTGAAGTTACAGCTCTCTAACTAAAATTAGTGCTAAAATGTATGAACAAGATTAACATACAAGAATTGTTGTATTAGACTTTTGTAATACGTTTATTACGTAGTCGATTATGACAGAGTGACTAAGAATTATTATAACTATACAGGAATGCATTTATATCTAAAATCTTTTATGAAAATAGAAAAGATTGTAAATGGTAGATATTGAACTTTAAATCTTCTTAAAACAACATGGAGTATTGGCTACACGATGCATATCACAATTATGCAATAACCGTATAGAACCAGTAGATAGTAATGCTAACTTTACTGATGTATGAAGAATCGAAAACGTGTGTGAGATGTACTGAACGAAAAAGTTCGCGGAAAAGTGTTTGATACGTGATTACAACTCAATTGCAATTGATCATAAGAAGCAATGAAGAGCATGTTCATAC
The DNA here is from genome assembly GCA_905329745.1 of Rotaria sp. Silwood2. NCBI lineage: Eukaryota > Metazoa > Rotifera > Eurotatoria > Philodinida > Philodinidae > Rotaria > Rotaria sp. Silwood2. Next base: position 139,018 of record CAJNSZ010000028.1, on the reverse strand, counting down.
ACATTGAATTTTATTATAATGTACCGTTTTGAAAAAATTTGTCTTGTAAAGTTTCTTTTCATCAGATGTTTAAAAATATCACTAACCAATTAGATCAAGATATCACAAAAGTCAAGTACAAAAGTTCATAGATTTTAATCTTGTCCATATATTTCAGGATTAGCTTTCATTAGAGAGCTGAAACTTAAGAAAATTAAAGATCTTGGCCAGTTATAAAAGTAATAAAAATTTAGGCCTTCTACGTTAAGAGAAAGTAGAAAAAATGTCATTGGCGATTTATCCTCAGTTATTATGGAACATTCATTATAGCTGTTTCCAGGAGTGCTCCGCGGTTGCCAGTATCTGGAGGAGGTGAGACGTTTCTTTGAGAATTGGTGAGCAAAACAAAAAACACGCTACTACTTCATTAGAGAAAAGCGGAAATTTTTCAAGATTAGGCAGTGATCCCTTCGTTCCGGACACTTTTGATTCTTTCTCATTCAACTATACAAAGTTGATAAAAGACATGACACTTTTACGAGTAATAATTGTATGCAGAGGGTTACTTTGAAATAATAAAAATAAACTATAAAAATTAAAATAACCGGGACCATGATCATTCCAACCGGCAGAAACAATGTATTACTACATTCACTTTCATCGTATTTCGCCGTTATCCACGAGACTGTTTTACGGATTTATGAAAAACGGCAATATCAAGACGACGGTTTTCATCGTTTTAATTGTTTACGGTGCTGGTTTTTCGACCAGAATAGTTCCATATCTTAGATTTATCTTAGTATAATAAATAGTTGCTCATAGATAGCATCTAGAATATCTTTCGAGACCTTCGAAGAATATAGTAATTATATTTAATGTGTCATTAGATTCTTTTCATATTTATTTTATAATAGTTATAAGGAGAATAATGAATAGACAGTTCTACAAACAAAAAGAAATGAATTTCACAATTTAATTCAAAGAATAAATGACAATTAGACTGCCAAGCTTGAATAGAACTAGCATACTATATGTAAATTGTATCTTGACTTCATTTAGTATGCTTTAGTGAATAGAACTTATAGAAATTTCCACGCGCCTTTTATTTTGTTATTGCGCTGAAAATTTATGTGTCAATTTGAATAAACCTTTGATAAATGTCTCACGAAATAGACGAGATGTTAATGTTGATAGATAAAATGATTTAACATTGATAATATAATATAAAGTATTTGTTAAAAAAAGAGTAAAATAATCAATGGACCATTGTTCAGCACTTTTGTTATTGTACTGAGTAGCTATATGATAAATATACATGCTCATCCATTGTAAAATAAAGAAACTTGTTACCATAACTCGAGCAAAAGTCATACTAATAAATTGATAACGAGAACGATATGCAATTGTATTTGTCACTATACCCTTAACATATCAATTATGTATTTTTACTAAAAGAAAACAAAACAATCTATTTACCACTCGCTGACGGCTTCGCTTGACATTTTGATAAGTAAGCCAAACAAATATAAACATCATAAATGGCGTTATCAGACCATGAATAACAATATATATTACACCATTTAATAACGGATGTGCAGGAACACATGTAAAAGCAGGCGTGATATCATAAAGAAGAGGTGCATAAAGTGACATAAGACCACTAATAATAACTATGAATCCAATTAACCAAGGTACCATTTTTAATTGACGCATTGGCGATGTTAGACGACATGTGCAAACATAAAGATCAATCAAAGATAAAATTAATAAATTCATTGATAATTGAGATAGAAAGACTAAACCAAACAGTTTCCATTTACATAATTGACTTTCAGTTATTAATGAAAACATGTTGTAGGTTGAATATACATACTTAGGTAGTAGACCAAGAAAAAGATTAATAATATCAATAAGTGACCCGCAGAGAGAATAGAAGCAAAATGTATTGAATCGAAGAGTAGGTTGAAGAAATGTAAAAACATTTCCGATAAAACCAATACACCCAAGAATGACGAATATAAGTGGAAGTTGACTCAAAAATCGCTGCTTGACAAGATCAAGACTAACAATAATTGAATTCACTGCAATAACTAATGTATCATTGTTAAAGGACATTCTCATTCGATATTGATACTAATGAGAATATTCAACAATTGTTGAAAGCTTTATATTCTGTTACTTTCAACAACGTGAAATGACTAGAGCTAGAATGAATAAAAAAAAAAAGAAATCTTTAGTCTTCATTACGAGACACATTTTCTCTTTATTTTTTTAATTTAATATTTCAAAGAAGAACTTGCATTTTAGATTATATAGCTATATATTGACAATGATAATTGTCTGAAGAATTTTATAATCATTGAGCAGAAATTGAATCTGTTCTATAATTTAACTATATTTGAGTGCAGTTTTAGTACAAATATGCATTGTCATATAGCACAAAAGAAAAAAGAAACCGAAATTATGTAGTTCATAAAGCGTTAATAATGAAAACAAAACAAACGTTTGAAATTGACTTTATCATGCTGGAAGAAATCAAGAATAATATTTAACTTATTCCACTTCAATTAGTGTTATATGCGAAGCCATAATCAGGTTCATGGAATAAAATGAAATGAATCACTAAGAAATAACTAAAGCAGCATCACAAAAGAGTTTTTAAAATTATCCAAAAAACAAAGTTAAATTTATAACAAAGGAATACACTATTTTCTAACCATTGATCATTATTTCAATATACATATATATTTTACTCTTGATATAATGATGTCGTATTTCAAAATAATGTATTGAACTTTAGTTATTCATCAATTCGAATAAAAAATTTTCTTGTCTAAATAAATTCTAATTTTATTTAATTGAGAAATATGAATGCACAATACTTTCTATAGTTTGATAAATCTTGAATAAAACAAAATACATAAAACTAATCAATATATAGATATATTGTTGATAATCATCGACTTTTTGTGCGAACAATCAATTAAAATGACTTTTCATTTGTTCAACAGATTACCAATAATCGCAACTAGAACCTATAAATGGTTTTCCATTAATACAGATAAATGTTTCCATTACTGGTCATACCAACATTTATTGTTGACTTCTATAAATGATAAGAAATTGGCACATTGTGTTCATTCAATGGAAGGTGTCTTTTTAGCATCAAATGTGAAGTGTATAAAAGTTTGTTATTTTTTTTTATCATGACATGTTGATAATAGAGAAAATTGGGCATATGTTCTACTTGAATATTCTATAAAAACGACTTGAACGAAAAACAAAATGGAAAGCTGAAGATTTTATCTAATGTCTTCATCTGATGATTTAGTTTTAGTCAATGATTAAGTTTTTTATGATCATATATCTACTGCGAAAAAAAACCTTTTTTTTTGCCTTTTATTTGAGACAACTGAGTTTGTAATTCTTTTTAATTACATTGAAAATTAATGCGAAATAGTTCAATATTGTTGCACATCTTATGTTCCATTTATCGAACTTGGATAACTTATGCAGACATGATTACCAAGAAGTATATTATTGGTATATGTTTAATAAGTAACAGACAGTTAGTAGCAAGAACATTTATTCGTGAAGTATAAAATTAAGATGTGAATCGCTTTATATTGATCAGTCGAAATTTTGTTTTCTTTCTGGAATTCCACATTCAAAGTGCATAATTTCAGATACAATGATTTGAAGAACAGTACATCATCTAATGTTGGTTGAAATGTCATTAGAGACATTGTGATATCTATATGATACTAATTTTACTTGATTTTCGGTATAATATGTCGTTCACCCAAAGTAAAATTCAAAGAAGTTGTCTCCAACATTAATACACAAATGTTTGATTTATGGAAAAACTAAAAAAATTCAGTTCAGCCATTGATCGTTATCGATTACAACTATGATTGAACTAGGTAGTAGCTGTTTAGTTTTTGATTGAAAGAGGTGGTGATCAAGTTAAAATTTTTGTGGTTGAATATACTCGTAAAAAAAAGATATATCTATTTTACATAAATTTGAACTGTCTTGCGCATTAACTGAACTATTGATAAATTCATTTAAAAATTTTATCATTTTCTTCCTCATTTTCATTTCATTTGTTAATAAAAAGAAAAAATTAATTGCCATTTGCTGTACATTTCTTTCATTTTGCACGACACTTTTGTAGGTAACAATGAAACCTTCTGTTGAACAGCTATCAATATAACACTTACAACTGCATCCATTTCTGCAGTACTTTTTTAATTACACACTCTAATATAATCTATGCTTGATTACCGAAATTCTTTTAATATTTTTAGACCGTCATGGACTTATTCGTTTTAAATTTAATTAACAGTAATATCATAGTTATGAAACAGCGTTTCGAATGGGCTGCGCTCGGTCAAAGAAAATTAACCTATGGACTATCGTTCTCCTGATCGACACATCCACGATAGGGATTTTAAAAGTTTCTTCAGTTCAACTCATTGCATGTATAAGAACGACAGCCCATTGACACTTATTAGTGCCAAATTTAATAAAAAATTCTTTGGCAATACAGCCTTTTTTTACAGAAGGGCCAAAACTGTTCATAATTTCACGTATAATTCTTTCAAATATTCAAATAGGTAGCACGTCATTCTGTTTAGTAGCTTATACAAAACTCCGTCGTAAATTGTCGAATAAGTCTAGCTTAGATAAAATGAAGCTACTAGCCAGCTCTTTTCGTGGCGATCAACAGTGTAGTGGTTAGATATTTTAATTATGGCTGGTATTACTAAAAGGTTATTTTTACTTGATCCAGTAATATGAGAAGTTCACTAACTCCGTTTCAATGAAATGACATTGGTCATTGTATGCAACACGCATACAGAGATCTAGCGATCAACTTCTATTCAAATGAATAAAAGCTAAGAAAAAGAAAACAAAATAGAAATATTCAAAACAAATTTCATTATGATTCGCTTCGTAAAGTTGTCGACCAAAGAAAAGAAGAAAAATAGATTAAAATTATGATGAATGTAGAGAGTTCGATTTTATTGTTTCATTGGTTCTTTTGTGTGTGAAGCAAGTCGTATGTCTTTGAGTCGCATGCTCTATTCCATTTCTACATAATCTTTTCATTTGATAAACTCATTTTGCTGTTCTTATAACCGACTACAATAACTTTATTCGAAAAAAAAAAAAAAAATTTTAGCAGAAAGGAAGGATATTAGCACGATGCAAAGCGAACAGTTGATCCAGATTGTATGACCGATTGATTCGGACAGAATACACGACTACAATGAAGGAAAAAAACAATACTATTTGATTATTAAATATAAATTGATAATATACCTTTGTTGTTGATCACCATTCAATACAGTAGCTTTGGTAAATGTCCATGAAGATGAATACCAAGATGATGAAAACCAATTGTTTGTTTTCTTAAAATCAATATCAATGTCAGTAACTTCACCAATATCAATTGTTAATGGAATTAAACGTGTTTGTACTGAACCACGTTTAAATGTTGTTTGATCACTAAAAACAAAACTATGAATTTCAATAAATATCTAAATAAACATACTTATCAAAAACAACAGTAACTGTTTGAAGTGTACCAATAAGTGTAACACTAACTTTACCACGTGTTTGTGAATATTCTGATCCTGATTCAAGTGTAATTTGATAATGATAAACTTTAAAACAAAAAACAAAAGATGAATTTTTAATATATACAAAAACTAAATAAATAAAACTAACTGCAATATGGAAATGCATTAGCATCTTGAGTTTTTAAATAAAGATCGCCTTTCGCATCTGTTGGTGATGTCCAATAACCCATACGATTACATTGATGTTCATTTCCATCACATTGAAGTGAACATTTACCAGCATTAAAATCATCATAATTAGAACATGAATAACCAATATAAGGACATTGATTACGAACTGAATCCGTAAAGAAATAAACAGCGACTAAATGACTACAAAGTGATGATTCTATGAAACCTATTTATTGAATCAATATGATTAAAAAGAAAATAATTATTATTGATTGTTATATTACCTTGAATATCCATTTGACCAAGTTGAACAACAAGATTTAGTATTTTACCAGAGGTTGCAGGACATTTAGGTTGATCATAACCACCATTTGGAAAAAAATCGACGTGACCCATTCGTTGTAGACTACCTGTAGAAATCAAATGACAATGAATTTAAAAAAGAGAAGAAGCTTTCTATCAAAATAATTCTACCCAGTCCAAGAAGAAGATTATGAGCACCATCAGTATGAATGACATCAACAAATAAAGCATCAGTTGGATCAAGACGAACTTTTGGATGAGTATTTTCAAAATAAGGACCAGCAGGATCCAAACCTTTTGAAGAAAACAAAACATTATGTTTAAAGTTCTTTTCTTTTCTTATTTAATATCTACCAGTAATTCGTCCTAAACCTTGAACTTTTGCTCCAGCATATCCTGCCGTTTGGCCACCAAGTGAATGACCAATAATATGAAAATCAGTAGCTTTAGCACCATGGTTTTCAATCAAATAATTTATAAATAAAGCAATTTCAGTACCAACTACTTGAGTATTTGCTGTAGCTTTTTCATATGGAAATCCATTACCCTTTGACCAATCAGTCATAATAATATTAACATCATCCTAAAGTTTATAGATATAGATATCCTAATATTAATATTCTCAATATTTAATACTAACGACATCAAGTATAGCATTTTTCAACTCAATCCACCATGGTGCATTAGAAGTATCTACAAAGCCATGAATAAAAAATTTTGTTGGTTTGGTTACATTCCATGTGCCAAGAGTTGTATAACGACTAATTTCCGCACGAGTTCTACGTGTTGTTCGTGTATATAGATAGAATGTAGTTCCAATTACACCAGGCTATTGAAAAATGAAAATAATAAACTATGAAACGAATAAATTTACAATCATACTCGATCAGGCAATAAAGCAAATGGTCGTTGTAATGTTCCACCTATTTGAAAGTAGAGGTTTACTTGATTATATAACAAATAAAATTATTCTTTACCGAATGGTGCTGCTGTTGTGAAACAACCATATTCACCATAACAAATTTCAGATGCTCGTACGCTTTGAACTATAATTATGTATTTTAAACAACGTTGATATAACTAAAACAAAAGTAAAACTAACCTGGAAGATATTCATCACCTTGAACGGAAAATGTAGTAAAAAATAAGACAGCAATGGTAATGGAAAATAGCATCATTGTTGATGTTTATGTTGACTGAATTTTTTGCAAAGGGAAATGATTTCAAGCATTCAATAACATCGACTTTTATTATTACAATCGACAGAATAGGCTGAAGAGATTAGACACCTGTGAAAAATCGAGCCTTTAGATAGCCATTTATTAATCTTTATTTTCGATAGTATTGACAATAAAGAAAGCGTACAAGCAGTTCCTTTTTAATAACATTGTTATTCTTGATTTGAGGATTAAAGTTCAATATATCATAGTATTCGATTGAAAATGAAATGACCTTACAAATTGAAATATTGAAAAACAAAATATTTGTAATTTGATCACTTAAATCAATATGAAGAATAATTAAGTTCTACGATTTTTCTTACGATGAAGGAATTAGCAGAGCAAAATAAAATATATCTGTCACGTGCGTATATATTTTAAAATGAATGCTTGATTTAACATATACAGAATTGTAGTCTTATGCATAGATCAGAGATTGATGGTGACTGAAATTTTGCAAGATTTAAAAAAATTTTTCTAAATTCTAAGGAAATCCTAAATAAAAAATATCTGTGGAATGCACATGAATAAACAATTAGACAAAAAAAAGAACTTCATTATATATTTGTTCTTCCGATGCCAGTGGCTCTAATTTTCAACAATTATTTGATAGGAGCTGAGTAATGTCAACATTTTTTTTCAGTCATTGGTGTCTTTCACCGAGCTAATCGTTTTTATAAGTGGAAGAAACTTAAAATTTGGCAGACAATTTTTCGGTAATAGCTTGACATTTTCGCAGACGCGACATAAAAAGTGGTAAGAACTTGCTTACCCCGTCCCCTCCCACATCGAGACCTACGTATATCTCTTGACGTCTATAGAGTAACAACAGACTCAAATCATTGAACATGATCAATATATCGCTAGAAAACAAATAAAACAATGTTTCAGATTGAATATACAACAGTTGGACTGTTTTTGATTGATACAAAAGATTATTATAAGACATTGAAGTATTCGTCGATTAATCATTAAAAGACATAGTAATTCTAACAAAAATAAATAAATAAAAGAAGAATATTATTCTAAAGAAATCCTAATAGATTAATCAATTTATGAGAAAATGCATTTGTTCTTAGGAGTATTCAAGAACTGAGAAACCGGAATTCCTCAGTAATCCCTCATGGTTTCTTGATTGCTAAAATCAAAATAAGACAGTATCCATCGTAGTTTTTGCTATCAAATTCATAACGATGAACAAAAGATTTAAGGCTAATATGTTAATGCGACATTTATAACAAAAAATGAATCATTTTATCTATTGCGAAGGATGCAATTATTGATTCTGTCAAACGATTATCACAATTTTATTGATATTTTCCCAATAATTTAGAAATTCTTATTTATCAGTTTTTAGGCATTATTGGAACATTCTTATGATTTCTTTTTAAAGATTTCATAGTTACATTGACGTAGTGAAAATAAGATCATATTTTCGAGTTGCTATACATACAATATTAAGCATCATCTTGTTTTACAAATATTAGTCATAGATGATCAACAAATTTTCAAATCTATGAATATATCATTCTCTTTGGCTTTGTTTTTTTTTCCAATATATTCATAAACATATGAAGAAAGATACATACACAGAAATGAATGCACAACAAACTAACAAAAGATATGATTTGAAAAACAAAAATGTCAATAGGGTTTTGGACGAGTAACGACCGGATTGGTAGAATTTCCTCTAGAATGATAAAATCATCAATTAAAGAACTAAAGATATATATATATATTTTATATAATAATACATACCTATTCAAACCAATCCGAGGTAATTCTTTTCGAACACCATCACGTTGAAGTGCATTAGTCATTATTGATGCTCCACTAAAATAAATAAAAATAAGTCATTAGAAAATTTTCATTGTTTTATCACTTACAAAGAATTAGGTGGTGTTGGTAAAAGCCCACGTTGTTGTTCTGGTGTTTGTCTTAATTTAAATAATGAATGATTCAATTGACGAGGTAATCCAAGTGTTGACGATGAAATTGTTGCTATTGGATTCGCTGCTGTAACAACATTTGATGAAGCAGTCGTTGTCGTTGGTATTGTTGATGATGGTGAAGTGACAGTAACAGTTGTAGTCGATGTTGACGACGGCATTGTTGTTGTTGTTGTTGTTGTTGTAACTGCATTATTATTAGTCGATATTGACTTAATCATAGAAGAAATAGGTGTAGTTGTATTCATTGGTGGTGCAGCAGGATTAAATGGTGTATTTTGTTTTTGCATACTGTACATACGTCTTGGACATAATGTAACACGAATTTCTCGTCCGAATAATTCTTTTCCTATATAAAAAAAGAACAAACTGTTATCACTATCCTTTTAACTAATCCTCCGAAAATGAAATGAAGAAGTAGTTCATATATTATAACAAGAAGTTATCGATATACGGACTTTGACCGTATATTAATTAATAATGCTTGCCATAGTCTGTGATATGGGTGACGTTGCTATGATGTCTGTCACAAGGAGAGATGTGCAGGGTCAGGGCCGGAACTCAAATTTATGGTAAAATATTCTATGGTTTTAAGCAAATTATCTTTCGAATTAGAACATAATTCAACAGAGATGACCTTGAAAATTGCTAGTAGTCGATTAAATGAATAAAAAAGAAATAAGTATTGAAGAATTATTTTCGATGTGATTTGAATAAATTCTAGAAACGTTCTATAACGTTTCTATGGTTGTATCAATCATGGGCTGAATACAGGGGTGCAACTTTGTAAACTTCAACAATCCTTATAGATCGTGTTTCACAAAAAGAAACTCGATAAAAAACAAGATGAAAAGTAGATAATGGACTAATTACCATTAAAATAATTGATAGCCATTTGACATGATTCAGGATTGATGAATGTTATTGTAGCTTCTCCTTTACCTTCACGTGTTTGTCGATCTTTATAAACCCAAATTTTTGGTTTTGGTGAACGTACATCAACCTAAAATAAATATTTTTAAACTTTATCCAACAGAATAAAAAAAACAAATTTTTCATACTGGTGCAATTGGTCCACATGCGGCACTAAATACTTCAGCTAATGTTTCATTTTGAATTTCCTTTGGTAGGCCAGTTATATACACAACATGTCGTAGAAGAGCATTTTCATCACCAGGTTCTATTTAAAATTCATTATAGAAAAACAATGATGAAAAATAAACGAAATTGAACAACTCAGGAAAAAAAACAAATAGAAATGAAAAACAAAAATTAACGACAACAAAAAGTCTCAACACCATAGATCCAGATAAACAAAATGTGGAAAATATAAGAACGATGCACGTAGTTAACGTTAACACATGCGCACAAACATACATTCGTAGAACAATTCTCTTTATTTTATAGATTTTCCCAAAGTCTCTCTCTCACTCACTCACTCATGGAAGCAAAATACAAAACATAAACTGCTTAGCGAAACAAGATAAAGAGTTTTGTTTTACTTACCATCAAGTTCACGTTGATAGCCCCCTCGTGGCGGCAAACTGGAATACATAAGAAGATATTCGAACAAACAAGATCAACATTTGTCGTCAAATTAATTTGTCAAAGAACAAAAACAAAACAAAAACAGACACAAAAAAAAGATAACAAAATTATTTTTTTTTAATATTTTTCTTAAAAATCCGCCTAAAAATAAAATGAATATTTAAATAAATTTTGTGATTGTTCTTAATTCCTTTTTTTTTTGATTCCTAGAAAGTAGAAAATCGTTTGATAAAATAAACAATTTTACATCAAGAATAAAATACAATCAACACATTGAACTGTACTTCACTATTGATATTTTCTTCTCTCGTCAAAACATTAATTAGAACACAAACGAAAACGTAGAAAAATAAAACATAACAGAAGAACGATAGAAGAAAATAATAGACAAAAAAAAAGAAAAAAACAAATTTTATGTTCACTTACCGATATGGTATTCGTTGAGATTGATGATGAACATAATGCATTGCATGAGGCACTTGACTTGCAGCATAATAATCTGATCGACGTGGAATCATATCTGTTGCTGCTGTTGCATAGACATGAGGAGGTCCCATTGCTCCTGCAAGATGACTACCTGGTGGAATATTGTAAGCTCCATGTGGTGGTGGAGCTGATGTAGCATAAGTTGAATAAACACTTGATGATGATGAACCATTCGTTGTTGAAACTGTTTTATAGGGAGAATAAGTAGCATTTGATGAAGGTGTTGCAGCATATGCACCTAGATGAAAAAATTATTTACACGATTTCTTCGGAATTATAATGTGGAACACGATGTAGCTGTTGTTATTAATAATAGGAAGATTATTTTATTCTATCTTTCTTGGGATATATTTCTTCATCATTCTTTCACTTAGTCCTCCAGAAATGTAACTAGGAAATATTTTACATATTACAACAAAACATTATTGATATACCAACTTTGATCGTATATCAATAACGCCTATTACAGTCTGTATGGGGGATTCGAATTTCTACCTATAAACTTCAACATTCTTCTTAGATCATATTTCACAAAATTTGTTTATATACCAGCAATATTTGAAGTATAATCATAAGCAGCATAATGAGTTGATGGTGCAGAAGATGACGATGATGGTGGTGGTGTAGTACGTCTTGAATCATATGCATAGCTACTATTTGATGGAGATGAACTATACGATGATGCATATCCAGTTTGACTAGTAGTTGATGATGGAGCACCAGCAGTAGTAGCTGTGGTTGGATAACCATAAGCTGTTGTTGGATAACCAGAATATGGATCAACGGTAGTATAAGGCTGACCTGTTGAAGCACCTGAGGAAAATAAAAATTAATAAATAAATAAAATATGTTAGATTAGTTCACTCGTAGGATATGCTGCTGATGTTGCATAGCCATCATATGTAGCAGATGTTGCATATGGTGCACTTGATTCATATCCTGGATAAGATGAATAAGCAGCTGCTGAACTTGTGTCATATGAATAATCATAAGTTGAATAATCGTATCTGAAAGAAAATAAAATATTATTAGAGAATATAAAATCCAAAAAAATGAAGATACATACACTGGTTGAGCAGTAGCCATTATTTTAAAAATAATTAATCTGAAAATTTAAAATAAAAAATTCGCCATTTTTCTTCACAAACAAACAACGGACATCGATGCTTCTACACGATGTGCACACCCCTCGTTATAAGTTATAAACAATGACAGGAAAGGAAAAAAAAATTATTGGAGCGTTCGTTCTATCAATCGATGCGCGTAATGAAAAGATGTCGTGAAGTATGATAGAAGAAATTTATTATGAAAAAAAAAATTACACAGGATATTTTCTTGAATACAACGAACGAGATTCTCAAATGGCCGCTCGCCAAAACGTCGACGCCACATAAACTCAAGTAGATGAGTATCTAAAAGAGAAGTATGTTCACCCATGTGAACTTTCTTCTTTATCTTCATGCACATCCACATATTTTCTATGTTTTGCGTATGTACCAACGTAGTGGGATCAACAAAGTTGTACGAGTGGTTGGCCGTTCCATGAATATATTGGTTGGGACCATTTGCGATGTTGTTGTATGATGCCCATTGATCACTGTAGATTGTTGTACCAGGACGAATATATTGATTGATAATCGGCAAAAGAGTAGTAGCTTGACAATTGTCCACTAAAACAGCAAAACATTCGCGAGTATCTCGATCAATGCCACCAAAGACCCACTGATTTGATACCGCCCGTTCTCGATTGTACTTTCTTTTCGTCCAAGCACTCTCATCTATCTCAACTATGTGCCCTACTCCTCCTATAACTGCCGGGTGCCTTAAAAAGTACTCATCGCAAATATCGCGCATGAAGTTTTTCCAGTCGACGATTGTTGATTCGCTGGCGAATTTGCAATGGCGCCGAAGAAACGTATGTGAGTCAAGATGTTGGGACCAGAAATACATCAGATCGAGGATTTGACGAATTTTCAGCTTCGACTTGGAGAAAAATGTACCAGCACGAATAGTTCTTGTTCTCTTGTATTTGCTGCATCGCCAAACACCTCCATCGGCCATGCGAGTTGAAGTGCCGAGCTTCCAATTTTTGTGATCTTGAGCACATCCTTCGTTCAGAATATAATCAATAAGGCCTACACGTTGACAGAAATCAATGCATTTCTTTTTATCACTTGTTAAATCGGCCCATTCGCGAAAGTCAAATTGATCAAGAGATGCGAGAAGTGTGTTATCCATGATGAATGTCTGTGTTTTTTTGCCCACATACTTTTATACTTACCTAAGTAAAGTTAGCAGCAGATTCGAGTTTTTTGGACAAATATTCGCCAACAGACTTGTGCCACACAAGATCGTTGTTGTGCCAGATAGAGCATCGAATATGCTGTGCAATGACTCGCTTTCAAAGAATTTCCAACCTCAGGAACAGCTGAAAAATTCAAAATACTGCTTTCAAAACACTGATTTTAGTGCAAAAATCAGTATTTTGACCTAACATTCGTTTCAAGAAGTGTGCCACTTGAGACAACAATTGTGCCAGATAGACCTCAACGAGATCTATCGAATGATATAAAATTCACCGAGCTTCATCACATAGGTCGGGATCTAGCAGGGCGACAGCTTGTTATAGAGGGTTTGGGGCAGATATTATGAAAAAATATTCATTTTGAAAGTTGTGCCAGTTGAGAAAACAATTGTACCAGACACATCTCAACGAGATCTATCGAATGATAGTAAATTGACCAGGGTTCATCACATAGGTCGGAGTGAAGCAGAGCGACAGCTGGTTATAGAATGGTTTGGGGTCCATATTATGAAAAAATATTCATTTTGGAAGTTGTGCCAGTTGAGGAAACAGTTGTGCCAGATAGCACTCGACGAGATCTATTGAATGATATAATATTTACCCATAGTTATCATCATGGTTGGGAGCTAGGTGGGCAACAGATGGCAACCGAGGCGTTTAGGATTTATATTATGACCGGATATTCATTTTGAAAATTTTGCTAGTGAGGAAAGTATTGGTCTCAGATAGATGTCAAAGATATCTGGCAATGGATGTTAGACTACGCCATGGTCATGATTAAGGGCGGCCTTGACATGGCGAATGGCTTGTAGGATGGGTGATTTGGTTCATGTTATGTATCAAATATTCTCTTTGTCACTTGTGGATATTGAGAACACGGCTCGTCTTAAGATCGAACTGAATGAGATTTTTCGATTGATATGATTTTCAATGGTACAATGAGCTCGCAAGAACCTGTACATTGAGATTTTTCAGCCGCATTGGGTTCTCGGATCTTTTCATTTGACGATTCGTTCCGTAATTCGCACACTGGTTTCTGAAAAAATTGAAAATCAGTTAATTCCGTGGATAATTTGATTGTTTTTGCGATGGTGGGAACTGTGATTCCGATGTTAGTGAAATATGTTTTGGCTACATTCGAAATACTAAGTTTCGAGTTACCTTATACTGAAAGTTGAAGTTTGGAAAATGTCGAGCAATGATAAGAATGTCTGTAAGCTGAAATTTTCAGTTGCGGAACTAGCAGCTAGCCGAAAAGGGAAGTTGAGGCATGTATATGTGTGCTGAAACAGAGACTTGGTGAGAATGTCGTTCATCGAAATCGGAAATGTTCTACAAGTACGATAAAAAGTAACATGAACTTAGGGAGACCCCAGCTGGGCCGCAAAAGAAGAACTTCGTTTCACCATCCACGAAGTGAAATGAAATTTTCCTATTGTACCAACAGACGAAAACGGTTATTTCGAGAACCAGTAAGTAGCTGATTGGGAGAAATCAGTACGCACTTTTGGAACCTGTATCGCTGAACATACAGCTAGTGACAGTGTTACAGAGGTCAGTTTTCAGGCATTTAGCCAGATAATTCATAATTCCTTACCAAGTTAATTTCTGGAGTTGGTCACTGAAATTCCTATTTTTTTCATCATTATGCAAATAGAGAAAAAAAACAAGCGAAAAGAAGAATTACAAAGGTAAAAAAGACGTGAGGCGGAGAAGGCAATCTTGTGATTCCGCGCCTACTTTGAACAGCCTGCCATCAAAAAAAGCAGACAGTAAGCATTTTCTATTTTAGTTACACAATATGAGTGGGAAAATTGGCGTAGACAGACGGCTAGAATTTGAATCATTCAGACAGACTAAGAAAACGATTAGCAAAGATCCGTGCAAGATGATGAGAGGGAAAGTCCAACAATGAAAAAGAAAGAGAAGACCAGCACAGAAGGGGAGACAAAGATGCGCACATGATCACATACAACCCAGTACTTACGAATATACATATAGATGCACTTAAACACATAAAAAGTGTGAATCACAAGGTTAGTGCCCTCTAGCATAGATAAGCCACGATTGCAAATGTCACATAAACGAGATACAGAACTAAAAATTATCGAATGTCTGTTCACCTTACAAAATTTACAATGACTTGAGTAATTTGATATTATCCGCAAACGTTTACTCCTTACTTCAACAATATCCAACGAAACGAGCATCTTCAGCTCCGCAATCTGATATTGCACCTACGATAATAATCTGGACTCCAGCACAAGTAAGCTGTAGTATACAAACCACGAGCAATCCCTGCAACGAGTGAAAAATCCCTTATCTGCTCCAACTCTCAAACATCGAAAAGCCCATCCAATGCGTACGATTCAAGCTCGTACAATTCGGTGGACCCCGATTAAACTCTATACGGCGTATCTGTTTTCCTAGCTCCCAGAAATCGTACAACTTATGTTTCTCATTCCCATAACCGTCAATACCATAATCTACCGCTTATTCACCAATTAGGGATCAATCCTTGTAATGCACATTACTCCACTGAAGAACAATCAATGTACCTCATCGCGTTCTATCAGATAAAAATGCTTTCTTAAGCGACCGACATCTTGAAACGCCTATCAGGTCTTGACATATATCCCAAACAGCTCTATAACAAAATTCTACTACCCCCACAAATCGACCTCAACCATGGAGATCGAACAATCTTATACGAGTCCCTACACCGTATCAAGTTCTATCTAATATAACCCCCTTCCCAACTGGCACAACTTTCAAAACAAATAATCGGTGATAATAGGGAGCCCATTCTTCTCCATAATCCCCTGTCAGCCTGCTACACCCCAACCACAGTGATGAATATGGGTCCATTCAGTGTCAATCCATAGATGATGTTGAGTTCCCTCTGGCGAAGCTATTTTCTCAACTAGCACAACTTTCAAAATGAATATTTTCTGATAATATGGACGCCAAACCCCTCTGTAACCAACTGTCGCCCTGCTTCACTCCGAGCTATGTGATGAACCTAGTCAATTTACTATCATTCGATATATCTCGTTGAGATCTATCTGGCACAACTGCTTTCTCAAGTAGCACAACTTTCAAAATGAATATTTTTTCATAATATGGACCCCAAACCATTCTATAACCAGCTGTCGCCCTGCTTCACTCCGACCTATGTGATGAACCCTGGTCAATTTACTATCATTCGATAGATCTCGTTGAGATGTGTCTGGTACAATTGTTTTCTCAACTGGCACAACTTTCAAAATGAATATTTTTTCATAATATCTGCCCCACACCCTCTAGAACAACCTGTCGCCCTGCTAGACCCCAACCTATGTGATGAAGCTCGGTGAATTTTATATCATTCGATAGATCTCGTTGAGGTCTATCTGGCACAATTGTTGTCTCAAGTGGCACACTTCTTGAAACGAATGTTAGATCAAAATACTGATTTTTGCACTAAAATCAGTGTTTTGAAAGCAGTATTTTGAATTTTTCAGCTGTTCCTGAGGTTGGAAATTCTTTGAAAGCGAGTCATTGCACAGCATATTCGATGCTCTATCTGGCACAACAACGATCTTGTGTGGCACAAGTCTGTTGGCGAATATTTGTCCAAAAAACTCGAATCTGCTGCTAACTTTACTTACGTTTTGTACTTATGCTTTTAATTATTAGATCTGTGAACTATGTTCTTTTCATCACGACAGAACAATTCACTATCTTTTAATAGAACGATTACCTCGCATCATCTTTGATATCGATATTTTAATTGATAGAACGAATGCTCCAATACTTTTTTTTCCTTTCCTGCCATTGTTTAGAACGAGGGGTGTGCACATCGTGCAGAAGCACCTGGACATCTTTATTATTTATTATATTAAGCAATTATTTTCTATTCGAATTTATGTAGTATTTTTTGGCATATCAATGGCAAGACCTTGTCGAATATATCTCTTATCTTTTAATATATCTAACATAAAACGGGCCACATTTGCTCGTGGTATACGCATTACTGTTGATTGATCAGGAAACTGATAATCATTTTCACAAACTTTAATTTCACTTTCTAAATAAGAAGATAAAATTCATGAATCAATTTAACTTAAATCTTACCGATAATAGAATCATTAACTAAAACAGGTGGTCGTATAATTGTATATTCTAAATCTTGACATTCCTTTTCAAGATGTTCTTCCATATTAAACATTGAATCAAGAGTTCGACTAATCATTGGACGAATTAGAAACCTAATCATAAATGGATATTGTGGTTGGTCTATATTAATCATTTTAAAAAAGTGTGCAGATATAATTTTTTTTTCTTTGTGAAAAAATGACTTTATTTACATTTTGAATACATTGAAGTAATGCCTATGAATCGCTTAATATTTGCTTGACGCATAGCTGTTACTATTGATCTAATTGAATCTTCATAAAAAGTTATTGGCCATATTGTATAGCCAGGATAACCAAGAGCTGATAAAACAGCAGTACGTCCTTTCATATGTTTAGCTAAATCTATCGGGTTCATCAAATCACATTGTACTACCTTGAAACAATCTTAGTTATTGATACATTTCAAAATTAGATACAACAGCAGTTTAGTGACATCCTCACATTTTTTGCTGTATTAAGCGTATTATCCGTTTGCGAAGGTGTCACTAAACTAAAAATAATATACCTCAAGATTTTTATTTTCGATATGTTTCAATTTTTTCAGATTTCGTACAGGTGCTGTTACTCGATAACCACGTGCTAATGCTTGTTCAACAAGCTGTAAGCCCGTGGCTCCTGTGGCACCAAGAATTATTATATTGCCTTGGATATTTTCAGTAGCTGTAGCCATTGTTTATGATTTGAATAGGAGAGGATAGAAAAAAGAAGAAAAGAAAAGAATAGGATAGAATTGGCTTTTTTTTGTATAACCAATCGTTATAATTGAATACATGACATCTATTAATTGTCTGAAGTTTATTGAGAGGTTTAACTATGACAACAATTTTCTTGAATAATAAAAAAAAAATATTTTTAAATAGTATGTAAATTTAGTTTACGGTCATCTACAATGGATTTTATTTCAAGAAAAATTTTTTATAATGCAAGTGCAGCGTTGCCAATAGCAGAATGTAAAGAAAATTTATTTCTCGTTTGATAATTTCTGATTTCGCAGACACGTAAATTCCGTCGGAAAGATGCGACAATATTACAGTATGTGACAGAAAATCTTGAAAAATCGATAAAATTTGAACATCGTATTTCGTACTGGAACATCGACGATTTTTCTGGTAACTTTTGATTGTTTCTTGCCGTGAAAAACAAACAGCTAGTTGTAAGTTATCAAAAAAATTCGTAAACATTCGCGTCCAGAATACTTCATCTAAATTCAATCGATTTCTAGAGTTTTTCTTCTGAAACTAACTCATATATCCTGAGCTAGTTTGATTCTGGTATACATGCTATTTAACATGTTGCACAAAAAAATAGAGTGTAAAACATATATATTCCTGAATATAAACATTATTTTCTGTTTTTTAGATTGTTGAAAACTTGATTTTAGTACATTTTGTTCGTAAAAGTAAAATGGAAGAAAACATTTGTTTTAGATTTCCAGTGAAAACATTGTAAACATAATCGAACAAATCAATAACAATAAAATAGTTTTGAAGATATATTAAGAAGTTATAAGAGCTTTCTAATGGATTCAAAACATGGAATATTTGTTGAACGAACACTTGCTTTAGTTAAACCTGATGCTGTTAATAAAGCTGATGAAATTGAAACAATTATTCTTAAACATGGTTTTACTGTTTTACAAGTTTGTTAGAATTTTCATTTTTGTTTTTGATTATGTTTATTTTAATTAGAAAAGACGTATAACATTAACAGCTGAGCAATGTTCAGATTTTTATAGTGAACATTATGGAAAAAAATTTTTTCCAAGTCTTGTTGCTTTTATGACAAGTGCTCCTATTGTTGCTATGGTCTTAGCAAGAGAAAATGCAATACAAGAATGGAGAAATTTAATTGGACCAACAAATTCAAATACAGCAAAAGAAACACATCCAGACAGGTTTTCATATTTGAATTTTTCTATTTAATTTTGTTAATGACTATTTTTTCTTAAACAGTATTCGAGCATTATTTGGAACGAATGAACAAAAAAATGCAGTACACGGAAGTGATAGTGCAGTAAGTGCTGAAAGAGAGATTCGATTTTTCTTTCCAAATTGTAAGTGAAACAGAAAATATAGATAAAATTAAAATTAAAATTAAAATTAAAATTAACTCATATATAAAGGTGTTGTTGAACCGATTCCAACTGGACAACCAGCAAGAGATTATCTTGAACAAAATGTTAATAAAACATTAATTAAAGCATTAACTGCTTTATGTAAAGAGAAACCTAAAGATCCAGTGGTAAGATATTCCTATGTTGAAAATTATTATTTATTTGATTTATTTAAGTTATGGTTGGCCGATAAACTTATGGAAATAAATCCTTATAAGCCAAAATTAAGTCAAAGTGAAACAGTACCATCAACAAATAGTGAACAATAATCTTCCATCTGAAAGCCTTAAGTGAATCCTTAATAACATATCAAAATGTTATGAAAAACATGCTTATTTTTTAAATAAAAACAAAACTTTGTTAATTAAAAAGTATTGATAAAATTAGTTTAGAAATTTTTATACAAAATAAGAGAAATTGAAATTAATATAATTAAGAATTGCATGAAGAATTATTAATAGTCTTAATAAAATATGCTCAACAAACTTTCAATATAACTTCAATGTAATTTTTAAATACAGAAGATCATAGGATATCTCTTTTTCATGCTTTATTACCATACTCCTTAAACAAAAGTTTAAAGATTTTTGGATCAGATGACTGTTTTTTCTGTCCAACATAGAATCAAAATACAATATTGCTTCTTTTTTTTTTATGAAATGAATTATTCAGTTGTGCATATATGAGATCAGTTGTTACTTTTACTTATGAGAGAACAATCCGAACTGATATCCGTCATTTGAGCTCATACTAGATCAACAAGAAGATGTTGGTAAGACTCAAAATCCTAACAGAGCTTCTTCTCATGGACTTTTGCAGCTGAGTTATGATCGTTGTACTGAATTTTCGGCCAAGCTGAAAATATAGACTGAAAAATCCAAAAAACGGAACTTCTTGTTGAAATTTTGTTTGTTGATTTTTCAATAACCACCTGAATTTGAGTTGAAAATTCAGTAAAATGATCACAACTCACTTCCAAAGATCCATAGAAACGAAACCTTTTAGCCTTCTGCTAGTCTTCCCAAGACATCCTTGTAAGCTCAATTTGAGCTCAAAATAGAAGGTACCAATTCGAAAAGTTCTCTCGTTAGAAATAAAATGCAATACGGTACCTTTTACTACAGGCCTGTAAAGTGGTCATGAGTCACCGTCATGTGTGACAAGGTATCTCGTCAATATGACTATGGTAAAGATCAAACTCATGGAGAAATCAAAGGTTTTATAAAATTTTCAATTTTTGTAGTCCAGCAAGAAAATCTGCACATATTTGAAAACAGTGAAGGAATTCTGATATTGTCTCTAACCAGTTTTCTTTTAACCATTTGACTGCAGAAGTATCATAATGTGATACCTGATTGTTAGCAATTGATGTTTATGCAAGTGACTAGCTCGTCTATTGTCTCTCTTGCTCTGTCGATTGTTGTGATCATCTTCTGTGTGATTGCTTCAAAGACTTCCATACGTTACAAAACTTTTGAGAAGATAAATATCTGTTTTAATATTTGAAATATTTTCGTAAAATCGTATCAAAAAAATTAAATCTGTAGTCAAAGGATTAATGACCGAAAAATGAACACACATTTTATGCCAAGACTTCCACGCCATAGGTGAGGATTTTTTCGTAGTCTTTTCAGTATTGTACGACAGTTTATGGGTAATAAGATAAGAAACAATTTCTAATTGTCTTTTACTTAGCTGTAAATTTCGACACGAGTTCGTTTAAGATTTTGTTTCCTTTAAAATGAATCTTCTTTTTCTAACAAGTTACGAAAGACGGAACAATCATTTAAAAATGAGCCTCAATATTTGAGATTCTTTATTAGATAATTCTCATTATTAATCATAAAATTCAATCACACAAGAAAAAAAATTGTATAATTTAAATGAGTAAGATAGATAGGAATAAAAAAGAAACGAAACACAGATTATTGCCACTCGATTCACAGTCAAAAGAAAAAAGTAAAAACAATACTTAAATAAATACTTCATATACACATCAAGGAAGTGCATACGCAAAGAAAAAAACAGAAGGACATAGAAACAAAAAAAAACATCACACCGGTGATCGTTGCTTTCTCTTTTCATTCATTTTTTCAAAAACCAAATGTTCTACGAAATGATGAAAATAATGACTGATCGGAATTCTCTTTGCGGCGTTGTCGTTCATTTATTAAACTTTGATATTCACGTTTTTGCATAACATTCGGTGATTCACGTATCGATAATTCTCGTTTATATATCCATTCTAATTCACTTTGTGTTGGTACAAAAGCATTTGATTCTTGCCGTTTTTGAATATTATTTTTCTCATCATTTGATGAATATGAACCATAGAGACGCAGTCCAAAGTAATTCAATTCACCTGTACTATCCTCAATTGCTGATCTCATTGATCCATCACTTTGTGGTGCACGAGTTTCTATACGTAATGTCCAACGACCAATTGGAGATTCACCCCATTTATGTACGGACATGAATGGAAAATATTTTATACCTAGAAATATACATGAATGATTTCATTTATTAGCGACGTGTTACAATAAAGGACAAAGGTTTTCACTGTACACATTTCTATTTATAAAAACTACAAGTTCAAATAGTTTCGATAGATAAGATTCAATGAAGTTTCTGATAAAGTTAAAATAGTTTTTTTAATAGAGGTACAAATTCAATACAAAAGGTTTGATTTATTTCAGGATAAAATTTTACTAAAAGATGTTTTACGAGTGGCGAATATTCATAGTGAATCACAAATCATGTCTGTATTTGTTTTCAATAATTTCCTTCGTTATTCATCGTAATTTGGTCGCCTTTTTCTTTTTAAACTTCGACTATCAATTGAAAATCTTTCCTTCTTTATGAAAACGAAGTGTCGATAAAACTTCACCTATACTCTCAAAGAAAAATTAAAACAAAAACAAAAATAATAAATACCTTTTCTCGAAGCATCATTGTCTCTGTAAGAAATCATTTCTGAAAGGGTTCCACTGGGTGATATTAATGTAACTTTTACATCACCACGACGATGAAAACTAAATGTTACATTAGCTTGAACATGTTCAAGACTTGTTACATTTTCACATTTATCAACATCAATATTCACTTCAACGGTAGCACCAATTGTTAATGAACTACAAACAAATAAAAATCAATTAAAATATTTCAAGACAAAAAAAAAAAACTTTTAATACGAATCCTTACACAGGAGAACCTTTATATTCATGATAACAATCATATCTTGGATTTACATTTGTCCAATTTTGTGCTAAAGCAATCATTTGTCCAACATCAAGTACACCAAAACCAAATTTATCACTAACATGAAAACCAGCTCCATTAATCATCCAATCATCTATTTCAGATAAATTTGGTATACGAGCTGTTTCAGCTATAATATGCATTACATCACGATAAGTCAGTTCTGGATTCGCTTCAAGTACAAGTGCTAAAGCTCCAGCAGCAACTGGTGCAGCACCAGATGTACCAAAAAATTTCGTTGTACATTTTCCACCAACATCAGCAGCAACAACGCCTACGGGAATAAAAGGTTCACGAATTGAACGTGCATGACGACCACCCGTATAAGCAACAGCCATTGTTGATGGACAAAATTCACCAAAATATGTTGTTTTACCCAAATGATTTATTGAACCAATAGATATTACATTAGGATGAGAGACATATCCATCAGCACCACAATCATCACCAGCTGTTCCACCATTACCTGATGCCCAAACAAATAATATACCTTTACCATAACGACCCTAGAATTAATTAATGAAAAAAATATATATTATTTAACAAAACAAAACAACAAGAAAAAGAAAACTATTTACATGTGTAACACCATAATCTAAAGCAGCATTAACAAGTGCACCCGGTGCTTCCATTTTTGTTCCATCATCAGTTGGTCTAAATAGAAATCAATTCTTATTTTCTATTTAATAATAATATTCATTTTACCCCCATGATGCACTTTTAATAGATGTATTAGTAGCAAATAATGTTAATGCACGTGCTTCAAGTAATGTTGTAATACGTCCATCAAGAAGTCGAATACCTAATTGAAACAGAGAAAAACCAATGTATATAAACTAAAGAAAGGCAACTATAAGTTGTTCGATGGTTTTTGACGACAGAAAGGAATATATGCAGACTTTAAAAAAAAAGACTTCCTCTATCTGATAATGCATTCAATATCAGACAGAGGAAGTTTTTCTGTACAATCCTACATCTATCCTATTGTGTAGTCGAACTCTTATAGTCGCCTTTTATATTTTATCTTACCAGCAATATATGAATTATAAGCAACACCAACACCACACATACCATTATTTGCTTTACCAGATGATGCTCCAGCACAACGAGTACCGTGACTAAAACAAAGTTTTAAGTTATTAATAGAAAAAACTAAAAGAAAAAGAAAAGAGCGAAAAAGAAGAAGATCATGCATTAACACTCACACACCATGCTAGTTAGTAGAAAAATCTGTGCTATGTTAGTAAAATTCTATAATATTTTGCATTCTCATCTTACTTATTTGAACTATCATAAGTTCTTGGGCTTGGATCATGTTCAGTATCATTAAGATCATTTAAATCATAACTGAACTGAGGTTGCTACGCGCATAAAAGAATATTAATATCCCAAATATATATATATATATAGAAAGATTATATATTTTGTTTTTCTCCCAATTAATCAAAAGATGACAAAAAAGTCTATTCCCCGAAAAACAAAATGTAAATCATTTTTTATACTTACGTATCGATCATTTAATTCTGGATGTTTATGATCAAGACCATCATCAATGATAGAAATCGTAACACCTTTACCGGAATATCCTGCTAACCAAGCTGGAATAACATTAATGTCATGATTTGCCGGAGTATTTAATTGACCTTCATTTTCCTAAAAGAATAAATAAATAGATAATTGATACTGCATTATAAATGGTCACGCTCTGCATTTCATTGTTCAATACATTCTATTTAAAATACAAAGATTCAACGTGTAAAGCTCTACAATTCACAAATATACGTCTATTTGATATATGCAACAGTTGTTTTCCAAATGAACGAAATTCTGTTCGACTAACTTTCGGTTCTGACTACAAGTTCATTTCTTTTTCTCATTCTGTCAATCAGTGACCTATACTTTTAACTTCATTCCATTGCATATTATTTTAAAAGATGCATCCTATATCGTGACGATCGATCGAAAACTGGCAGTTCTTTTACTGAAGTTTTAAAAGTCCTTCCATACATCAGTTTTTAAACTTTTAGAAAAATGTCAGATCCTAGACAAAATTGCGCTCCTATAGATTTGTGAATGCGCTGGAGCTGCCTGTACTAGATATCAGGATTCTCAATTAGATGGAACCCTTGTTGCCGCTCTAAAATGTCTGACTTTCTGTCAAGTTTGGACCGCTTCACGGCAACTTTGAATAGAAACAGGATAAGAAAACATCATTTGCTTTTCTCTGACAGAAAAGGAAATAAAAATAAGCAGACAATTTCGTTGCGAGGTGAATAGAACTAGGAAGAACCCGAAGAAGGAACGGCCTAGTCGCAGGTCATCTATTGTGAGAGGAATCGGGTTACGATGAGTTTCCTTCTGCCTAATTTCTGTCGAACTCGCAGTTTTTCCCACCTCTAGAAAATATCGAGAAGCCTACTAGCTAGATCGACTGATATCACGAATAGAAAGATAGAATCAGTAAAAATACTCGCAGTATCATCTAACAAAACATGTTGTAACCCATGACATCATATGGGATGGGATCGAACGGGAAAAAATCGTCCCATAGGTTGAGTTATCGCGAACTGTTTCATATGGAATGGGAATATTCCATCTCATGGAAAGCTCTACTGTAATCCATCAAAATTGCCTTTTGTGGAATGAAATCGGCATTTTCACATCAGATGAAAGTAAATTAATAGAAAAAATAATCAAAACTTGATGTAAAATGAGTAAATCGTCTAAACTAACGATTTTGCTGCAAAAAGACTATATGGAATATATTGAGTATACTTTTATTTGTAAATTATAAAACTTTCCAAACTGCATCTTATGTTATATTTTGTTTGTTTTTAATAAAATATATCGGGTGATGAAATGCAAAACACGGTCATTCATTCATTCATTTATTTCGCTCTACTCGTTAAAATTTCAATTCTAAAATGATAAGATGAATGATATACTTACCAAATACCATTGTTTTTTGTAATAAGTATCGTCAAAAGACATTTTAAATGACGAATTATCAGTCATAGATTCCATATCAATAGGTAATTGATCATATTTCCAATGACGATATGTTTTATATAATTTTTCTAATTCATCATCATTTATAAATTCACGTTTTTGTCTTTCTAATGATTCACCAATAGTTACATATTCAATCTTAAAATAAAAATAAAATTTCTTCGAAATAAATTTTATTTCAATTATTTAATTACTCGTTCATCATGTTTTAAATCTTCAATAGTTTCATCAAGAGCACGTTTAGATCTTCGACCACTTTTTCTTTGAATACGAAAATGATGTAAACCAATACCAGGAATCTATTTCAAAAAGAAGAAAAACAAAACAATAAAGAATTTAATAAATAAACTTATTTATAATTATATTTACATGTCCAGCATTAAATAAATTTTTTTCTTCGGCTATAAGATCTGCTATAAGATAATCTCGATTATCACCAGTTAATCGTACACCAATATCAATAAATTCATCATCATTCTCTTCTTGATATGTATTAACATTAAAAACACATAGAAATAAAATAAATAAAAAATTCTTATACATCTAGAAGGAAACAAAAATCAACAACAATAAATATCAATTACGTTGATAATTTATTTATATTTTTTTTCCATAATTGTTTTAAAAATGTACATTTCTTTTCAATAATATCTTCTGGTTCTTTATTAGATGGTCTCATCCATAATAATGGATTATCAATTTGCATTAAACCTCCTAAAATTTCTCGACCAAAATATAAAGGAAATTGACCACGTTCTTCAATCATATGTGCATAACCATAAAGATTTTCATTTTTACTTTTATCAGCTGGGAATTCAACACAAAAATATGGTAAACCTTTGGGTATAACGGATTTTAATGTACGTGAACGATGATGATTTAATTCAATAATTTTTTTATTTGTTGACCACATTGATTCACTTTCAAGTAATGCTTTACGAAAATACATTGGGACTAAATTTGCTTGTTCTACTGGAACTGGAATACATTCAATATACATATGTGGTAATAAACGAGGATTTTTAAATGTTTCAATAAATATTGGTACTTGATTATGATGGTTACGATATAAATCAGATAATTGTTCTTTTAATATATCAAGTTCAGAAAGAACATCATCGTCTAAAATAAATGTTTATTTAATATTAAATGAAATTATTCATTGAATCATTTATTATGAAACTATAAAAAGAACTAATAGAAAAATTGGCTTTGTTTTGAATTCTACTTCTGCAATCTAATTCTTTTCTTTACTTCTCATTCACTATTTAAAGCCATTTAAAATTATATATGGTACTCTTAGTACACACAGGTAGTTCAGGAAAGGGTATTTGTGTCGTTTAAACCAGTATGTTTTGTCTAAAATCATCGTTTATTACACATAAAAAGCTGTTCTGAAGGGGAAAATAGTAAGAAATTGCTCTCATAAATGGCATCGAAACTTTACGATATGTATCTAATCACCACATATCAATAATAATGTTTCGATGCCGTTTATGAAGGGCAATTTCTTTCTATTTTGTGCTTCGCAACAGTATTTAGGTATGAAAAAACGGTAACTTTGGACAATTCATATTGGTTTAAACGGCAAAATACCGTCTTCTAACCTATCTACATAATCATGTGCATATCAAGCTGCTTCATTGATTATTCAGATTAACTAAAGTTATCAGCTTATCTTCCTAAGTATTTTTTGAAAGAATATCTAAAGAACAAAGTGCAATTTAATACTATGAATATATAGTATTAAAATGAATATCGCACTGATTCAAGTCGACTTCAGCTATGGAACAAATACTTACATTGAGTTTGTGTTTTTTAAGCATATAAAGAACGACTGATCTTGTCAAGATACTGGGTTAGTTGTTCTGTTATAGAGGCGTGGGAAGTGTTATCATAGACTATTTGTAGATAACGATTTCTTTGTGACAAAAACAATCAAACGCATATCACGCTATTCTAACTAATTTATATTATGCAGACTCAAGCAAAACTATTTCGATTGTGTATACATAGTTTTTGATTGCAATATTTATTCACTTATCCGGCGGCTACAACTAATGTTAACCATTCATTATTATTTTTTCTTTAGCTGTAACATGTAGTAATTCAATGTAAATACTCGATAACACACTTTTATCTTTGCTCAGGGTTATCGATGAGAATGGAAAAATAGAGGCTTTCCTTTTCGAATAATATCGAATTTTCACAGTTTTATCTGTGCTTCTGATACGTATTCATATGAAGATACTTTCTTTGATACAAAATATTATAGAAAGTCGATGACGTCAACATATCCTGTTTGATTTCTACTTCTCACACCCTCAAAAACAATCGGAAATCCTGTTTCTGCTAGAAATATTTTCTCTTAACATTTCTGTAACTCTATGTGTTTTTTTTCCTATAAAGTTTCATATTGAAAAACTTATTTATAATAAAAGAAATATATTAACTAAATAAAAATTTTCTTTGTCTATCGTAGGTTAAGCTAAAGATAAAAACAAGACTTACTTTATGAGAAAAAATTATAATTGAATTCATAGGAGCGAAAAGAAACAGGTGAAAAGACTGACTAGGAACCATAGCACATTTATATCAACCAATTTTTGAATTTAACTCTCACAGACTATTTTGTACACTAGAAGTCTGAACAAATAATCGAGCCTAGACATCTGCACGTCTGAGACACATATAGGCTCAGTGTATTGAGTATCTGTCATGCATTTTTCTAAATTTTCAATAAAAAAACAACTTCATTTTTAAGATTGAATATACAATCATAATTAATACTAAATTGCAACTTTATGATTCACTTACTTATACATTTTCTTAAGTTTACTACTTGTACTTCCTATGAATCATTATTTTATCCTTTATGAATCGTTAAGTAACTCTTATTGCTCTCTTATTCATATTGCTGTAATATGTAAAGTAGCTCAGAAAATGATACTTTTCACTTAAACCAATATATATTCTCCAAAATTACCGTTTATCACACCTAAAATGCCAATTCGAAGCAGAAAATAGCCAGAAGTTATCTTTTATAAATAGTATTGAAATCAGATATGTATAATAACGTTTCGACACCGTTTATGAGGAAAAATTTCTTGTTATTTTCCACTTCGGAACAATATTTAGGCGTGATAAGCCGTAGTTTTGGACAAAACTTACTGGTTTAAACGACCAGATCCCGTTTTCTGAACTACCTGTGATGATTAAACTTAATATTCTTTTTTCAACTAGTTCATTAAATTCATTTAAAATGTTCTTCTAAAGTCAAGTTCTTTTTGTTCTATTAGATCAATAAATGTTTCTTATAGTCATATAATCTCGGTATACATGATTTTCTTGCCTTGGCATAAAAAAGACAATCGTCTGTTTCGCTTCAATTATATTATGATAAGACTACTAGGTACAATAAAAATACACAATCTATGACATAGAAGTTGACTGGAGCTGAGTTTTATTGATTAGATTTCGCTTCTTTTTCGATGTTAGCTGCGCCAGACAGGTCAGACTTACGATCTATGTTATATAAATCGATTCGAATCGATATCTTACCTAAATGAAATCGACTAGATGAATGTTGAATAGGTACAATGAAACAATGTCCATCAACAAGTGATTGTTGTGGTGGTGCACATAAATACCATTGATCAAGTAAACCAAAAATAAATGATTTTGAAAGATTTTCAATACATAACCAACATTCTTCAAATGTTTTTTGCCGTTTTTTTTGTTCAGCTAATGCTTGTATACGTGACCAACCAGATAAATGACGAGTTGATGCTAATAATTGTCGATCAGCTGTCATACTTTGATTATTTCTATTACTTGGTAAAACAGGCATTGTATTTGTTGTTGAATGTCGTTCCATTTCAACAAGATCATTTAATGATAAACCTTCTCGTTCAGGATCTTTATCATTTTCACGCATTTTTCGAATTTCTTTTTTCATTTTTCGACGATCACGTTTTTCTACATGACCATATTGACGTTGATGACCTGGTTCATATGCATTATGAACAGGTTTTTCAACACCATAACGATCAATTGTTGTTAATAAAAGAACTTTTGGATCGTTAGATCGTTGTTGTTGTTCAGTCATAGAATCTTGTTGTGGATTTCCACGAAGACTATCAATATGTTTTATTTCATTACGAAGTAATTCAGTCATTTCCTAAACGATACATATTGAATTTTATTATTACAAAAAAAAAAAGTTAATTAAATCTTACATCATCACCAGCAAGTTCTGCTCGAATAAGCTGTTTTCGTAATTCTAATAGATTTTCTTCGGATACTAATTCATCTTCTTTTTCATCCTTTTTCAGTTCAACATCGGCTGTTTCTACTTCCTCTTGTTCATCTGTACGCGCTTGTTTTTTTGGTGTTGACTGTTCATCATCATCATCATCTGTTGTTCTTTTCCATGATTTTTTCTCATGATGGTGATGACGATGACGATGATGACGATGATGTCGATCATCTTTTTCGTTTGGATCCAGAAATTTTTTCTTAGAAGATGAACGATGATGAAGATCTTCAGCATCATTGATCAATGACATTAATTTTTCCACAGACTAAAAAGAAAAAGAAATTGTTAAGAAAAAAATGAAATTTTATTAAATAACTTACACCATATCGTTCCGAAACAATTTCATTTAAAGGACGTTGTTGATCTTTTGCTTGTTGTTTACATCTTTCATAAGCTCGTTGATGCCATTCAAGGCCAGCATCACCAACTTTAGTTGGTTTTGAATCCTTGGTTTTAATTGATTGTTGACGTAATGCTGGATTTAATTCGCGTTCGTTCATTATTGCCTTTTTTTAAAGAAAAAAAAAATATGAAAATTAATTAAACAAGTTTAAGAGCACATTGTGGACAACCGGTTAGAGTCACGCATTTGCCATAGTTACATTATTGAAAATGATCGGATCTATTTTCGAGGAAACAATTTTAAAAGTAAATCTCCAGGAATTTTTGAAGAGATCTTCAAAAATCATTAGATTGAAATTCTTTCCGAAGATGCGCTCATGAAAACTCACTTTTGACTTGAAACTTTATATTGAGACAGGCCTCAACGAGAATACTTTCAGGATTTTTGATCTGTTTCTATCCTGAAATAAGAATATCAAATCTATTGGTTTGTATAAGTGATGTAAAAGATATACTATTACCATAGATGTATCTTAGGATTGAAACAACGGTAAGATTTGAAACATTTACAAAAAAAAACTATTCTTGTTAAGGTCTGTTTCTATGTAAAGTTTTAAGTCGAAATTCTAGAACCACTTTTTTCTGGTAATCCTGAAGGGGGTCACAGTATTTATTTAAAAAATGTCGTAAAAGTGCAGTGTCTCCGTAGGAATAAGCTATGAACATGAACTATTTTCAGGATATTCGCAGCACATTTGGATGTTCATAGTGCACATAGTTTCGACTGAAAAACGATTTGAAAAATTGAAAGACTTCCCTTATGGGACTTTGTCCCATGTAATTCCAGAAAGAACTTTAGTTCGATCCAACAAAGAAAGACCACAATCGTAGGCAAACCCGATACATTTTGAAGACTCCATTAAAAATCTCTGATGGCCTATTGTTAAAATATTTTCTTCGAACGTATGTCTCATCATTTTCGATAGTCTAGCTGTGGTAAAAACTTTGAATCTGAATGGTGATACTGTTGAGGAAAAGCAGAAGTAATCCAGACGAGGGAGAAGCATATTTTTAAGAAACTAACTTCCATTTCAGCAGTTGTTTGAGCTTTTTTTATTGCTTGTTTGTTTTCTCGTTGATAACTTCCAATTGAATCAAAATCAAATGGTTCAAGAGCAAATGTTACTGGTGCAGGCTTTTCTTTTTCCTAAATTTTCAAAATAAGAAAACATTGAATTTCAAAGTTATTATGTTTACTAATTGTTCCAAATCAGCTTGTGTTGGCATTGTTGGTCCTTTAACAACAGTACCACCAGGAGCATCATTACTATTATCATCACGAACAATTTCTTTCCATTGTTCTTCATTCTAAAAAAAAAACAAACCAAATGATTTTTGTAAATGAATCACAAAATATTTTTCAACTAACTTTGTTTGAATTCGATGATGATGATGTAGAACGACGTCGATGATGTTGATGTTTTTTATGTTTATGCCCATTTTTCTTCGACGATTTACCCATTATTTAATTACGTATCGATAATTCAAGTTGGTATAATGTGAAAGATCTATATTTCTGTAAGAAAATCTATTCATGTCAAACAGGCTTTTTTTTTTATGCACAGTCGATTAGATAGAAGAAAAATAATAATCATAAAACGTCATCAAGATTTGTGTAGGTGTGTGTGTGATGACAACATGAAGGAAACAGAAAGGAGGGGGATAATGTAAAAGAACGCCTCATTAATCATCTATCGAAAAAGAAAAGTCAATGGCATGGTACAAGTCTCAATTGATATTGTGAAAAAAATAAATTGTATCTGTAAATAGGTCAATAAGAAGTATCCAATGAGAAAGTATACAGTAACAATGACATCTATAGATCGATTTCAATGAAGATTTTTGTTTTTGTTTTGACTTTTCTCTTAGGATGATAATTTTGAGATGAAATAGAAAAATAAAATTTACAGATTATTGATCTTTCACTGGTTAAAAATCTTTTTGACTTTATTTTTACTAGGTTTCAATTGAAATGAAAACTTCGTCTCTTTAGTTGAGTCATATTGTAAGCAATATCAACGTCAAATGTGTGTGTAATATATTTTGTTTGTAGAAACTTCTTTTCTTCATATTTCATCATTGATCGAAAAGTATTTGTAAAGATGAAATTTCTCTTTCTATATCATACAGAATGTTGATTATCAATAAATGGTTGATCATCAAATTAATAGAACATATTAAAAACAATCCTGATGCTTATCAAGTTTCCTTATTTATATAAAACATGCCTTTTGCTGTCAGTCTCATACAAAAGCAGGTGGATTTAATATCTTGAATATTTTGTACTATATAATGTGATTGCGTATAGTATGTTTATATTATTGTTGATATATCTTGAAACTTTAGTTATAAATGGATAATTGTTACTTTCTCCAAACTATCTATACTCTCATAATTGACAATAGAAGGAGACTCAATTTCACCGTGGATTGATTTCGACACCAACGTGCGAGCAAATCTTGAGCAAAAAGAAATGACATTGTGGCACTAAGAAAGGCTGATAGAATATGGGAGCTATGTGAAAGCGATGCTTTCTATAAATAATATTAAGATAACAATGATGTATAAATGTCCATTATCGATAAAGATGATGAACAAGTTTCAATAAATGATAATTTCAGTCAGCTTTCAGATGATGAGGTTTTTATTGTCAGTATTTTTCAGGTAACACATCAAGTCAAAACAATTATGTAGCTCGACATATATTCATAAAGTCGATAAACGATGAACTTATCCATGCGAGACAATATCTAATGTCAATTGCCATGTGACAAAATCCATCGAATATAACAAGTTATTTCTAAGAGATCATGAAGACGAAAGAAACTATGTATGCATTACTTCTTTATCTATAACACTATCTATTTTCGGATATTGTTAGCTTGTGCTTCCCTCAGATGACATATTAGAACCTGTAGCTGATCACATAATTGCCAAGCAATTGGAGAAATAGTATTCGTCTGCTTAACAACGAACAACTTCAACGCTGAAAAGGAGTTGTTTTAAATGCTTGTGAGAGTTTTTATCGAGGCATGACTAATTTATCAATATTATACGTGACCGTAGTTATGAAAGTTTACTCATTTATGTCCCATGATTATACTTGATGCAATGTATACTTGTAACAGTGCAAAACGTTAAATCGGTTTTGTTGAACACATACGTTTAAACTAAATTGTTAATAATGATAATAATGATGAAAGCATTCAAATGATTACTAAGGATTTTCTTCTTTGCTACAACAAAATAAAATAAAGTGATTGCGCTTCAATGGTTTATTGATTATTGACAGTTTGTTATGCAAACTTAAGCACCTTAATCATGAACGATGATCGAATGTTGTGAAGTCATTGTTTACTAAACTGAATCTTCGAATTATTGATTGATTCGGATCTTTAAATTCTTGAATCCTTGAACAGTCTTTTGATGAAACTTTATTTTGACGAATCTTGTCAAAGCGAACTGAATAGAATCAAGTCAAAAGTCAAGTGACTAAAACAAATGTCATCCATGAGTTTTTCTGAAAATAGAAATTAGACGAAATTTTTCTATGTCGG
Organism: Rotaria sp. Silwood2; assembly: GCA_905329745.1. Taxonomy (NCBI): domain Eukaryota; kingdom Metazoa; phylum Rotifera; class Eurotatoria; order Philodinida; family Philodinidae; genus Rotaria; species Rotaria sp. Silwood2. Next base: position 104,634 of record CAJNSZ010000028.1, on the reverse strand, counting down.
CTAAAGGTTTTAGCTTTGAATAATATTTCTAAAGTTTGTTCCTTTAAATAAAAACTCGATGTATTCACCTATAATTTAAAAAAAAATAGTTGATTAAGTCTAATTAAATAGCAAAGAATATACAACAAGTTCAAGTGAAAGAGACTTTTGGGGCATCCTATACTTTTCTGTATCAGCTAAAAATTTGATTCTAATTTAATGTGCTAAAAATAGATATTGAATTCAGGTAAATTTTACTGTCTCACATTCTGCTTAATGATTACTCACCTTGTTCGTGAGATTTTAACGGTACACATATCACGACCAGTGAAGTAATAATAAAGTACATAGACACGTTTTCGTGAGTCTCCGTAAGCAATGTGATAGTCACTATTTTCTCTGCAAGCTTTGATTTGTACCCTCATATATTCCTATCTTTGATCTCGTATTCTCATTCTTACACTTTCAAGTTCTAGTGTTCCAATGAAAATCAACTTGTGAACGTTTCGTACTATATCAGCAACCATTCTCATGTATTTCCTTTTCCAATGATGAAAGTAACGAAAACCATGGATATAGTCAAGAGAAATCTCTTAAAAAGACAGAATAAAAGGATATGAGACTCAGGGAAATGTTGAGCACGATTCTTACAAGCAATGTCGACTGCTACAGTTCGAACGTTTAGCAACACCCTCATAGTATTATCGTCAATCAGCTCCCATGTTTTTACTTGTTGATGCAACCAGGGAATGATACACTCATATGTATTAACTTCATTCAGCTAGATTCAATTCGATCTAATTAAATGCGATCGAATCGAATTGATTCGAGCCAAATTAGTTGACAATTAGATTCAGAGTCAGGATTTGGCACCTACTATTATCCGTATGTGGCAAATTAGAATACATTGAGTAAAAGAAACCATTGTACAGGAATCATTTGCATTTATATCAAATATAGAATATCAATTAAAGGAAAAAAAAATGTTCTATGAACATGATTGTATTCAATTTTTATTCTGCACATTTATGTAGTCCTTCATACATGTGCTCATTGTGGACTGCACCTGCTTCTCCTTTTTTCTTCGCTCTATTCTCGCTGATGCGTTATCAGTCTTTGTCTCCTGGACAGCCTGCGTTGCTAAAGCGAGACCAATTGGTGGCATGTTGACATAGATCGCTTCATATTCTCCATCTTTCACTAGATAAGTTTCATGCCATACTCCATTTACGCCACTGGAAAGATCACGTTTCATGTACCCCAACATTGTCTTCACATGGATACCCATGCGTATTGTTCAGAAATTCGACGAACATGATGTAGTATCGTAGCTTAATTCCTATATCTAGACATCGTCAACATAGTCGAACAGCTTTCTTTTTGTGTGCGTCCATCTTTGAAGTGACTCATAATCACGCCAGTATTGTACAACTAAAGTTGTACTCTTTCGGTCGTTTGCTCCGACATAGATGTCACCGCCCATGTAGCCCAACGTTGTATCTGATTCTAATTCCGCTAACATGCTCCGAAATGCATTGCCTACTTCAATAAATGATTTCGTAAAAGGATTTGCTCCATTGGGTCGGAAGCCAATAAGACAAACTACAAAATCTCCATCACAGCGTGCAGTGTATGGTGTGCGAATAATATCTGTTGAATAAGGCGTCGGTAGAAAGTTGTAATAGCGTAGTATCTGCTTGATGACAGGATAGATGACAAAGATGATTGATAGGACACAGGTAACAATCGTTGGCAAAAAAAGTGAAGTTAAGAGACCAACCCCGATAAGGTGATGAGGGCTGAGAAAGGAGAGAGGCAGTATGAATTTGTTGGCTCCGTACTTTAGGCTTTTCAGGTGAGCCGAGATCGGAATGACTTTATCCCAATTATTTTCGATATTAAGATCCTTCTTCGTTGTGTTGTTGCTTTCAAAAGAACATGAAGATGTCATGATTTGATGGATTTCGTTTCAAACAGTACTCCGTCTATAATATTTACTTTTTCTTATCGAAATGCAAGTTTGTTCTTTTTGTTCTTCTCGTCAATCACTACTCTGACACCATAATACTCCTGCATGCATTGTTGCCGAAGAATATATTCTTTTTCTTCATTCCTGCCACATATTTTCATAGGCAACCTTTATTTAACAAAGGTAACCAAAAGACAACAATACACTGAAAGAGGCTTATAGACACATATAAGACAAGAGAGAAAAGTTGAAGAAACGTGCGAGCGCTTTCATTTGATTCTGAGTTCGATATCAGTCGTCATGAATAGTATTGATGTTTTTCAATAGATTGAAGATGTTTTAGCATGACTTCTTCGTTCATTCTTGTAGTTGTGCCAAGAGATGAGCGTAGCGCCCTAATTTTGTAATTATGCTTTTATTAGTCCCTTTTATGAACGAATCACTGAAATTAATTATTTGCTAGTGCCACTCTATGTATGGATATTCCATCACTGTTCATACTGACTGAATCTCATCGAGTCTCCATGGTCAAAGCATAAATTAGTAAATCGAAATCCGGAAGTTTGATCCACATTATCCAATTTGCAACGTCACGCCTCTTACTCACATCCTCAGATCAGGAGCTTATTCAAAGAAAAACGTGTGGGAAGTGACTGAGAAAATCCAAACAATCGGTTAATATTTCACCTTCTGTTATCAAGGGCATGTATTTAACTTGACGTTACAACTGTTTGCTTTACTTGAGACTCGATTCTTCTCAGTAAATCGACAAAAAGTGAAGTTCATCCATTTTAATCTACCAATGAACTTTTAATTATTAATGTCTTTATCAAATAATTTTTGCTTTTTGGTCGTCCTATTTGGACGATCTAATTCACGAAAACTTGATACTATTTCATGTCGAGCCATACCAGTAGTAAAACTCAATAACATATCACTGGATATCGTGATATGTGAAGCCTTCGTTTTCTCGTTTTCTCGTTTTTTTTTCTTTTTATGAATATCATCCTTGCTAAGCATGAGCTAGCATTGTCGAGCTGGTATGATTGATAGACAATGACAACGCGTTGTCCAATGTTCAGCAACCAAGACAAAAATGGAAGAAATTTTCAAACCGAATGAAGATTTCAACAATGACTTGTGTCGATCATTGGACAATAAACATGATTTTTTCTTTTTGAGCCATGAGAGATCCGGGTGACGCAACGAGCTCATTGGTCAAATTGTGACGAACTTCAACGTTTTCATTGAAAATAATGACAAATTGTATTTATCGATGAAGAAATCAAATCAGTTTAACGCATTAATCGCTGTAGTATTATGGAGTTGATTGCATATCTATAACTGAATGATGATGAGAAGAATTAGAGAAGTCACTGAAATCAAAATCCAAACAAACCAATATTAATGTCATTCTTGTAAAGATTTTATCAAACGCCATCGAAAAGAATTATTGATAAAATGAGCTCGCTCATCGAATCTCCTCCTATATTTGTCCATGTGTCATTCGAAATGAAAGTGTCGTCAGAAATTACTAGATAAATTTTTCAACAATGGCAATATCGTACCATTGGCTTGTTAATCGGATTCTAGCTATGAAAACTTTGATTTTACAATTAGATGGCTTCGTTGAATGCTAAAGTTGACAAAATTTATGCCTTCACTTGCCTGATGAAACAGTGACCCTAGAGGTTATGAGAACGTCTCCAGAGTATGAAAACAAAAATTTATCACAGAACTGGCAATAAAAGATTCAGAATGAATCATTTCGATCAAGGTCCTTGATAGTTTGCATAATAGATTTTCAAAGAATCATGATTGATATGAACTGATAGCATCTAAATTCATATGCACCTGCTCAACAATGCTAAACAACTATACGATCATAATCTAATGTTAACTTGCTAGAGTGAACTGAGAATAATCCTAATGAATCAAATAACAAAAGGAGTAACTATCAAACAAAGTTGATTAATTAGAACTAATTGAAAGCGGTGATACAAAGTGTAAATCTGAATATGATTTATGATGAAATATGCATGATACCTAAAATTGTTGAAAATCGTTGATAAATTATCAATATTGGTGAAAAATGGTATATAAAATATCCGATGACTCGTTACGACATCGATGTAATCGTTGTTTTGATATATCAGAACCGAAATGTACTTTGCTCTATGTAAAGTACAGTATTTATTTGACCTTTTTAAGTAAAGCCAATGTTGATTGTTTTCATATTTCTGCACAGATGTTTTTCTTTCCTACCAAATATTCATTTTGATGCATATGTGCACCGCACTAAGTTATATAAGAATGACCCACACGTGTGAGTCTGTATATATATATATGTGTAGAAGAACGTGAAAATCCAATATTGCACACAACTTCATCATGTTGTTACTGACTCTTGCTGCCATTGTTCTCTTCTCTCTTAGCAGTGTATCACACGCAAGCCAATGCCCAAACATTGCTACACAAAAGGATTTCGATGTTACTAAAGTAAGTTATTTTTAGTAGAGATACTGCGAGTAACTCATAACTATCTTTGTTCTGGCATCGTTTAGTATGTTGGTCTGTGGTATGAAGCCTATCGAAGCAATGTTATCTTCGAAATCGGCTCTAAATGTGTCAATGCCACATACACACCAAATTCTGATGGATCTGTTGGCGTCTGGAATCAGGCTATTAATTTGTTCGGTCATTACACTAGTATCAAAGGTTCTGCTACTGTGAAAAACTCGATCGAACCTGCAGCGCTCCAAGTTACATTCGATAATCCAAGTAAGCATATTTTGTCGCTTTTGAAATGACAGTACTGATACTCTCTTCTCTCTATAGATCAAAAAGGTGACTACAATGTTATTGCTACAGACTACGTAAATTATTCACTCGTCTATGCATGCAGAAATATTCCTGTCATTGGCAAATGGGAATTCATTTGGCTCCTTTCGTAAGTATTCAAGCTTTTTCAGCATTCAACTCAAGTCGAATCCACAATGCCATATGTTTTTAGACGAACGAAAACTTTAGAACCATTGGTGGTTGACAAATTGAAAAACATTCTGTCAGACATGCGTATCAGCACAAGTAACCTGAAACCAACATCACAAAACTGTTAGGTTATGTTAATCAATCATTTTTTATAATTCATTTTAAAAATCTATTGATAAAAAAAAATAAACAATTTCTAGACATTATCTTCCTCCATTGCCATTGAAAAACAAATTTTTTCATTACGACAATAGGAATTTGCTAATGCGTATTGTTATTGCATACATTTTAATAGAAAGTTATTGAGTCTCATGCGCAATTATCAAATGCTTCTTTATTGAAAAAGCTTCTTTGTGTATTACTTCGAGCTAATATCAACGCGATAAATATCTGACATTGCCTATTCATTCTCTAATTGAAGTTCTCATTTACACGGAAGTTCGATACTCAATGATTCGTGTCCACAGTTATTATTCAAGTATCCATTGATCCTATTGTACGTGTGTGTTCAAATAAGAATGTATTGTTTGACAACTTTGCAAATGACGATGTACCATCTCTACCACGATAGTCTCGTTTCTCTTTGAGATATTCCAGATCATTGCACATCAACATCGACCCTATCATATTTGTCAAATCTCTCGCTTAGTAATTCATTAGCAAAATATTTACAATCGTGATATTTCGTTCATGTCTTGCTTTTGTAGTTGTGAAATTTATGTTTACATCGAACTATCCAAAAGAACTCTCAGGTTAAGAAAACATGAAAGGATCGAAAACTTCTGAACCTCTGGATGCTCGCTCTCATTATTTCTGCTTCGGACGCAATTTTAACGTGTGTTAAACTTAATTTCGCATTCTTATGCACTAAATTCTCCTCCAGTGTCTAGTTTCATATTTAAAAGAAACTACAGTATTGAATAGAGCAAATAGATCTCTGCAATTTGAGAAAAACTCTGACTTCAAATGAATTGTTTTCTATTGAGAAATTTGGAAAATATAACACGGTTTACAAACAGCCTTGCTTGTTTATGAACTTATATCATTTGAACAATAGTCAATTATGGCAAACAGTATTCACTTAGAAAACGAGAAGTAGAAGCTTAAGTAGAAATGTTTTCAAGCTTTCGCTTTCTTCAAAAATCAAGCTGATTATGCATAATTTTATGCACAAGACTTTAGTTAACCATAATCATGTCAAAACTTGCTAACAGATCAGATACATTAAAAAGCTTGTGAATCATCGTAAGAAAATGAACCAATACTTTTAAAGAAGATATTCACCAAAGAAGGTTCATAATGTTTAGCAGCCTGAATTGTTCTATCAATACTTATTGATGTAACTTCTGTTCCTGTTGTATTCATATTCAAAGAAACTATTCGGATAACAACAATTCTTTACTATGTCTAATTTCATTAGAAGTAAAAAATAATATTAATTAAAGTAGAGAGTAGTCAGCATATAATTCAAGGATTGAAAACATAGTTCGTTCAATGTGACAAAGATCAATCGTAACCAACATGTTTACCACGGAGATATTATTGTTCATTTCACTTAATAGAAGTTCCCAATCAATCAAAGTGGAAACCTATACTTTATCGCCGTTCAAGTTCTTTTTGCATTTTCATATAATTACCAACCCAATGTTAGTGAAGTAAAATAAGAGTCTAAGTCTCAATCTTACAATTTTAAGAACTTTTTTGTAATATTAGATTTTCATCGCATTTTAGAGTTATGATAATATTTATCAATAGTTTTAAAGAAAAATCAAAAGTCTCGTAGAAATAAAATGTAAATTAGAAATAGAACTTTTTTATAACAGAAAAAAAACACATTTTTCTTCTATGATATGTATTTGCCTTACTGATACATAATGATGATCTGATTTTGTTGCATGAACTTTATTTTGTTACACGTAGACATAGAACGCCGACATTCTATAAAACATAGTAAACAATATACATTAACATTTTCCTATCAAAATATTAGTTATGCCACTGACAACAGATGCATTAAAATAGATCACTCTTCGTAATAAGTAGTGGCGAAGTCAAAAAAAAAATTCTTAGGTGGGCACTCAGTCCCTGTTTGAAACTGAAAAACAGATATTTTCTTGTTTTTGTAATAAAGGATCATCTCGTTTCTTGAGGGCGTTGTGCTGCTTCCAATTACCCCCTGGCTCTGCCATTAATAGAAGCCTACACTGTTGTGACAAAAATAAAATAATTTGGCTATGACAAAAATAGCTTTACATAATAGTTTTCTTCAACATAAATAAACTAATGGATAAGAAAGAAAGTCATTCAAGTTTCCTTCAAAATTTGAAAATAAAATAATCAAAAATTGATCGTTTACTGATTTTGAGCGTCATCTTTTGACTTTTTTCTTGAATGAATAAATCGAAAAAGTAGAAAAAAAAAACGCAGCTGATAAAATAAAGCAAAAAAGAAAGAATACTGCTGCTTATCTCGTATTTCTTTCGAGTGTATTTTTAGTGGCCCCATGTTCATTTCTTTTATCATATCTAATAAAAAAAGTTGATTTTTTTTTCTTTCATCATTATTGCATTTAGCTTTTGTATCTAATAACAAGCTGCTTTTAAAATATAGATACATTACAGTGATGATTTATATTTATTTATTCACCCTAAGTAAGGTGCATCAAGCTTTTCAAATCGAGAGTAGAATGACGAAGCAGAAGTATTTTTCTTTTTTTACTTTGACCTAGTGCAAATAGTGATAAGATCGAGTCCAGTCTATAAAATAAAGAGAAAGAAGTGTGCTTATACTTACATTTATATTTATTTCATATTGTTTAGTACATGTTTTTCGATTATTGTAGATTCATTTCATAATGGCTAATTCACAGCAATCTGATTCAAAAGAATACTGTCCATCCGATTATCAACTACATGAGTATAAAAAATCACATGTATGAAATTTTTTATTTTGTCTAAAATAATAACATTTTTTATTCATAGAAAACTGAACAATTAACAACTGGTTATGGTCGTCCACTAGGCGAACGATCGTCTGTTGTTACCGTTGGTCCACGAGGACCATTGTTGCTTTCTGATTTTCCTTATATTGAAGATGTTCAACGATTTGATCGTGAACGAGTACCTGAACGAGTTGTTCATGCCAAAGGGTTGGTTTTACTAAATTCAAAGAAAAAAATTAATTGATTTTCTATTTTTATAGTGGTGGTGCATTTGGTGTATTTGAAGCAACTGATGATATATCGGATATTTGCAAAGCAAAAGTATTCAAAAAAGGAACAAAAACACGTGTTCTTGCTCGTTTTTCAACTGTTGGTACGCATGAAATTCATTGGTCACATATGTTAGAAGATGCACAGTCTATTTTTTGTTTCTAGCTGGTGAAAGTGGCTCAGCTGATACAGTACGTGATCCACGAGGTTTTGCTATTAAAATGTATACTGATGAAGGTGAATAATTATGAAAAAAAAAAAAAAAACTAAATTAATACATTTCTTATATTTCTTTAGGCATTTGGGATTTAGTTGGCAATAATACACCGATATTTTTTGTTCGTGATCCATTTTTAGTATGTATATTAACATTTACTTGATAATATTGACGTTTTTTTTTTAAAATTTAGTTTCAAATGTTTATTCATTCTCAAAAACGAAATCCACAAACACATTTAAAAGATCCAAATATGGTTTGGGATTTTTTTGCTAATCATCCCATGGCTACACATCAAGTCATTTTCAAATATATCTATAAGAAATCAAATTTAACTAAAATCAAGATATTTCTTTTAGTTTATGTTTCTGTATTCTGATCGTGGGATACCAGATGGTTTTCGTCACATGCATGGCTATAGCTCACATACATTTAAAATGGTTAATGATAAAAATGAATTTGTTTGGGTTAAATTTCATACTCGAGTAAACTCGTTATTTAGTTATTTTTTGTTCTTTTCAATCTTGTAAATAAATTCATTGTTTAGACTGATCAAGGCATTAGAAATCTCGATCCAACAAAAGCAAAAATTTTAGCTGGTGAACAATCTGATTATGCATTAGCTGATCTTTATAATGCAATTGCTCGAAAAGAATATCCAAGTTGGACACTTTATGTTCAAGTATTTAATATCTAATTAGAATAAAAAATAAAAGAAAATGTTCAAATTTTTTTGTAATTAATTTTTAGATTGTTACACATGACCAAGCAAAAAATCTTCCATATAATCCATTTGATTTAACAAAAGTATTTTCACAAAAAGATTTTCCATTACGTCGTATTGGTAAAATGACATTAAATGAAAATCCTGAGAATTATTTTGCACAAATTGAACAAGCTGCTTTTTCACCGGCACATATGCCACCTGGAATTGAAGCATCACCAGATAAAATGTTACAAGTATTAAAAAAATAGCCATCAAAATTCGATTGTTTTTCTTTTTAAATTTAAATATCGTTTTAGGGTCGACTTTTTTCATATGCTGATACACATCTTCATCGGGTTGGAACAAACCATCTTCTTATTCCAGTTAATAATCCTGAAACAAATAAAAATGTTAAAGTTTGTACTTATCAACGTGATGGTGCAATGCAAGCATGTCATAATCAAGGTTAGTATTATTTATTTATTTAAAAAAACAATTAAAAACAAATCATTTTTAATATATAGGTGGTGCTCCAACTTATTATCGAAATTCATTTAATGGTCCAGATGTAACGAATCGTGACAAACATATTGAACATGCAACATTTGAATCAGGCATGGCAGCACGACATGAATCAAGTGAAGATGATAATTTTACTCAACCACGAGTTTTTTATCGAGTAAGATAAATGACTGATGAGAAAATTGTGTGAAGTGATTTACTATGTTGAGTCTATATTTCTACCTTTATTAAGCGAGTTTCATTCTTCGGAAGATCTGAAATTGTCTCAGTAGATGGATGGAACCGAAAATAGAATGTTTTCGATATTTCAGCAAAAAAACTATATATCCGTTTCAAGATAATCAGCTTGTAAAAAAAAACTAGAACATCGGGCCTTTCTCTTTGATGACTGACTGGATTTTTTATAAGTTCAATATCTCGAACCAAACACAATCAGTTTTTTTTATACCTTTCAAAATATTCTAGTTTTAACTAGACCTATCTGTCAAGAAGCTTGTAGGTCAAACCGGTTTAATTTACTTGCTTTTTGACAAGATTTTTTCGAAGAATAAAATAATAAGTGCAATATTATTAACTCATTTATAATATACCATGAATCCGACTTATTTCACAAGAGTACTAGTCTTAATGGTTGATATATAGACTCAAAAATGATGAATAACTTTAAACAATTCTTTCGTAAGAAAAAGAAAAAAAAAGATTTTTATTTGATTTATTCTTGTTTTTAGAACGTATTAGATGATCGTGGTCGTGCTCATTTAATTGATAATATTGTTGAACATTTACAACAGTGTACGGATAAAGACATAATTCGTCGTTCAGTTGCTATATTTGCCAATGTTGATGATGATTTTGGAAGACGATTAGCCGAAAAACTTCATATTGATGTGCCGAAAAAAGTATATTTGTTTTTTTTCTTTTTTGAATATAATATTAAGTTCTAATGTCTTTGCTTCCTATAGATGTCAACAGCACCAACTGTTAGATCGAAATATTAAAATTTTACTACGTATAAAAGAATAACATTTAAATTTTTTTCTTTTTAATAAGCAACTATTAGATTTTTTAGTTTTCATTGATTTTGTTTCTGCAATCGTATGAACATGTATAAAAAGAAAAAAAATATATTTAGATCATACTTTTCATCATCACATTTTTAAAATAAAACATCTAATGATAATGAATTGGTTTTGATTATTAAATTTATACAATGTCAATTGAAATGATTTATTGGTTAGAGTCATTGTCTTAATAAATAAATATCTACGGCAGTTCTAGAGTAATCATTAAAAAGTGATTCTATTAGAATTAGACTTGGAAAATTCTTATTCAATTTCTACTGTAAATAATTCTATGTTAAAAGAATTCCACTTGTAAAATTCTTAGACCGAAAAATGCATTATCAAACATACTATTCAACATATTTATTTTTAGGTTTTCTTTACCTCTTAAAAAATGACATTCTGTAACATACTAACTTCTCTTTTACATTCAAGCAATATAAAGATCATTGAAAAAATTGTGTCTTTATAATAAAATTTGTCGGCAACAAATAACTATAATCATAAATGTTTGGAGAGGCGGATGTTGTCAAGAGTTTCTTTGAAAAAAAAATTGAATCTAACACTATTTCTTATAGGTGCCCAAGACATAAAACGATAATTCAAAAGATATTTTCATGATAGATTTCATTTTTGTTAATTACAGTAATCAAAGTATCATTATCAAAGGTTGCACTTTTAAGATAAAACTTGAACTTGTTCAAGACATAATCCGATGTATTCTTTTCAAGAATAATATTAAAATACAAGAAAAACTTTATCATTCAATTGATCAGAATGATCTTGCTACGCTTGTTCAAAGACGTGACGATCATCAATAGAATTATATCACAAAAAAACCCGGTTGGTACAATCTATGGCTTGACAGAAACAATTAATCATGAATAGCTCTTTCCTTAGATATAGGTCAATATTTGTCGCCTTTCACAATCTTGAAAAACTATTGATCATGTAAATAGTTGTGACATGCAAAAACAAAAAACATATTCACCATTGCTATTTTATTAATTTACTTTTTATTGCTGGTACATTATTGATAAAATCTCGTCTAACATATTCCAATAACAAATTGTATATCACTGTTGAACTTACAGAAATATTATTTATTAAATATAATCGGTATATTTTTAAAATTCGTCTAGTTTGTCTTTTGTTTGTTTTTTTTTTATGAATAAAATGAATGCTGATTGTATAATACGTATTTTACATTTACCCAATACATGCTTCACTCTTGATGTAAAATTAGGGTAAACTTTCAAGTTTCGTTTGATAGTAGAAAGAGTAATTTTAGATCAATAGGGACAGCACCGGAAAAATATTAGTTTATAACGGAACTTAACTAAATGAGAAAAAAAATTGCTATCATCTTTACTTATTCCCTTTTGATGTAAATTGCTTGAAAATGAATTCAAGATTTTGTATTCATATGTTTATATCATTTATTATTTAATAATGAACTATACAAAAGATTTTTTTTTCTATTTTTAGAATCATTAGTACTTGTCGCGTATTTTCTAGATGTATGACACTTTTATTTGCTTTTGTTTTCTCAAATTTCACTTTCTATCTAGTGATCATATTTCAGTATACAACAAAGAATAAAATATAAATGTTTAATAGAAGTTATTTATTTATTGAAAGCGACGAAAAAAAAATATTGAAACAAAAATCTTTTACTACAATCTGTTTCAAAATAGAAAAAAAAATCAATGATTAAGATAATCATTACATTAATCGCTTCAATACGTTGTCATTCAAAGTTTATTTGCACATTAAATTACTTCTGTTTTGCGGAGAGAACAAAGAAGGAGCGGGGGGGGGGGGGGGGAGGGGGGAGGAGAGGGACTTCCTGAGGACCGGCTTTGGTGCCAAGGGGGAGGTGGGCGGGGTGTGGTGCGTGTAC
>CAJNSZ010000028.1:0-92065 GCA_905329745.1 Rotaria sp. Silwood2 | reverse complement strand
TTTTTTTCGCCATTAATTTACTTCTTTTTTGCGGGAAAAAAAAAAAGGGGGGGGGGGGGGGGGGGAGAGACGTATATATGCACTTTCTTTAGTCATACTTTTTTCTTCATATTGTTGTAGTTAGCTTCATTGTAGTATAAAGCCTAAATAAAAATGAATCAATACAAGAATGAAAGACATTTGACAAACTGACAGTAAGAACAAAGTAGGCGGTCGACGTCAACTACATAGATATGATGTCGTCTTCTCTTTCTTTCATTATTACAGAAAAAAATCTGTAAAAATAAAAGATTGAAAGTAATTTCTCGCAAACACGGTCGTCGGAAAGGAAGAAAAAAAAACAAGAGAGAGAGAAGAGAGAAAAGGTGATCGTGTGAATACCAACACTTTCGAGACTCGGCATTCTCTTATTGTGTGTCGCTGTGGTGCGTGTATTCTCTCTGTAAGACGCTAGTTCGTTCTGTATACTTTTCTTCTCTTCAACTGCTGGACAGTTTCGAAGACAATTATGTTGTCGTGGAGCGACTTTAGTGCTGAGCACATGTCTCATCAACACAATCTCAAGGTAGATAATTTTTTTTGTCCATTAAAATTAATTAATTAAATTTATAATCGTTCAGCATTCATCATTGGAACCAATACCTGTTGTAAATTCTTTGAAAGAATGCAACAGTACACCATATAAACGACGAAAACAAACTAGTCAAGCTCTGGAAGCTTTAGGTCAACTTTTTATGGATTCATCTATTGATGATCTTGATAATAATAAATTCAATAAGAATGATATACTTAGTTTGACGCTGTCACGTCTTTTACGCCGTAAATATTGGTCATCTGATATTGCTGATAGTATGTTAAATAGAATAAAAAAAGAAAAACATAATCAAATTTAACAATTCATATATTATAATTATAGGAAATGTTAAATTAGCAGCTGACATTCAAAATTCATCGATTACAGATGATCTTAAAGGTTTTATTATTGTAGTCAATAAAACTGGTCGAATTATTTTAATTAGTGATAATGTTGAACATTATTTGAGAAAAAATGTTGTATGTAGAAATAATTTTTTTCTTATAATATTTTTATTTTTTATTTTTTATTTTTGTATTTTCAAGCGATTACTTTATCCTCAATTAATAAGTATTTATGATTGTGTAAGTAAGAATGATCATGACACCATCCGTCAAATTCTTTCAACTCCGACAATGGATGAAAAACGTGCTATTTGCACTTGGATATTACCACGAGGCAAACGTCCTAATCGATCAAATACAGAAACCAAAGTAAATTTAATTAAGAAACAAATTCTTTATTTAATAAAAAAAAAATTTGTTTTTGCCTAGTCAATGCTGTTGACAGGTCATTTTTTCTTTATTGACAACGATCAAAGTAAAGAACCATTATTTGTGGCACGTTGTGAACAAATTCTTTCAAGTACACCTAATATTCCAACGAATAGCATTGGTTCAACAAATACAAAAACACTTCGATTTGTTCTTACTGATCAACTAAATATCAGTGAAATTTCATCAAAGTTTGTTTTATTTATTTTTTTTCATCAAACAAAAATAAAATATTCATTTGTTTTTTTTAGTACGGAATTTTTATTAGGTTATAAGCCAAATGAATTAATCGATCAATCAATGCACCGAATTTTACCAACAGAATGTTGGGATATAATAGAACAAGCAAAGCAAACTTGCCGTATGATTATTTTTTTAATAATAATTTAGTTTACTTTGTTAGTGTGTTATTTATTTTTAGTTTCAGCTCCCCATTGTACATCAATGAGTGTACTTGATTTATTTACTCAAAATGGTGATCGTCTTACTTTTCTGTGCAATACACATATGCTGATTGAAGGTCGACGTAAAAGAATCAAACTAGGTTTTCTAGCACAGCTTATTGAGTATGTTAAATAGTTATTTTGAGTATTAAACAGAAGTATTCTGTTTTATTTTTAACTTAGTCCTCTCATGCGTTATCAATGTCTTAGTTATGTTAATAAACAAAACACTGAACGACGAAAGGCTTTTATTCAACAAGAATCAATGTGTATCGCAAATATAATATTAAATAATTCAACAACAACAAACGTCTCAATGTGTCAGTAATTCGATTCTTGATAGTTCTTTTTTTTTTCACTGTTTTTATCTTTTTTTCTTTTTGTTCAAGCACCCAATGATCAATGTTTATCAATGAATGATACACCAAAATATAAACGTCAACGAATTAATTATGAATATACAGAAAAGGAAAATTTTAGTTTCTTTGATCAACCTCAATACGTAGCACAGGTTCCGTTTGAAGCAAATTTTAATAACAAATTCTTATCATCTGTAACACAAGAACTTGGTCATATTGATGAACTTTTTAATTGGCTTGATGAAGAAAATAACAAATCAAAGAATAAATTTCCAGTATTTGATACTGTTAATGATGTATTTAGTATGGATAACATACAAGATTTTGGCCTTTTTACACCAATAATATCTGAAATAAACTTCTTTTAAAAAAAAAACATTTTCTTTTTATTTTATTTGTTTGTGCAGTTCGTTGATCGGCTGTCTGCTTATGTGTGTTTCATATTTGTGCGTTAGCTATCAGAATGATGTTGTTAATGATAATGATTAATATGATGTAAGAGCTGGTTCTCATTACATATTATAAACATTATTATTATCTTCATTTCATATGCTTTTTCTGTCTTATCTTTTCTTTTCTGTCCAGCGCATGTTTAATTGATGAAAACATTTTAAAAATTCCTATATTAATATTAAAATGCTTCTGGTATTTAAATTATTTATCATTACATATTGATTCTCATAGATTATGAAAAATTCCTGTTTATAGAATAGAGAACTTTAGAAAAATAAGATTATGAACGTTCTGGGATAAAAATCTATTTTCATCTTTGTTCTCTTTTTTCCTAAATTGTACTATTTGACTCTAATAAATTATGTCATAGAAGACGTACATGGTTTTCTGAAAACTAGTTTTTCCTTGCATTTAATTATTTTATTTTAATCTGTTTTTATAAAACTAAGTTGTTAATCACGCTTTGTCTTATTTCTTTCTGTTAAATGACACGCGCAATTCTAACGGTCATGTTCTTGTCAAAATATGTTAAGCACGTACTTGAGTTGACTAGTCATTGTTTTTTTTTGTAAATTGAAGAAGACACGTAATATATCTTTTACAGCTGAATGATAATCGATCATTGACAAGTAAAAATTGCGAATGATGAATTAATTTGCACTTTCTATATCAGAACTCGAAAGAGATTATTGACCCGTCCTACTTGAGACAAACACATCAGCTCAAAACTTTACATAGACTACCTGTTTATAGTCCTTTTTGCTTTAAATTTTCTAGAACAATACAATTCATTTTTAGACTAAAAAATATTGTTATCAACAGTTACAATTGAGTGTGTTTAATGTTGGAAGAAAAGAAATGATTTTCTTAAATTATTTTTGTTATACATCGTCATCACTAATAATATATAATGAAGAGATTATTCATGATTTATTCTTCTTATTTAGTGTTTTTTTTTTCGTATTTTGATAACTGTAAGCAATTTGTACTCATTTTTTATTGTCATTTTATTGAACTGCTTTAGTAGTTCTCGTTGTTTCTTGATTCATACTTAGGTCGTTATACTAATTTAGGATATTAATATGTTCTTTTCAACCATCTTGTTAAATCTACTAAAGACGCTCTTAGCAAAAACCTTAATCTCTTTTCTCAAATATAAATAGTTTAACAAATAATTAGATGTTACATATAATTGCTTCATTTGCATTGACATAGTTCCTTTGTTTGCTTTTCAAAATAAACTTCTACTTTCATACAATAATCATCTTAATGTCGAAATTGAACAAGTCTCTGGGTGTTTCTTTTTATGACGTGAACAAACAAGAGTAAAAACGAAGATCTGTTAGTAAATTAAAGGTCTTTTGTTCATATGCGTGTACTTTCACTTTCACGCTCTACCGAAAACTTGATAAGAGTAATTGGTTTGTAAAATTTTAATCCTTTCCATCATGCAATTTGCAACGCATGGTGTTTAACAAATGGATCAAAATGTTGTACTCGTTTTTCTTTCGTGGTAGTTCCCAATACAATTATTAAAGCACATTCGGCAGAGGACTCTCAGCGCCATAAAACTATTGATATTGTTTTCAGAATTTTCTTTTTCTTATCAACGTAAAATTCAAAAGATCAACATCTACTTATGTATTCAATTGCAACGACCAAAGAAAAGAATAAAATAGATGAAAAGCTGTTGATAATGGTTCTGCTGATGTTTCACATATTCTAGAATGTTCTCTATAAAATTTTTCATATTTTAATCAAATGTTTCAGAATTTAAGAGAAAAATTAAAAGTGAAAAATATGAAACTACTGGAAAAAAAATCCTTTTGTGGCAAACCTGTGCAATGGGAGTTTTTTAATTCAGACAACCTGGAACTTTTCATTATTCATTTTTACAATCACACTATTTTATTTATTATTAAATTTCATGTCTGACGACATGGAAATTAATTTGTCATAGGCATAAGTCATCTCGTGAAGCAAATTATATTTAAAAAAACATTTGATTTTGTACTGGAATAATAATGCCAGTAACCTCGAAAAGATTGTAGTAGAAAAGATGACATGATGTCTTGAACTTTGGATATTAAATACTTTATTTGTAGCATCGGAAGTGAGGATGATATAGTTTATGCTAATAAGAAAAGCAGCAAAGTCAACTGGATATGCTCTATCGAATGACCTCTATATTAAGTGTTTAGTTTATTAGTAAGTGTCCAAAAAAGAGAGAAACATTTTGACTCGTTTATAATGTGCCGCTCATTATTCACTTTTTCTTATATTTATAATTTTGTTTATTTTCTTTATTAAAAATGAAATTTTGCTTTTTCGAAATTTCCAATTTGAATAAATGGTTGTTACTTGGAAGAATGTGTTCAAATCAAATCTTCATCTAACTTTGAAAGTTATCACCATCTAAAATTCTTACATGGTGAACTCTTGTTGAACCGCATAGTTACTGAAAGCTCTTTTCTTAATGCATATCGCTGGATCAGCGCATAGTCTTTTATTTTAAACTAAATCAGTTCGAAGTATGAGCGTTTTTAAACCGAATATCTTATGTCTCGATTATGAAAAAGATTATTGGGCATTGAAAATATTTCTTTTTCACTAAATGCATAATAAAGTTTAATGTTTTTGCTTTTTTATTTTTATATAAAATGTCTAATAATGCAATTCTTGCATTGAATCATTATGGTTTTCTCGAAATATGGTCAATGATGTTTCTATTTCATTTTTGAATTGCACACTGAGCATACGTGAAACTTCAACCTGATCTTCATCAGATTGAGAATTGATGAAAATAACAGTTTCTGAATATTTGCCGATAAATTAACATTGTATTTTTTTGTTTTATTCAAAGTTTGATTTCAGTCATGATAAGTTTCAACAATATATTGTTATACATTAACTTTAGTATTTTGTTAGTCGAACTCTGTTTCGCATAGTAAAGAATGTTTGTTAATTTCAGACAATTTTCATCAAATAATTTATCAATTTTTTAAAAATTCTCGTTTCGTTATTTCGAAAGATGCCAATGTGAACTCATCATTACAAATTTCCCACTATATTAATACATCGAATTAATTCTATACCATTGTAAGGAGTCAACGATTGTATTTGATAATAATAAATATTGTATTGATTTCTGTTATTCTTAAAGCTTGTTGTAACAAATAACCATGTTTGTACACATAAGAAAAGCTATGTTTAATTCCTAGTAAGGTACGGGAAAAAGTTCGCGACATTTTCTTATCGATATTAATAGAAAAATTGCTAAGAACTTTTTTTCATATAATATACTAAAAGATGCAGCGTGAAAAGCTCTACAATTTGCATAAGACCGCTTTTTTTTTACAGTTGCCCTTTTTCTTTTCAAAATCGTCAAAACTTCAAGCAATCAAATTTCGACCGTGTGAAAGCGATATTTTTTTCGGCACAAGATGAACTTATTCATCTTTTGATCACTTCATATCCTTTATGTAAAAAAAAAACAAAATACATCACAAGATGCATCGTGAAAAGCTCTATAATTTACATATGACCACTTTTTTACAGCAGTACTTTTCGTTTTCAAAATCAACGAAAATTCTGAGCCACCAGATTTCGATGCTGCGAAAAAGTCTTTGTTCAATACACGGCCAATGCGTTTTTTTCCTCGTTACCTCCTGAAATCTTTTATTTAAAAAAAAACAAAATATACCAAAAGATGCAGCGTAAAATGCTCCACAATCCACGAAGGAAAGCTTGTTTTAGCTGTCTACTTTTTGTATACAAAAAAAACAAAAATTCTGTGCGATCAATTTTCGACGCTACGAAAAGATAACATGAAAAGACATTTCTTTTTTTCTAATTTCATCATTTTATCTCCTAATATGTTTTCGTAAAAAAAACAAAATATACCACAAGATGCAGCGTAGAAAGCTCTACAATATATACAGGTAATGAAAAGATAAAATAAGAAAAAAGATAATTTCTCGTTCGTGTTATCTTTTCGCAGCGTCGAAATTTGGTCGTTCGAAGTTTTGACGATTTTGAAAACAAAAAGTGCAACTGTAAAAAAAGCGGTCTTATACAAATTGTAGAGCTTTTCACGCTGCATCTTTTAGTATATTATATGAAAAAAAAGTTCTTAGAAATTTTTCTATTAATATCGATAAGAAAATGTCGCGAACTTTTTCCTCATACCTTATATCGATCAGCGGGGTCTACGAAAGATGCGCACGGATAGTTTGCGCACGAAATAAAAAATTCATATTTATACGCCAAAAGATAATACAGAGATCGAGAAGTAGCAAGAACAACAATAGTTTTATTTTATTTTCAAAATCGTAAAAAATTTTTCAGAAGCATTTGTGATAATACAGTATCTGTTGTTTCTTGAATATTTTTTACATGATTAGTGACGTCTTCACGAAATTTTCTCGGTGTAATTTTTATTATATCTCGATTACAACTTGTTGAATGAGTACCATTTTGTTTTAATGTCATGACATGAGTTTTAGTAATAGTAGAATTACATGTATGTATTCTATAATGACAATTATAAGTTTTATGATTTTCACAACGCCAACAGGTTTTTGTGCAGGTTCGACAATCTTACGTGTATAAATAACCATCTAACATCATTAAGGGATGACCTTTTGTAGTAGTGGCGAATTCGACAGGAGTACACATGTTTGAGGATAACTGATAATGAACCATTTCGAATGTGAATTATCGTTTTTTATATGCGTCACACGTTTGTTCTTAAAATAAGCTCACCTTAATGAGGTTAAACAATTAAGAAGACTATGTCTATTAATTACAGTTTATGCTATAGTGGATAATATGACTCCTTATTTGTAAGTACGAATTTTTTATTTCGTGCACAAACTATCCGTGCGCATCTTCCGGGATCCCAGATCAACGAGAACATATTTTGAGTACTCTATGCATTCTTTGGAAACAGATTTTGCATCATACTTCTATTGTCCTACGTTGGTTCAATGGTTTGTTCTACGGAAAACATTAAACAGCTTAGCTATTTCAGCATTCATTCTTCTCATTATAATTGTAGATGGTGAATATGATAAAACTTTCGGTACATTTCTCCATTTTTATCAGATCTTTAATCATCTTCTTGATTGTTGTTGCCTTAAACAACAATTTTGCTTTATTTCAATATTTTACGTGATCATAATTTGAAATGATGTTAGGACAATTCATTGCATGACATGTTAGTCTTACATTTTCTTGAAGAAGTATCAAAAGTGAGTGGCTATCAGAACACCCACACCTCAGATGACTCGAATGGTGTATATAATCATTTCAAAAGAAGGGTATAATATAGTGAATATGATTGAAAAAAACGCGTTTACCAGTTAGACAAATCCTGTTATCATCTTTTTTTGTGCAAGAAACGATCTGTAAGATTCATTTATTCTTGAAAAAAACAAGTTGACTATAATTCTATTTTGCTGCCAATTGTATTTAGAAGGTAACAGAAAAATTTTCCATTAAAACAAATGCTAATTATTCAAATTAACTGGTGCAATTTTTTTATATGTCTGTATTATGGTTTGTTTCTCGTACATTTGATCACTTCTAATTGATAGCATACAATTCTAAACACTTTCAATCACCAAAGTATGTATTAGTTTCTTAGTTATCTTATAGCTAATTTGTTTTGTATCATTTTCAAATACAACAACTAAAATTTTGCTATAATGACTAATACTATACATAAATAGAAGAAAATACAGAAATATCCTGATTTATTCTTTTAATGGCACGTCATGACAGGAAGTAAATATGAAAAACAATGAACTTGTTGAGTTTTATCATTATTATTTGAACATATTGTGGACACAATTAATAAAAAAAAAAAGAACAATATAAAAGTATTTGATAATAAAACGATACGAAGACAAAAGTATATACCAAACAGAGATGAACACATGACAACATTTCATATTCTGTTCTGTTATCTTACTCCGTTCTGGCAATTGGCAGAATACTAGAACCATCCTGTGTTGTGTTCAGCTCTGACTCACATCTATATTTGAGCCTGTCGGGTTCAAAATTTTTGGACTCGGATCCGGTTAACGGTAAAAGTTAAGACTTGAACACGATCGGTTCTAACTTACGTCCATGCATTCGTAACGAATTGTCTAGTCACCATTTGCAATATATGCTTTGATATAAGAGAAGACAAGGAAGAAAAGGATGGATGATGATGAAAAAGATCTTCTCTCTCACAACTACCCATCCTCAAACCTTCGAATACATTATTACCTTGAATATCAACGAATGTAACTTTTAGTATTTTGACGATAAGTTTTTCGCTATCTTTTTTAATTTTTTCTTGTTTTTTAGAAATAATAATTATCTTCTTATTTTCTCTGCTTACAATTTTTTTTAACACTTTGAAATATGTCTTTATGCCATCGATTATATATTGTCATAGATGCTTTATTAAGAATGAAAAAAACTAACTAGCTTTCTTCATCTTGTGTTATAGTATTAATCAAAGAAACAATTCAATTCGAGTAATATTTACTTAAGAATGAGAAAAAAAAATTGAAGAAACAATTAAAAAAAAGCACAACAAAAATGAAGAGTTCATTAATTAAAGAGAAACAAGATAAAGATTATGTATAAATACGACAAATCTCTTTTTTGCTTTGCAAATATATTTTTCTTTCTTGAGAATTAAACAGTGACAAATATCGCTATTAAAAAAAAAAAAGGAGAATAAGAAGAACTCCGTTTATGTACAATACACAAAGAAATAGTAAATTGCATAAATATTAAGGAAAGAAAAAGAAGATAAGTTCGTATAGTTGTTGATCATCAATTTATTTTTAAACAAAATCACTTTTAATGATAGGATTTTCCATTAGTCCGTACCACAATCTGTTAAAAAAATCAAATTAAATAAGTTAACAAACAAAATTCATATACATATGTTATTTATTTATTTCCAATAGCCAATTACGAAAGCATTGTATGAGCAGAAGTACTATCCCGTTCAAATGAATGCATTCTAATATGCATATTAAGCTTATTATTAATACAAAACTAATAAATATAATTTATTTATTTTTTACCCTGTAGTCGATGGTAATTTTCGTGATTGTTGTTGTTGTTGAATAATATCATCATCTGTTTGATCTTCTTCTGGTCTAAATAGAAATAGAAATCAATTATAGATGTTGTTTTTTTCTTCGAAAATTTCATACTTAGCAAGATAATTTGGTGTTTGATATTGAGATAATGTTGTTTGCATAAGTTCAGAATCATTTATATCACCAGTATAGAGTGTTCGAGATTGAAGTAATTCAGTTGGACTCATCGATTTGACTTTTTGTTCTAAATTTAATTTAAAAAAGAAACTTTTTAAATTAAGTATTGAGAGATCAATTCAGAAACTCTATAAAGTCGAAATTTTTTTTTTGGAGAGATTTTTCGTCTTTCCATTCATAACCTATGATGCGAGAGTTTTAGCACAAAACATTTGCTCATTTTTCGCTAACTAAAAGACAACTACTTAAACTTAAAATTAGAGTTCTTCACTATTTCGGAATATATGTTTAGTCTTTCCTATTGGAGTAAGATTGAACAACTATCCGGAAAGGTGATTTTACGATTTTGACTACAGAACAGGATTTATGTAGACTTGTAGAGAAAGACTTCTTCTATCTAGTTGCGTATGCATTATCAAATTGTATTGCGTACAGTTTACATGTCGATAAATGATGCCACCTTCCAACAGGTGAACAGTACATAGTAAAACTTGGATAATACATAAAGAGAAAGTCTAGTTCTAGAAGCCTACTTATATTATATTGTATAGTCAAAAATCATAGAAAAACTGATGGTTTCCTTTTGTGGAAAAAAATCAAAATTGTGTTTGTGTTAGAGATGTGTGAGATCAAGTTTCGTTCTAGAGAAAGCTATTCGAGAATTTATTCGTGCCACATTTACAAAGCTCTTTAATAGTCAGTCTTTTTAATTGATATGATTTATAAGACAAATCACTTAAACTCATAGAATATTTAATTATAATCTTTAGTACCAGTTGAAATAACTTTTTCCCTTCATTTCGTTGGTCAAGATAGGAAGCGAAAACTGATCGTGCACATACTTAGTATCTGCAAAGCAAAATAGAAGTTTTGATATAATCTTTAGTTTATGTCTTGAAACAACTTCTAATCAAGATTATTATAACGTACTGAATTCTATACCAAATGAGATCGTATCTAATAGTTTTTAATTTACCTTCTTCTTGTTTCATTTGTAATAATTCATGTTCATTAATATATTTAAATTGTCGAGCTAAAAGAAAATATCTAATTAAAGAAAAAAAAACAAAAAATCTTTATTTCTATAAATACGTTTCGGTTTAGGTCCAGAATCTTTGAAACCACTTTCAAAAAATTTTTTCTTATCGTTAAATGATCGTTCTGATTCTGTTACCGAGAAATCAGACTAAATAAAAAACACGAAACATATTTCAAAAATAAAAATTTTTCCAAAACCAAATTATTTACTTCATCAATTTCAAAACCATTTTGGGATTGCACATTTCTTTGTTTATGATTATCACCATTGATCGGCACAAATTGTGTATTTGGTGTTCGATATTTTGGTTTAATAGGAACAGGTGGTGGTTGAGGTGATAGTTGTTGTTGTTTAGTATTTGTATTTCCATAAACAGGATTTGTTACTTTTGGTGAATGTGAAGTATGATGAGATGACGATATACCATTATGTCTTATTGGTGGTATTGGTGAATTAGATTGTTGTGTTAATGATGATCGACTAGTATCGATTTGTTTTGATGATTTCGTTGGACTAATTAAAGTATTTGTCTAAATTTAAAAAAGCAAAAATAAATTTTCTTCATTACAAATATAAATCAATTCAAAGATTTTTTTTACTTCTTTAGGTTTAAATCCATGACAAATTAATAAATTAATTGTGTCAGTTGGTACGCTAAGCCATTTTTGAGCATCATCTAATCGAGCACCAAATAAACTTTGATTATTAACCTAAATTAAATAGATATATAAGACTAAAAGAAAACAATAATAAATTCCAGTGTTTTGTCTAGATTTTCTCTAACGAAAGGGCGATTTAAAACTCCGCAAGGGCAAACATCTATATTTGGGAATACAGACGCGCATTTACATATTGCAATATTTATAAACTCTATGAGAGTCAATCTGCTTTTTGTAGAGGTAGTCTCCTACACTAGATAGAACATTGATAAGTTTTCTTTTATCTTTTTGCCTCATTCGTTGTACTAGAATATTTTATTATTCTATTAAAATTTATCTGATGATATATAATAGAATTACGGGCTTCAGATATAGTCATATACAGTGGATTATAATAAATAAAAACTAAAAAGTCTCATCATAATTTCATAGAGAACAGCTCGAACAAAAATCTGATCAAGTCCTGGTGCTTGTTCAGGTATATTTCTAATAGCTGGAACTTCTTCTTCATTATTTTGTAAACCAGAAGATGTTTCTTGTGCAACATGTTGTAATGATGATGCTAATGCATCAAGTATTTCATCTCGTTGATTATTATTATTATTATTTTTATTATCATCAACTGTTGAATGAATAGTATAAATAATTTCATTAAATTCATTTAAATTTAATTGTTTTGTTTCATCTATTGAAGCATATTCTTCAGATGATAGAATTGATAAATCACATTCTTCATTTATTGAACTAGTTGAGGATAAATACATTTCCTTAGCATATGAAAAATTTAATGAATGATCAGAAATTTCTTCTAAACTATTGTTATTATTATCATCAAAATCATTTTTAATTGATGATAGACTTTCACTGGAACAATAAGGGCAATCATCTTTTTCAAGAATATCTTCTTTCAGAGAATCTTCACTATAATCTAAACTTGAGTTAAGATGATAACTTGATGATGATGTATTCGATTCAATCATTGATGATTTAGGTGTTGAAATGGGCGATGAAGAATCAAATAATAGAGATAAAGATTTACATGATGGTTGACGTTCTATTGTTACTTGTGTTGCAATAGTTGAAGGTTCTTCTGATAAAAGTATTGATTTGCTATTGTTTGTTGTGATTTGTGTTGAAATAGTTGGGAATTCTTCTGGTAAAGGTATTGATTCAATATTGTTTGTTGTTACTTGTGTTGAAGTAATTGAAGATTCTTCTAGTGGAGGTATTGGTTTAATATCGTTTGATGAAAATAAAGATGTTTCTGGAAGTGATGTTGAAATCAAATCTTTAGATGTAATAATTGGTAAAGAAATTTGTTGTGTGATTGTTAATTCTTTTTTGTCTTTCTTTTTTTTCTTTTTCTTACGAAATAATTTTGATAAACCACATGATTTTGTTACATTTTTGTTTCGATGTTGATGATGATTTTTTTTTCTTTTATATTCATTTAATTGGGAAGATTTTTGTTTTTTAGATGATTTATTAAATGAAGATGTTTCATTTAAATGTGTAATATCATCAAGATTTGTTTCCCAATAATCTCTTCTTGTATCATCAATTGGTATTGTTAATAATGATGGATTACTATTTGCCGATATTGATTTCTGTGAAGTACAAAGCCATCGTTTATCAAAAATGTTATTGAATGCCTAGAATAATCGATTTTTCTAGACGAAATATGTCGAAATTTTTCGTTTAAGCAATTACTAGGCGAAGATACATAAAGCAAATAGCATTTTGATAGACAAATAAATAATTCGTATGAAATCAAATCAAATAATAATCATCTTGAGGTGTAAATAATCAACATCGCCCGGTTTAATTTTTTTTTGTTTTTTTTTAATAGTATTTGGTGACAATTATTCACCATAAAGAATATAAATTAATATTTAATCATATAAATACATATAAATATAATCAACGAATGAGGCAAAAAAACACGTGTCAATCAATGCGGTGATAAATGAGAAGAAAAAAACTCATATTGGTCTTACCTCAAGAATTCGTGTACCAACAGTGAGAATACCCGATGCTGGACTACCATCTTTTACCTTTAAATCATAAAAATATTTGTTTACAAAAAAAACGATAAAACTGGGAAACATACTTCAGTAACAAATATTCCATCATCTTCTGGATCATCTGGATTAACACGTTTTCCTTCAACACCACCGTTTATTCGAATACCAAGTGGTTCACCTGTTTGTCTTGCTAATGTTACTTCCTAAATAATCATGAAATATAATGGAAAATTTTATTTTTTTGGATTTACTTTTAATCCTAATGGTTGTGGATCATGATGTACAAGTAAAACAACTTCACTAGTTGGTTGTAAAAGTGCTTCTACAGCTTCTAAATGTGTTGCTTGTGATACATCACGATTATTTACTTTTAATATTCGATCACCAATACGAAGATTTGTGCGAGAAGCTGAACCATTTGGAAGAATCTATTCAACGAGATATTTATTTTCTTTTTAAATCTCGAAAAAAGATAGAAGAACTTTTCAAGTAGCATAAACTCATGTTTTTTACTGACGAGGGAACCTCCCCAGATGTTTCCTTCCGGTTTCAATGATTTTTTTTACCTATAGATACTACATAGTCTTCTAACAAAACATCCCAAAAGGATTTGGATTTCTATTGAAATTTGACTAAGCGATCGAATTTTTTTCTAGGAGAATCCCAGACTTTTCGGAAAATTTGTATTTTTGAATTCTTATATGAAACTTTGTTCATATAGAGATCTCAATTAGTCTAGTTCTCATACAAAAATTCAAAAGCTTCGAACAAAGTCTCTTCAAGATATAGACCTTTTCCATGATCAATGCATATAACATGAATTATTTGAAAGCTTCATACCTCAAAGAAACTATTTAAAACTTGTGAATTTTTGTATGGAAGCTAGTCTAGTTGAGTGCTCTATATGTGCAAAGTTTTAGATCAAAATTCGTAAATGCGAATTTTTCGAATATTCGAGGCCTCTAGAAAAATTTTGATAGCTTTGTTCAATCTCAATAGGAATTCAAATCTTTATAGGACTTTTATTAGATCACTATGTAGTATCTATAGGCAAATAAAATCATTGAAATTTGAAGGAAGAATCAGAAGAGTTTTCCTTGTAAGTCAAGTGAAGTTCGTTGCTTGAGCTTATGTTCCGTGCACAAAGAGGTCTTGGTTATATTAGAAAAAATCTGAAAAGGTTTGTTGTCATTAGCATTTGAAGCCGAGTTATCGCTGTTTTACTAAATTTTTTATCCATTTCTAGGTGTTTATTGGAAAATCAAATAATAAAATGTTGATCCGAAATTTCGTCCATAAATAGGTTTACAGATATCAATGATTGCAACACCTGGATCCGTAAATTTTCGGCAGGTTCTCACGGGAAAGACGCCATTTTTACTTGTTCAATATTGTATTATCTTACTTTGGAAACAAATACACCACGTTGTTTCATTCCAAATGGCGGACATGCTTGATCAATTCCACCAACAATACTTAACCCCATTGGACCATTACCTTTAGCAACATGTGCTTCCTTAATATTTCATTGAAAAATTTTACAAATAAATTATTATAAATTCAAACCAACCTCAATTGTATTATCAATACTTGTTGTTATTATATTTTGATTTCCATTAGTGTATTTTTCTCGATAGAGAACTAATTCAATATTATTTCCACCATTATTAATAATATCAATAGCTTGATCATGAGTTATATTTCCTGTATCACGACCATTTATAGATAAAAGACGATCACCAACAGCTAATGATGAACTTTTATCTTGATTATTTATTTTTGATATATATAAATTTTCATTTGCTTTTATTGTTGATGTTTGAGTTCCACCAGCAATTGAAAAACCAAAATGTCCACCTTGTTTTTCATCACGTTGAATAATTGTAGAAAACTTTTCACCTTCCTTTATAAAATTATTTTCATTATAATCATCTGATGATTGCAAAATTTCACGTATAACAACCATTTCAATATTATCACCGGCTTTTTTTAAAGCAGATACAGCTTCACTATGTTCACAATTTATTAATGAAATTCCATTAACAGATAAAAGTTTATCACCAACAAGTAAACCAGCTTGACCTGCTGGTCCTTCTTCATTAATTTTTGTTAAAAATATTCCCTAAAAGAAAATCAAACAAAACTATTAAAAGAAAAATAATGCTTGTGCTTTCTTTTACATAATCATTATCTTTAAAAGGAGTTGAACCAATACCACCAGCAATACTTATGCCAAGACCAGTATTTGGTGAACGACGAATAATAAGTGTTAATTGTTCTTGATGAATTGTCATTGGACGAGTATTTGTTTGAATAGATGATGATCTCGACTAAAAGTAAAGGTTAATTATTAACTTTTTAGTTTCATGACAATGAAATCAATAGAAAAATCGTATTAGAGATGTTCAGAGTAAGTATTTTTCGTATTCTTACTCTACTTTGCGGAACAGGGAGCTACGAATAGATATTTTTTGTCGACCCGGAACTGAGAAAACATAAACTTCTTGACTTGGGCTTGGTAAAAAAAATAACTTTGAACTCGAACTTCTTCCCATCAATAATATCCGGCACTCTCTGTATACACGAACAAGCGAAGGATCAAAGTTTGAGCTATTTATTGACTATCCTCAGAGAAAAAGTCAATCTACAGTTATTTCTTATTGTTTACTTTTTTCTCGCTCAATGCTTAATAAATTAAAAGTTTTCGTCTAGTTAGAAAGAGCAATATATTAACAAAAAAGGAATTTGAAGAGTTAATTGCTAAGAAAAATTCATCATTGAAAATCGTCAAACCAATAGTAACATAAGAATCTGCGACTGATATAAAATAGTTTCATTCGTATTCATGTAAATGAGATGGAGCAAGAATGTGTTCTATACAATCAATGTAGGAAGTTATGGATCTATGTTTTTGTGGATCGGAACCCAAATCTGAAAGGACTTGCAGCTTCCTACTGCAGGATAAGATAACCGAGCAAATCTCTAATTCATATCATATACTGTTTGAATATGATTATGGCAAACTACAATGTTAAACTAGCTAAAGGTATATTCTTCAAATCCATAGTTTTACTTTCACATTAATGAAGTTTTTCATTTTGAATAAAACTTTTAAATGCAATTTTTAAGATTTATGATAGCACTTAGTAACTTATGAGTTTATAAATAATCCTTTGTTTTTTTTTCTATCGTTTCTAGACATACCTCTTTTCCTGGACTTGTTAGCGATGATTTGGTCGAGCTATGTGACATAATTTGCTAGAAAAAATTGAAAATAATAAACGAATAATAAGGAAAAATATAATTCTTACATCAAATGCAATTGAATCATTATTTTTATTAATAATACGTTTATTTTTCAAATGATGTGGTGTATCACGTCGATGAAGTTTTTGTTGATGTTGATGATCTCTCGTATTTTCTTCATCATTATTTAAATCATCTGTAAATTCAACATGTTTTTCAATATAATGTACGTGTTCACCGGCATTTTCTTCGCGCTCATCCTTGATTAAAAGACAAAGAAATTTAACAAAAAAATACATATAAAGTGTCAGTAATTCAAAAACGATATTAAAAAAAGTTAATTACGTGCGAGAGTTAATTCAGCGTAAAAACTAAACGAAGGGTATTAGGGAACAAAATTTAGGTGAGTTTTTTTTTTTTGTTCCATTTACTCAGTATGAAGCAAGGAAAAGAGTAATACATCCCGTTAGTTTTCTACCTGAGTTTTGTTGAGAAAATCTTTTATTTTCATACCACTGACGGACTATTTACGAAATTTGGTCGTATTTCGAGATTGTTGGTTTTCATATAAAATAAATACAATATTCAGGATCAGCATAAAGTACTACATCGAACAGCTTATATTTTATTAAAAAACTATTTTCCATCGAAATTTGATCTGTGCCTCCCTTCGCTGTCTTTCAATTAATTTTAGTCTATGGCCCGCTACGAGTCAAATTTCGTTGGATTCTTTTTTTTTTTTGATAAAATATAAACCACACAATGCAATAGTTTACGCCGAGCCCAAAAATCGTATTTGTTGTGTATGAAAATAGAACACCTTGAACTACGACTACATTTCGTGACTATTCAACGAGTAGTATGAAAGAAGAAAGTTTTTTTCAACAAAAGTCATGTGTTGAACTAAAATGATACGTAACTCTTTTCCTGGCTTCATATTGAGTGCAAGAAAGAAAAAGATATCTCGTGAATCTTCAAGCTAGCGAGACTTAATGTTTTAATTGCTCATACGCTTTTCCGAGTTGTTGAGTAGAGTTAACTAAAATACTCAGTACATTTCTCTCTGCGCATCTTCTATTGTAGATAACTAACATTTTTAATAGTTCAGTGGAATACATTGCTCGTGTAAAAAACGACGTTCTATTTGCAATTTTTCAAAGAAAACCAGTTATTTTCTCTTGAAGAGAAACTAAATCAAATCATATTTTGAAGACTAATTTATATGAAAAAGACGAACATTAAAAGTATGCCTTAATCATCAGCACATCTATTTAAAAGATCCTGCAGAATATTGTGCGCGAAATCCAACTCAATATCTTTACAGCAACTTCAAGTGTCTTTTTACTGAGCTATTTTCAAGCAAGTAGATTAGCAGGTATCTTATGAATAATATTTACAACACTTTCATAGAATACCATGAGTGATGCATTATTAATTTTGTAAAGTGAAGCAACAAAGTTTTAAATAGATTCATTGTATTTCCTTCCTTCAATAACGAAAGTTCAAGAAATAGTAACAAAAGAAAAAGTGCTTACAATTGATAACGAATATATTAAAACTTCCAACTGAGAATAAATTTTTCTGAACACAAAACTGATGAATGATTTCTTTGTAGCTTTGGGAGACTCTCTCCCTTAACTCCTCCATCTCCTAAGCAGAACCAAACGAAAACTATGTAAATACTGACAACAAGTCATTAACATAGAGCCCACTGGACTGTAGATTACACCGAAATCAGCGTTTGCTGCAATATTAAGACAGTAACACAATCAAAAAATGCTCTTGTCCATAGCAATGTGCATTAACTACACTAAGTCGAAGATCAATAGACTGAAACTGAATATCTCTATTCATTATAGTTTGTCGAACTGTATATAATAATATCCCAATTGAATTTTTTTGTTCGTATTTTGAAATAACTAAGACGTTAAATTTATATGACATACATCTGAATCATGATTATCAGTTGATATTTCAGGTGGAACATAAGCAATTGATTCTTGTATCATATTTGAATCTTAAATAAATAGCGGAAAAATTCATTTTGTTCTTTTTTTTTTTTACTTTGTAGATAAAATTTACCTGTAATAATTTTATTTTGTTGATTTGTTGATGAAATTGATTGACCTGATGATATAGAAACTTGTGTTGAATCTTTTTGTCCATGTTTATGAGCATTTGGTTGATATGGATGATGATCATGATGAAGTAAATTTCCATCTGTAGCATGAAATTTTTTAGCAATTTTATTTCTCCATGTACGTAAATCTTTTGGATGGGGAGTATTATGACGTTGTAATGAGCTCTAAAAAAAATTCTTTGTGTGTGTGTGTGTGTGAAAATGAATTAATAAATCTTCATACTTCTTTTCCTTCATCTGATTGATCAGCAAATTTAACTGAACCAGTACGTTCATGTCGATCATCAATTGGTGATTGAGACTTGTATTCATCATGTTCTGGATAAGAGGGTGTGGATATTGAAGGTATCTTTGCTGATTCACTATTGAGATTTTGAGATTTTGAAACATTTAGAAGATTTTCTATAGAACATAAAAAGAACAATATTAATAAGAAAATAAAAATATCACTATCGAAGAATATAAAAATAAAACGCAAATATCCAAATAATAGTTTACAAAAAAAGGAATATGAAATTAATAATAAATTAGCATTGATAATTCAATATAAACAAACCATTGAAAAACCCAATAGAAAATAAAAAAGATTTTCTAAAGATAAAAATTAGAATTTACCCTCATCAGGATCATTGAAATGTATATATATATATATATTGATATAATTTGGAGAGTCATCATGCAAAAAAGGATTAGATTAATAACTTCGTCTTTTTATTTTTATTTTACTCGATAAAAAATCAACTCAAAATTTAAATAAATAAAACTCAATTTTAAAAAACAAACAATTTTCATTATCAAACAAAATGACTTATATATCTATTCGATATATCGTACATACCCATTGATGATGTTGTATATTGTTGTTGTGGTAGTAAATAACAGGTGAGTACTTTTTCACCGGTTGTGGAGTCAATATCTGTTGCAAATTTTAACATTGGTTGTGCTTGATTTTCTGCTAACCATATGGCTTTTAAATCACATTCAAGTAATGTACATGGTAAATTTAATAAACGATTTCCTGATAAATCAAGAACATGTAAATGTTTTAATTTCGATAATTCTGATGGTATCTGTGTTAAACGGTTATCACGTAAACCAAGCATACCTAATGATTCACATCCAGCAATCTATAAAATACACCAAAAACAAAATATTAACTTCTAGAAAAATAAAAGTTGACTATAAGCTTTTGACTATAGAAACAAATATATGTAGGTTTCTAGAGAACAATTTTCTTTATATGTGCCATGACGTTCAACTGTATACTGCTGATATTTCTATTTAACAAATATGTATTTAGTGTCGTTAGATAGAGTATATCAAGTAACCTATGCAAACCTAGCTTTCTTTTTTTTAGAAATGTTGGAAAAAAAATTATATTCAAACATTGTGATTAGAGTCCTCCATTATCACAGATATGTATAGATATTCTTGCTTTTGTTTCATTTTGTAGAACATTACAAGAGCTATTTACTGATTGTGTGACACACTTGTTTTACGTCCATCATCTGCAAAATCAGAAAATAGCTCTTCTCATGTTCTAGAAAATGAGAAAAAAAAGAATATTTATATATCTGCGATAATGGACGACTGTAATCCTGATATTTCGATTTAGTCTTTTTTTTTGGAATATTTTCAAAAAACATAAAAAGCAGTTTTTCATACGGAATTCGATGTCCTCTATCCAACGAAACTAAGTAAAATTTGCTAAAAGTTTGAGTTTTGGATACCTAACATGATTAGACAAAAGATGTCTTTATTTACAAATCTATATATATTCTGTTCTGTAGTGAAAACCTTAAAATCGTCTCTAAGAATATTTACTTCGACAGGTAAATGCGTTAATTGATTACGATCAACATTTAAATTTGTTAATTTTTTTAAATTTCCAATTGATATTGGAAGTTCTGTTAATGCATTTTCAGTTAATATTAATTCTGTTAATGCTAAACATTGTCCAATTTCGTCACATAATTTTGTTAAACTGTTCGAGTTAATTTTTAATATTAATAAACGTTGTTTAAGCTGACCAATTGTTGATGGTAATTGTTCAATTTGATTTGATGATGCTTCAAAATTAGTTAATGATTCTAAATCTCCAATCTCATTTGGTAAAAAAGTTAATTTATTTTCTGATACATCTAAACATTGTAAACGTTTTAATTGACCAATATCATTTGGTAATTCATGTAATTCATTGGAATCTAACCATAATTCTTTTAATGATTGTAAATTACCCATATGATTTGGAAGTTGTTCAATAACATTTGAACCCAAATCAAGTGATTCAAGTTTAGGTAATTGTACAAGTGAATCTGGTAACGTTTTGAGCAAATTTTCTCGAACTTCAAGTACACGTAAATTGGAAAGACTAGAAAAGAAAAACAACAAAAAAAATATAATCCTTTATAGTTCCTTTTGTTTTCTTTTTACAAATTATTACGTTGAAGCAAAAAAAAAGAAGGTAAAATGCTAAGTAAGGATATATTCTTTTGCTAAGTCATAGCCGAATTACACTAGTTTCAAGATTTATAATGAATCTAATTGAAAAATTCTTTTTTAATAAATAGCAATATTTATTTCGTGTTACGATGAATATATTTTCAATATCGTTTTATCTAAAACCTTCCTGAATGATAGGAAAAAAAAATTGTTCGCACTATTCGGTTACAGAAGATATATATATATATATAGGGTGTCCAGTAAGTAACTCCACAAAGAAAAAGTTGAATATCTTCATTACAACTCGACCAAACGGGCTCATTTTTTTACCAAGGATAGAGGCATGTTCACATTTCAAATCCATACGGACAAGGTTAGTGGGAACCTNGCTAAGCATGATATGATACTGAATATTATGGTCTTCGATATTAGTCGAAAGTATTTGTAAAATATTTTTTCTTACATATGATTTTGTAGAGTTTTTGGCAGGTTAAAATCTTATATACGTAGCATCTTCGATCATCTCGTCAATGTGGCTATCGGTGAATGTGATTGTAGGTATGTAGTCGTCCATCCGTAAAATTCGCTCGAATTCCTTCAAAGTTTTATGAAAACAGGATTTATTATATACCATTCCATGCGCCTGAAAATGCTCTACAATATGGTATACTTGGTTTCTCATTCCTGAATACGTTACCTTATCCGACAAGGTCCTTCAAACACAGGACTTAGAACTTTTGGTTAGCCCTAAATATTAACAATCGAAATAGAAAATGAGAATTTTTTTTTTTTTCATTTTTATTATCGAATTTCTTTCGTAATAAAAATTCAAGTGTCACGTATTATCTTTCTGAAAGACTAACTTATATTGAAAATAACATATTATTCAACTATTTTATATCACGATTTAAAGAAAATTCTAGAAACGACTCGAACCAAAGAAAAAACATTTTCTTCATCTATTTGTTGTTTTTATTTTAAACTTCTTGTCTTTTCTTTTCTTTAACTATGATGTTAACAATATCAAATGAATGATATCCTCTAAAACAAAAACAACTAAAATTTTATTTTTTTCCGGTTGTTGCTGTTGAACTGGTAGCAGATTTAGTTGACTTTTTTTTTGGATGTACACGTTTTGTACGTTTTTTTGTTGGCTGTGCTGTTGTTTCTCCAGTAAAATAAGTTGTAATATTTTTTAATAGTGATGAAATTGACCATACTGATGGTTTTTGTTCTATTTGACGAGCAGGTCCACGTACAAATACTTTGCTTTTTGAACCTTCAGCACTAGCTAATTTAACTTTTCGTGATTTAAGTAAATTTTTACGTGCAACATGATTATGATGTTTGGTAAATTTTAAATTACGAACATATTTTGGATCAACCTAAAATTAAAAAAAATACATATTAAATATTTCCTCATTTCTTTCTGATTTACATACTCCAGTTAATGATGGAAATCGTTGCGATTTCGGTCGCTTTATTCCATTACGATGATCCTTTCGATCTAATTAAGAAAATTAATTTTAAAAAAGTTTAGTATGAATTTTAAAAATATATATATTCATACTTTGATTATGATTGGTATGGTTTTTGCTTTTGGCCATTGTTCGTTTATGTTAATATAGAGGATGAAATATCTGAAATAAAAATTAGTAAGTGCTTTAACTGAATCATTTTTTTTCATTTGCTTCATTATTAATTGATTTTGAGAAAAACATTTTTTATCTAATTATAAAAGAAGAAATTCGTTCTGTTTTACTTATATCATTCAAGACAACTTCTCTCATCATTATTAGAATTTAATATAGTTTACATTTTTGTTTAATAAATTGTATAGTGTAGATTGAAGTCATATACGACATAGTTCAATACTTAAGGATTTTAAATATAGCTAAAAGTATAGTAGAATTTAGATGTTTTACTTGGCCTATGTTCGTAATGTTCAAACAATAAAAAAAAATATTTTATAAGATATATCGATAAATAACTAATATGCAAAGAAGAAATTCACTGGTAGAATATTAAACATTGTATTTTCGACGTCAATAATTGTCTTGAATAGATGCTGTAGTATTGTTGTTTAATTCGATATTATCAGTGCAAATTTCAGCCACATTCGATGATATGCTTATAGACTTTTCTTTTTTTTTTAAAAACAACGGATCACAAAAAGTATGGATGTAAGAGGAATCTTTGTCGGATGATATGATTGGTTTCAATGAGACGTTTTTTCAACATTTATATGGTGGAACATAAGAACGTTCGCAAACTACTGACATCTATCAAGAAACGTTTCTTTTTCGATAAGGATAAAGGAAGAATTATATATTTAGATTAGTTCATCAAAATAATACTTTGCGTAAATACTCAGCTGAATAAAAGGTTTTTTTTTTGTTGAAAAAAGGAAAGAATCAATGAAACACAAGATATTATTCACCAGAAGTTCAGAAAATACATGCAGAAGATTAATTTAATACGATGGGAATCGATAAGTTAAAAAAATGACGCATTTCGATTTATTTTTGAAAATTATTTAACTATTTGTATGAAATTTCATTAACGAAATAACGAAGAAAATATTTCATGAATTTTTGAATAAAATCGAACGCATAAAGAAATTCTTCAAAGTAAATTCGTAGACAATTTTTTTCCGAAGGAACATTTTCAACTTTTAATGCGTTTTTGAGTCAGGCTTCATAAGATTTATATTGTCCATTTCACCAAAAAGTGTACTCTATTGTTGTTTGAATAACTCAACGATAAAGTCAGTTAGAGACCTGCGGCTTTCACCGATCGACAAAGGAAACATGAAAACATCTTTTTCTGCATTATTATATTAGACGAAATATTTTTTATAATTAGTCATTTCTGCACAGCATTGCAAAAAATACAGAAAAAAACGATCTTTCATTCCGATAAAATTTGGGTTTTGATATGTGATTTAGATAGAGAGACTTCAGATCTATAGTTCAACATATAATTAGAATGATTATCTTCTCACATTTTTATGTTGAACAAATAAAATCGTCTATTTACTCGTATGAACACTGTGAATTTCTTTTAATTTTTAAGCAAATATTCTTATCTTTTGTCAAGAATTTCATCTGAATTACGAACTGTTTTCATACATTTTTCGATGAATCGTACAAATCACTGATTTTAAAATGATTTCTTCATATACAATAATGGAGAAAAGGATATCTTCATGTCTTCTCTGTCAATCGGTGAAATCCACAAGTCTCTAACTGATTGTGTCGTTAAGTTATTGAAAAATCAGTGAAGCACACTATATTTTGAAATCTGCAATAGATCTTAATAAACTATAAAATAGTTCATTTTTATTATCTGTTTCTGAGGAAATATCGGATATTTTTCGTGAATTTGCAATGTACCACATTTCAGAATTGCAATGTGAAACTTTCTCCACATAAAGAACGCAATAAGACTAACTTTCATAAACAATTTCAGAATGGTTGGTGTAAGCCGCTTTAAGATATAAAACTATCAAGATATAATAGGCGTTTCCCTGTAGTTAGTATATGAAGCATGTATGTTTTCAACAATTTCATATTTTAGAGAGACATTATCCTAAAATTTTGAAAAATGTTGTATAAAGTTAGTCGAATTAAGGTCTTTATATGAACAAAGTTTTAAGTCAAAATTCGAAAATATAGTCTTGCTGCGAATGTGGGATTCTACAATGAAAGTTCATTAATAATGTTCAATCTTTTTGGAAACAAGCCATGAACATATAGGAAATACTCCTGTCTTCAATCGGTTAGATTTAGTAGATTTCATTTAAGAAGGAATTTCACACGAGTTGTAAAACATCCTTTATAATTCGATATAAATTTTTCTCATTTTAGTTGTCACTTTATTCGTAATGATTTAAAAAACTTATTTATATATATATAATTTTTGAAAAAATCATTCATATTGTTCCATCGTGTTCACAAGTAACAACAATTGTTCCTGAGGATTATGTTGTACCAGACGAATCATGTTTATTCACTTCATTAGAATTATTTGTTTGGGTATTCTTGTAAGTTATTTTTCAATTAAAGCTGATGATTTCGAATTAGTTCAAATTTTTCAAATGAAATTATATATAAAAGCAAATTTAGATAATCAAAAAACTAATAAATTATTTTTATTAAATGTTAAGCTTCTTACGAGGGAATTACCAGAGCTAGTTCACAAGAAGATTTCGATATAACTAGAAAAATTCTAAAAAAGTTTGTCCCCATGACCCTCTAGAGTCGATTTATAATCACTTTATTGAGTCTGCCGTCCAGCTCGAAGTACTGAAGTATTTATCAAAACATGAAATAATATAATTTGGTCCATAGATAGATCTAATGATTCTAAGAATATCTGAAAGTTTTAGCCGAAAAGAATGTTTCCTTGTCGAGGTATTGAACTTCCAACAGATAGCCGCTTGCCACAAATATTAAGTTTAGTTGAAAATTTAATATTTTGACAAAAGAACATTCTATTCAGTTGCAACTTTTAGGAGATTTTTACATTCGTAAGATGTATCGGTGAAAAAAATTTCAGGCCAAAATTCCATTGTTTGATTTTTCGGTAAATATCTAAGGCCGGATCGAAAATTCATATAAACGGTCATAACTCAGCTCGAGACGCCTATGGACACGAGTTCTTTTCAGACTTTTCTATTCTTATCGAGTCCGCCTTATGAATCCAATATGAGCTGAAACAACAGGTTTCAGTTTGGGTAGCCAGGTCGGGAACGATGATATAATCAATCGTATAATATTCGTTTCAAAGTTGTCTCAATTTCAAAATTAGCTTTGAGACCATGGCTTATAAGTGTTTCGCATAAGATTGACAAACAAGCTTGTGGCTTCTATTGACTATAGATCTATACTTTTGTTTTCGATGATGACATATAAATGCTTGCGATAATCTTTCCATTACTCAAAATATTCGTGTTCAAGACAAAACGAAAGTTAATGGAATTAAAAATAAAACGTCTGTTCTCACATTCTTGCAACTAATTAATATCTTCTATATTATTGGTTGTTTTTTTGATAGAATAAAACGTGTTTATCATTCAGCAGAATATCTACTCATAGTACCGTATTGTAACGATTCCATCGAAATATACAATTCTTGCTCGTTTAAGTCCGATATGACAAACAAATATGTGCATATATATGATAGTACTGTAGCATTCATTTAATAGTTGTCGTGCTTGTTCTTCGTATTACTCTGAAAAGCAATCATTAAAATGATGAGGTCTGATTAAATTTCACAAAAAGTTAGATAGAAGAATAAAATATTTTTTTTTTGCGCATGTGTTAATTTAGCGTTTTGTTTTGTGTAGCAATAATGAATAAAAAATAAAAGCTGCAATTCTATTGACACTATAACTACTAGAATAAGCATATACGAATAGTATTTCTATTTCGAATTTTTTTTATTATTTTATTTTTGTTCTAACTCGTTCGTTGCGTCTGTTTGCAAAAGTTGATCGATTTGTAAGACATGTTTAAGAATTTTTAAAATTATAGTATACTCTTCATTAATAATTGGTGTATCATTAAGACATAAAATTTGATCATTTCCTTGTGAAGTTGAGAAAACAGAAACTGATTCAGGTTGATAGACTAACAATTAAAAGATAAAATAGAAAAATGTAATAGTGAAATTTTATACTTGATGATTGATCATTGCTAATTTGTGACATATCTTCAGGTGATTGAAATTTTACTCTTGTTGTATTAGTTATTGTGGGTTCTGATTCTTTTAGATTTGTTTCTAACTGTTCAACATTGATATATTCATGTGATTTTTGAAATAGTTGATTGATCTTATCATGTTCGATTTGATTAGCATCATTTGAAGTAATTTTAGGAAAAATAGGTGACCAACTACTTAATGCTAATGCTAAATCTTGATATTGAAATGGATCAAGATCGATTTTAATTGAAGATTGATCTAAAGAAAAGAAAGAAATATATAAATTAATGAAAAAAAAAAAAAAACTTTTAAGGATTCTTAACCTTCCATTTCTGAATGAAGCATTTGTTCTTCTTCATTACTAAAGTTATTTTGATATTCTGGATCAAATTCATAAGTGACTTCATAACATTCAGAGAATGTATCACCATTTGGATGAACAATATATAATCTATCTTCGATATTATCATCTTTATCTTGTATTTGTTCATTATCTTTTTGAACTGATGATTGTACATGATCTGCTGTTAAATCAATTCTTTCCTTAGGTGTAAATGTATTAGATGGAAGAATATTTGTTGGCGTTTCAATACGTGATATAAAATCATCTGCATTATCATCTGTTATTGTTGTTTGAGGATCTGATGGAAATCGTGAAATAGCACAACAACAATGTGTTGATGAAGAATCAGGATAATCCAGCACCAATATTGGAATATTAGGAATAGGTTTTTCACTTGTTTTAGATTGTTGTTCAACTAAAGAATTGAGAAATGATAAGTTTTCAGATTATAACAAACAAAAAAATGTTTACGCTCATCGTTAAGTTTCATAGTTGTTTGTTTTGATTCATTTTGTTGTTCTGTTTCATCATCATTTAAAATAATCTCTGTTGATGAATTTTCAATTGTACTATGTTTATTTTCCGTTTCAGTATCAATTGATTTTGTGGATGGTTGTTTTTTTTTAATCTTAAAATGTTTTCGTTTAATCAAAAAAATTTTTGGTGTTATAAATTTTGATGTTGAATTTTGACTTTTAGTAGTTTTTTTTGATGATGTTGATACTTGAAAATTTTCTGTTATTACTTCAACATCAGGAAGAACTGGTATAATTGTTATTTCATTAATATTTGTTGATTGCTTTGGTTTACAACTTGTTGTAAATGCTCGACTTAAATTACGTAAACCAATAGCTAAACGTTTTCTATTTATAAATCGTGAATTCATTTCTGATTGTTGATTTTCATCTGAATTATCAAAATCATTTGTTTGATTTTGATTTGATGAAGGAGAATGATTACGTGAATTATCAAGAATAGGACATATTGGAGCACGTCGTTTAGTATGCGTTTCTTGTTGACTTTCTGTTTCATTTAATTGATCATTACTAGTTGGATTACTTAAAATATTAATTGATGGTAATGATAAATAATGAAAATTAGGTACACGAACAATTAAATCAGATGTATTCTCCTCATCATGATGTTGTTCAATACGAATTATTGATCCATGATAAATAGGTATTGATGAAGGTTTAGAATTTTTTGAAAATGCAAATGAATATTGATCAAGATTTTCAACCGAATGTGATAGTGGTGAAGATGATTCTTTAATATCAGGAACTGTTAGCTAGATTATATCATAGTTTAAATTTGTTTCTTTTATTTTAATATTAAAATAAAACTTACAATCATAGATATAGTACGATTTTGAAGGAGAGTCGTCATTGTTACTGAGCCTAAGAATTGAGAAAAGCAACAGTAACAAAAGCTCCTGTCTTCAACAACAATACACAAAACACAATAAGTGCGATTCTGTATTCGACTTAAGGACAATTAGTCTTCCTACTCTGTTTTGTTATCAATTCTCGGCATATGTTACCTTCTGACAAAAACAAAAATAAAAGATCGATCAAGAACAAAAATACTCAAATTACATAGGGTACAGAAAAAAATCAAAAGAAATATAAAAAGAAAACCTTAATAAGCTTGATATGGCGCAGTAGAAGGTGGAAAGTTGAAAAAAACCAAATTCTTTTTTTTTTTGACTGGGACCGAAACTAGAACAACTGATCTTGTTCATGTCTAATTAGGCGTCCAACAAGGAGGATATTAACCACTAAATAGGTCGCAATATATAGCAGCAAAATATTTTAAACTTATAGACAGTAAAATGGAAAAAATATAAAGTTTATCTTTTGCTAAGACCGATACCCGAAAATGATTTTTTTTTACCTAGACCAACAAAGGTTGTGATATTCATGTCTTGCTTCTTCTTCATTAGATTTAAAACGGTTGCCAAAAACATGAATATTCAAGAAGAGACTATTCTTATTAATAAATAGAATTCATTTCTCTATCTTATTCAACATACTGTTTAATATTATTTGATGAAACATGACTTAAAAAGAGTGTTGGAGTATAGAGGTAGAAATTACAACGTCTTCCTTTGAGATACATAATAAAATGATGATTAATTAATGTGAAGGTGAATGAAAATTCACTGATATAGTTTATTAAATGATGCACAAGAAGAGAAGATGATAATTAACAAGATAATACAGAGGAAACAAGAAGAATGTGATCTATCGAATTGATGAAAGTTTATTATTATTATAGAAAGTTGTTATCGAATTTACATATAATCTTGCTATTCTTATTATAGAAAAACACACTTCTTATTTCAATTTGTACACATGGAGAAATCATTGGAAAGCTATGTTGTGTTTCACCAAAGCGTTTTGTCTAAATACAATAAATATCGATATGTAGGGCTCTCTGTATATGAATTTTGCCTATTGTAGTCATATAAACAAGTGAGATTGTATTCGTTCATATTGATATAAAATATTCATCTCAACGTCTTCAATAGAACTGTGACAGTTTCCGATCTAAGAACTGAACTGGTGTTAGTCACCCAGTTCTTTTAAAAGAAACGGGAACTGGTGACCAGCTTTTTTCGAAAAGAATTGGATATAGTGAACAGGTCTATCTAACAGAATTGATCGTGGTAATCAGTTCTTTTTTGACAACTGGAGCAAGTATTGAGTAAATTCGCTAGATCACCATTATTGATAGAACAAGTAAAGTTGAAAAAAAAACAGTCACAGGACCCAGTTCTCAAAAAAAAGAACCAGTTCTTAAAACTGTGAGCTATCACAGGTCTAGTCTTCAATAACATTTTAACAAGCATCAGACAACGCACCGTTCTTGTGATCATCGCGTCACAAATTATAGATTTTGGATGCGGAATTCAAGAGAGAAAAATTATAAGGTGCTTCGCACCTTAATAAATATATACATAACAAGAAGAAAGGAAGAAATTAGGGGACGGCTAACACCGTTACATCCTTCCTCCATGTCTCTTCTTTGTCACAGACCATAGTAGGCATTTTCACGAGACTGAAACCT
Organism: Rotaria sp. Silwood2; assembly: GCA_905329745.1. Classification (NCBI taxonomy): domain Eukaryota; kingdom Metazoa; phylum Rotifera; class Eurotatoria; order Philodinida; family Philodinidae; genus Rotaria; species Rotaria sp. Silwood2. The sequence goes on along the minus strand of CAJNSZ010000028.1, from coordinate 61,509 downwards.
ACTGCAGAAATAGTATGAACAATGGTTGAGTTTACGATAGTTGCTCTTCTTTCATACTAAGTAAAATTTAATAATGATGATAGTATTTCGTCATCAAAACACATGAACAATAGATAGTAGTTCCCAAACTGATATGCACGTTGTAGGCAAAATTAGAATGCAGGCAAGTTTAAAATTTGAGTGTTAATTAGACGCTCATCAGTCATAGCTACAATGCCATTTTTGTCTGGACAATATTATACTTTGACAACAGATAAATTCATACGATAAAAACAATAAAAATCTGAATAAAATAACTATTTTCTTTTATTGAATAACATCTTTTCATTTCACTGAATAATTTAATCTATTGTAGATCGTAGAACTTTTCATGTTGCATCTTGTAGTATATTTTATTTTTCAATAAAACGTATTAAATGATGGCAAACTTAAATGGAAAGCGCGTTCATTCATTATGATTCACTACTATCGACGCCAAAATAAAATGAACCTCAATAATTTTTGAATATCTCGAGAACAGTAGAAACTAGAGATCTGCGGTTTTCACCATTCGAATGAGAAATGTGGGGAAATCTATTGATGCTAAAATTGTTTCGTAAGAGATTATTCGAGTGGTCAGTAAATGTCCGAACATAAGTCGGACAATGACATCCAAAAATTTCCCATAACACTTTTAACTTTGACAACGAGATTCTATAGAGAAGACATATCTCTTCCTATCCTGTAAGGTTCAAGGTTATATCTACTACTGTTCAGGAACTGGACAGTGGTCAATATAACCTGTATAACCACTAAAACTCATTCAAAAAGGGTCTTTTTTTTATGAAATTAATCTCAAATTTCGTTGACATATAGGTTTTCAACCTTGGCACATCTAACGGCATCGTCTATTTAAAAAAAAAAGAATTTTTTTTTATTGTTTCGGTCATTGGTTCAATGCTGTTGAGGATAAAAAAAAAATTTCTTTTTTTGAAATAGACGATGCCATTAGATTTGCCGAGGTTGAAAACCTATATGTCAACGAAATTTGAGATTAATTTCATAAAAAAAAAGACCCTTTTTGAATGAGTTTTAGTGGTTATACAGGTTATATTGACCACTGTCCAGCTCCTGAACGGTAGTAGATATAACCTTGAACCTTACAGGATAGGAAGAGATATGTCTTCTATATAGAATTTCGTTGTCAAAATTAAAAGTGTTATGGGAAATTTTTGGATGTCATTGTCCGACTTATGTTCGGACATTTACTGACCACTCGAATAATCTCTTACGAAACGATTTTAGCATCAATAGATTTCCCCATATTTCTCATTCGAATGGTGAAAACCGCAGATCTCTAGCTTCTACTGTTCTCGAGATATTCAAAAATTATTGAGATTCATTATATTTTGGCTTCGATAGTAGTTATATTTATTCCCCTTATCGACAGGATTGTCACGATCACAATTTTCTCTCTCCGTTTATCATTCTCATCAACGTTTGGTAAATCATGTGATTGTAGGAATTTATCTCGAGTTGCAGTCTAAATTAACCCCGAATATCAATAACTCCATCGTATTGCACATTTTAATCCCATAGCGATAGTGCTAACAACTTTCTTTTTGTTAGGATCATGTTTTGGCTGATGTATGTAAATTTTCTAATTCTTTTCACCTTCAGATTGTACAGCAATTAAAAATATAAAGAAGCACAAAAAAAGAAAAGACACGAATGCTATACTAAAAAAAAACACAAAACGAGCAATATTTATCAACTCTTTTTAACACATAATAGCAATTAGAAAAAAGAAAACTAAAATTTGTGTTTTCTGTCAAAAAAGTATGGATTCATTCATAACTGAAAATTGTAGATTATTATTATTTAAACCTTGTTGTATAAGTATGAGAACCTCACTAAATTCAAGATTCTCAACATTAGTACCATTAATATAAATAATACGATCATCTTTACGTAAACCAATTTGATAAGCTGGAGATCCAGGTTCAATATCACGAATACGAGGATTTAAACCTGTTTTATTATCAGCAGATATTAAAATTCCAAGACCATCATAAGAATTCGAACGTTTTAATATGTAATGTCGAAGTGATGCTTCGGAATTTTCAACAGGAGTTTTCGCATGAATAGATTCTAAAAATAATATAAAACAACATTCTGTTTTTCCTATTCAAGGCAAATATTGTAATAAAATGAAGAAATAGTTTTAAGTTCTCAATCATGTATAGAAAGAAATTCCTACGATTTCGTTTTGCTTTTTTAACTTACCTTTTACTTATCATTAACTGAAGCATACAATCACTGATTGTAATACTATTCAAAACACTTATTAACACTTTTTTTCTTTGTGCAAATAAAAATCATTCAGATAAAAAGAATTAAGCCTTTACAAGTTGAATGCATACAATTTTACTGCTTAAATAGACTGGTTTTTTTTTCCAGAATTATATATATGTATTAAAATATAGATAAATGTATGAAGCAAAATTCCATGCATATTTTTTTGAAAAAAAAAAACCATAAATTATTCGTTAAAAAAGTTCTTTTTAATATTATTAGTTTACTATATTGTTACCCTGTCTAGATTCCGTAGTTTGATATGAACGAGCTGATTGATCGTAGATTTTTTCTCGTTCAATTACAGTTGATGGTCGTGTAAAATTTGAATTTATATCATCATCATTGAAATTATCTATGAAAAAAGAAAAATTTATTACTCAGTTGGTTTTGTTTTGTCTTCTTACGAGAGTATCGATTATTGGAATAGTGTTGTTCATCATGTGGAGATTGTCGTTGATATTCATATGAAACTACATAGTGTTCTTCTTGCATATCATTATGTTTTCTTTCTTGTTCAGGAATTCTTGAATTATATTGATATTCATTTGTAATCTTCGGTAGATCAATATCATGATCATCCTGTGTACCTTCAAGTTAAATAGATGTTTATGGTTTTTTCTTTATGTCAATATCATTTTTACCTTGAATACTCCATGTTCGAAGTTCTCCACCATCAATATAACTATGCTTATCTTTGGTATAAACTGTTGTTGAACTACGATAAATTATTGGAATTTCAGAAGAATCACAATATGATGTTCGAGATGGTGTCGAAGGTATTCTATCATGTGCATCATCAATATCAACACGAATACCATTGGTATCTGTTTGTAATGAGGGTTTTTGAGGAGTTAAAGGTCGAATATAACCATCATGATGATGAATAGGAGAATGTGATGATGGTGAACCACTGTTGAACATATTAGACCATTGTTGTTCTTGATCATAATCATTTAATGTTGTAGTTGATGCATCAAAACGTTGTATTCGTTTAGGACTTGTTTTCACTGTTGGATATTCATTATAATGAACAGAAGTTGGTCTTATATGATAATGAATAATGGCACTTAATCCAGGATATTTAGGAACTAAAAGAAAAATGAAAATTTAATAAAAATAAACAAAAAATAAGAATTTTACTATTCGTTGTTGCTGGTTGTAATGAAGTTAAACTATTACTATGCATAATTTTTGCATCAGGTAATGGAACATATGTATTTGTATATGATCGACTTGGTTGAACAGAATTACTAACAGTTGACAATGAATTATATGTTTCATCAAGATGAGAATGAGAATTAGTTCGTTTTGATTTTTCTGTATTTGATATATGACCAAGTGGTATAAAAGGTGCATTTAATTTTGGAACATCAACATCCATTGATGATGCTGTTGAACGCATTTCAGTATTAGTGAGAGACGACGATGATAAACTCTTCCATTGATTAGAATTGATAGTTGATTTTGGTGATTGTGTTATCGGTGGAGAAATTATTGGAATGCTGTCGACTAAAATTCGAGCAGTTGTAAATGAATGAGTCTCATCTACTTTATGCTGTTGTTTTGGTGGAGAATAATTTGTAGTTTGAGGACGTAATGGACTTTTTTCGACTAAGTTTTGAATAGGTGTTAAGGATGGAGCATCATCGATTTTACGTCGATATTTTGGTGTATGAAAGACTTCAGTATCTGATAATGGTGGTGATGATGAAATATCATTATGATAAGAATATTCAATATTTGTATCAGGTAAACGATGATGATTCATTGATGGTGAACGACTACGATTCAATGGATATGGTGGTGGTGTAATAGTATCCCGATTAGATATCATTACCTGAAACAAAAATAAAACATTCAATGTCAATATACGTTTTCTTTCAAAAAAAGAAAATTCTGTTGTTAAGTGATTATGTATTCTCATAATTTGTGCTGAATAAACAGATGAAGTTGTTTTTTTTTACAGTTAAACAAGCTCTCTCTCTCGCAATATATCTCTAAATTTTTCTTTCTTTTAATAATCAATTATTTGAGCAAATATCATGTCCAAAGGTCAATTTCAGAGAATCGAAAGACATTGGCAAACAACATGTATTTAATATTACGTCGACAAACAATGACTGTTGATTACTAATATTATTCATACGAACGAAAGATAATCCTAAGGAAAAAAAAAACTAACCAGTTTATCAACTGATAACTTTACCTGTTGAGATGGTTTTGTATTATCAATAACCATATAATCACGAAAACCTTTTGTTGTTGTTTCGTAATTTGTTAATGAATGAGTTCTTCCAGTATTACCATGTGAAATTTCTGGTGTTCTTGGGACAAAATTTTGACCATGTATTGATGTTTGATGTTCTTGTAGATAGATGGGACCGGAGATTTCCAACGGTGCTGCTGTTGTTCTTTTAGTTTTACGATTACCTTTTGTTTTCGTTTTTCCATTTTGTGTTGCTGGCGATTTTGATTTTTTCTTTCCAAACGGCCAACTAACAAGAGGTGCTCGTAAATGAGGTGCTTCCGTAGCTGCTGGTTGTGTTTCTGGTGATAGAGATTGTTGACGCGCTGATGATGCAGTTGGTGTGCGTTCAGTATTATTCATCGTACGATTAGGTGATGCAGAATTTTTTCGAAATAAACTTCGAAATTTACCACTCAAACTACGACGATTAGCATTATGTTGTGGATTATTCTCATTATTTTCATTTCTTGTTCGAGCACGACGTGTTGGACCAGGAGATGAATTTTGTTTAGAAAATGCAGCTGAAGACATTTTTTATATAAATAATAGATTTTTATCTATTATAATGAATAATGAAGAGGAAATTCATAAATATAAAATGCGTATAGATGGTCTTTATTTATACTAGAATATGAGCATATATCTTATGCATATAATTAGACACGTACAAGCACTTTTACTGTTGCTGAGGATAAGTAATTTGCTAACATTATGATGACAAGCGACGTCGTTCGTTTTTCTTTTTTAAGTTTTATGTTGCACTGCTCGATGAAATATTTCGCCTTATAATCTCTCCTCCTCTTCTTTTTTTTCTCTCCCTCTTTCGTTTAGTTTTATATATATATTTACAACTGAAGAAAAAGGAGAGAGAGGCAGAGGGAGAAAAAAAATGGAAGGGAATACAAAGAAAGCAAGTTGATAAAATACGATTCCTCTTTAACAAGATTGAATTCTATTGATCAAACAGTTCAATAAACGATTGAATATATATATATATATATCAATTACTTTGTTTGATTATGATCATCTATATTTCTCGTCGTCGTTTTAAATTCATAAGTGTTTTTTTTTATTCATTTTTTATAACCGAATACTTATGATAGCAAAATTTTTCATATTACCATACAAATCTTTGTTTTTTCTGTGACCTTCAATAATTTCTTTTTCTCGTTAATATTAACGTGCAAATAAAACTAAAATGCTAATCTATAGAATTGTTTTTCGTCAATCATGTAAGTCTTATTACCGCCTACTTTCGCAATAATTTTTACACATGAAGAGTAAAAATGTATCGAATTAGGCATAGAAGTAGAAAAGGAATGTAGGTGTACGGTTTTGAATTACTTCTTAGTCCACTTCAACCATGTTGATAATAAAAAAAGTATTTGTATGTCTCTTCCACTCATATAGGCATGTCGTGTCACTTTTTTTTTTTACTACGGCAACAACAATATTATATTTTTTTATAACTCACATTTTTTAGAGATGACTGTTTTATATATTATACATATAAATAAAGTAAACTAGATATTAAAATAACAGCACAAGATATTGCTGAAGGCTATGAATTTTTTTTTTTTGTTTAATACTGAGATGGAAATTTGATCTTATTAAATCGGTTTACAGTTTAGTGCAAGATATCCGTCTTTGTTTTGTGTAATAAAGAAAGTAAGAAAAAAAATCACGATAACGAATATCTGATGATTAGATTCAACGATATATAATAGTTGTTGACTTAACATACGCCTACATTCATACAATGTGTATATGCACTCTAAAGCATCGATTCTATTCGGTTGATTGCAGGCGACATTTGTATGACAAACTACTTCTAAAATCTTTCACTATTATGCTTATGTATATGGTTCAAGGCGATGAATCAAGAAGAAAAAACGAATTAAAAAGAACGGATTGAAAAATTGACGTTGTCGATATTTGTAGCTATCAATCATTAGAAATCTATTCATATCATCGAACTTCTTTGATTAATAAGTAAGCGCAACGATGAATAAAATGAAAAAAAAAAAAAGAAAACTTTTTTTCTTCTAATTACTTATGTTTTACGTACTGTGACAGACGATTACCACCTACTGATCAAAAATTACTTTTTCATAATGTGCTTATGAATCGAAATCAAGTTTAAAAGGGACCTTTTTCTCTTTCTCTAACTACTAGTTGTATTTTATTCTTTGACATTTAGATATAGAAAGAAGATGAGTGATATAAGTTGACAGAAGCATTGAATTTGATATCAAAGTACAAGGAGAATAGATGGGTGTATGACAACAGTTATTTACCAGAATACATATGCTTAAAAGTGATCATATGTAGAATAAAGAAATATGATCAATCAAAACTGAGAATTTTTTATGAAACCTTTGAATAATAAATAATTTATTTTTAACTTGAAAATATTTAGTTACAAAACATGTGTTTTTACATATACATAACATAGCTACAAATATTTTTTATCTGATTTTTATTAGATAATTTGTTTGAATTGATATTAGAATCTATCAGTAATAAATACGAAATATAATAAGACATTACCAAATAAATAAATAAAACGATGAATATAAAACTACTCGATTATTCATACCATTAAGCATAAGCAAACAATTGTAATACCAAACATGCAAAAGTAGTATTTGTTCATAGTAGTATCTTCAACTTTTTCCTTTGCTTCGACATACATATATATATTTATTTATTTGCTTTTGTCGATAAACGACATATTTATTTATTGTATATATGAAACAAGGTTGAGAAATCGCACAAAGAAGTCACGTCACTTGATCACTTCTGCTCATTGAAAGTACGGAGAAGCAATTTTCTGTTACATTTATTACTATTGAATTATATCCTAAACATCGTCTTGGCAAAAGAAGGCTGCTCGTGAAGGAACGATGTGCCCAGTATAATAGAAAACTCTTCTTAATTAAGCACATTCTCCAAAAATTCGAATATTTACATCAAAATATGTCTAGTTTTCAGTGTTCGAAGGTGAAAATTTAAAAAACTGAAGTCAACACTATTTCTGAGCTTTTAAGAATCACTTCTCACACTAGCGAAATCGTTTTAGTTTTTTTGAAAAACTTTTCTAATTAGGTGATAAATGAAGTACAATAGAAAATTCTTTCGGTAACTTTGTACGTTTGGATGCAATAATAAATTTGGAATTGTCTATTGCAGGAAGCGGTTTCATGAAAAAATGCTTACAATCTAACGCATATCTGAACAATATTAGAGAGCTTCATGATTAATCTTTAAAATAATATCTGATTAAAATATTAAAAATTCGCTGCCAGAACGTATTTTTATTTTGAAAAGTTTTTCGCTTAATGTTTTTATTACATTTGAATATTATTGAAAAAAAAAACAAATGGTTGAAATAAATGTTTTATGAATATTAATTGAGCTACTTCTTTTTCTTTTTTCCAGCTGAGGTTTTCTTTTTAACTGGTTTGGCCATAGTTGCTAATCTTGCTTTTTCTTCATCCATTAATTTTTTTTCTTGAGCAGCTAATTCTTCTAGACGCATCCGTTCGATTTCAAGAAACCGCTGTCGAAATGCTTCACGTGGTTCATTAACAGTACGACGAATTTGATCAGTTTTAGCTTGTAAACCAACATATTCTTCTAATTGACGAATTTTCTCTTTATATCGATTATTTTGATCTTCTTGACGACTTTGACAAATTTCATCAGCATGTTTCGAATATTCAGTAAAATTACTTCGACGACGTTGTAAATCCTCTTGCTCAAATAATGAATCAGATATAATTGGTTCATTGGAAAGCAGTTTTTGTCTGAAAAGAAACGAATATATATATAGATATATTCTTTTAGTTATTATTAAGACATCAGATTACTTGAGAAACGGTTTTAAATCCAATGATGTTAAAATAATTTTAGGTTTTCTTGGTGGTGGTTCGTCTAGAAGAGGTTCATCAATTTGTGGTGATGATGAAAGAGATGGTGAAATTAGTTCCGTTTGTTTGGAAACTTCTTCTTTAATGGATCCTTTTTTCGTCAATGAAGAACTTCTCTTCGTTGTGGGAGTTTGTTTGATCATTTGTTGTTGTTCTATAATTGAAGAATTAATTGTACTGGTTGTTTCTTCATCAGTACGAATTTCTGAAACATTTGTTATATCATCAGTTGTTTCAAATCCTGAAACTTCATCAACTTTTGATTGTAAAGAATCAAGAAATTTTTGTCTTGTTTCCAATGCTTTGTCAGCTCGACCAACTTGTAATGTTTCCCATGCTTTTTTTATATTCATTAATTCTTCATTTCGTTCAGTGTCTTTTTTAATTGTTAATTCATCCTTGACAAAAACAAAAAAAACACATTAGCTTCTTTTCTATTTATAATTTCGATTTTCGTACAGCTTTATCTGCATCAGATATTATTTGTAATATCCAATGGGGTTTACTTGTATCAATCGTTTTTTCTGTACTCTCTTTTAACGATTTCGGTCGACTTAATGATACTATACTACTTCTACCACTTCCAGTAGTAGTACTTTTTGTTCTATTGCTTCCTGTCGATACAGTAGAATTTGTTTGTCCTATTCGTTTGCTACTTGTTGAACCGCTAATTGGTCGATCGGCTTTAGTCGCTGATAATTGTCGATTAAAAACTATTTTATTAATGAATTGATAATGTGATTGAAAACTAAAAATGAAATATTTTTTTTCCTAACCTTTCAATTCATTTTTTTCTTGTTCTTTAAGTTGTTCAACAAATTGCCATTGATTTGCTGTTAATGGCCATGATTTACGAAGAAGCGTTACTTGAATAATATATTTATGTAACTAAAAAGAAGTCATTTAAATGATGATTTACTGATGTCCTTACTTTTTCTTCTTCGTCTACAATTGTTAATCCTACTCGACTACTTGATCTCTAAAATAAAAATTTTTCGTAATATTTGTTTTAACGAAAACATTATTTAGCAATAAATTAAATTTACACTTCTCATTCCATTTCCAGTTCTATCTTTGTCTGATCGGACACTATTAATTGGTGTTAAATCAGCAACATTTCCTTGATAAGTATTATTTAAGTCTTTTTTACGTGATCCTAAACTGACAAAAATAATGAATGAGTTATACTCATTAAAAAGCTTCAACCTCCTATCGTTTTTGATGTTGACTTTACTAATAGTTGTGGTTGTGGTTGTATTACATTTGTAATTGCACGCATAAAAAGTACTGCAGGTAAAATAAGACATCCTTTTCCTTCTACACTAACTATTTCTTCATCATTATCAAAGACTGTTAAACGCATTAAAACATCAGATTTTGATGTACTAAAATGAATACTAGCTAAATGATAATTTAAACCAGCTTGATTAATATTATCAGAAGTAATAATGCGATATCTAAAGAAGAGAAGAACTAATTAATTTATATTGATTTTAATTAAAATAAATGTTTAACCTGCATATAATTTGTTCTTTATTCGGAATATAATAATCGCTAATTTCTTTTGTAATAAATGATGATATTATTGGATCAGTACGTATTTCAGGTAACTGTGCATATGATGTTGTTAAACGAAGACGAAAACGATCACTTGGTATTGATTGATCAAGTGACATGCCTTCAGCAAAAAATGTATAACCATTCTATTAATTCGAAAGGAAAAACGATTTATGAATTTATTTCTTTTTGGTAAAAGAAAAGCAATTTACTTTATTTTTAGCAAATATTCCTGGTCGTAAACGATTGAACACTAATGACATTTCATCATATGTATCATTATTAACTACACGTAAAAGTGTATTTGGTAAATGTGAAAGAAATTTAGCAGCAATTAAACTTTCTTCATTAATATAAATAATTTCTCTAAAATAAAACCCACATCATTTTTTTTTTCTTTTAAGATAAAACAAATAGACTGATTTTTCTCTACCGAAATAAAACAAACCACTTATTAGCTGGTTGTTCTTGATATATTCCATTATAATCTCGATATGTGACCATATTCCAATCATCATTACGAAATGTAAAAGATTGAATTAATTCTGGTTTGATTGATATGAAATTTCTTATATGAGAAAATTGAAAGTTGGATCGAAATTGAAATGAAAAAAAAAAACAAATTACTTAAAAAGAAGTAAAGTTGATTTATTTTGATCAGCTTTGAGTAAAGACATGCTTGATTGTAATATTTGTTGAATAAATAAATTTTTTTCTGTACCAGATGTACGAGCAAGCGCAATACGACGTTGTAAAAAACCTCGAATACTTTTTTGAATATTTATTATAGATTCTAGTTCGTTTACACTAAAGACATGACTTAATAGATCAGATAATGGTTCTTCTAAAATTCTCAAAGTTAAATTTGATCATTTATTAAATTTGAAAATTACCTTGTATATCTGATGTTGATGATGAATTCGTCGATGAAAATTGTTGTTTTAAACTAGATCTATCATCATTATTTTTCTCTCTTGCTCCAATACCTTTTTTACTTGTACTAGGTGTTCCTATGATTGCAGAAGAACTTCCAGCAGTTCGTGCTGAGTGACGACTGAGACTTCTAACAACTAGAGAAAATATTTTTAAGACAATATATATCTTTTTCTCATTATTCTTAGAATGTGAATTAGACTTATCATACAGCTACATTTAAAAGTTCGTCTCCACTATTACATATAAATTTGAAATATCTTAGTACTATATTGCAATCCGTTTAGTTACTAATGACCTTCTTGTTATATACTAAATGAAACAGAGACAAAAATAATTATTTTAATTTCTATTTCCACCTCGACAAAATCAATTTTACTTTGTTCATCTTTAATTAGCATGCATTAAAACTAAACTCTGACTTTTTCTTTCGAACGATCAGTTCAAATTCGAGAACGATTCCATCAATTCTGACAGCATTGAGGATTTAGACGTAGTTACTGAAGTGTTTCTTGAAGTATATTTGACAATTACGGAAGCACTATAATTTTCTGTCAAGTTCGAGTTCGATTTTGCCTGAATATCATTGACTTCTCTTAGAATATCTGTAACCTTTCAGTTTCGTTTTCATCATCTATTTTACTATATGTAGATCTCTCATAACTCACTATTAAATTCTGTCTATTGGCTTACATTTATCTCCCTTTAATAGTTATTAGAAAATAGTTGTAGCTAACGAAGGAAAGTCTTCAACTATGGCAAACCAATGGAACTGATATTTTACCCATAAATAAGTCTCTTACATATCAGAATTTTCTGCAAATGTCACCATAAAGGAACGTATTGATATCTCAAGAACGACATAGCCCTTTAACCTGAAATGTTGAGGACGACTTAACATCTACAAAACCTACTTATGGGCAAAATTTTACGTTGAAATTCCATATTTCGATTATTTCACCGATATCTTCCCTAAGATAGAAAAACTTCAGTGAAAATTGTAATAATATGGAAGAGACAGAACATGAAGACAAACTCGTATAGGCCTCTATTCATCTTGTTAAGGCCTACTTATAAGTAAAATATCGGTTCCATTGATGAGTCTCGCTTGCGCTTTTTCTCTTGTAAGATCATACTGCAAAATTCGCGTTCAATTTATACCTTGTTTGTAGACAATATAAAGTGCTATTAACCTTTAATTTTTCGAGAGTATACAGCATAGTCTTATTAATGCAAAGGATAAATCTTTACTTTCGTAATCTTTATTACATATTGCAACTATTAGTGTACTTTGTAGGAAAATCTCAAAAACTCAAATAACTTAGCTCTAAAATTTCTAAAAAAATCATCAAAGTCTCATCTATTATTCCAATATGTAATGCTAAAAGGGAATATTATAGAGAGTATCATCGTTAATCATGTAACTTTCGAATAATATCATACTTGGACGTTTTGCGTCATAAGCAGCCAAAATATCTGGTGTCGAAAGATCATTAGTAAAACATCGCCAAGCAAATTGTGTATCGACACTAATCCCTGATCCAGATGCAGCAAGAATTGTTCGTAAAGTTGAATACAATGCTTGATTAAATGTATTAAGACATGTTTGAATAGTAAGATCAAGTGTTTTTGGTGCATGTTCACAGTATAAACTAAAAAGATCAATTAATTTATTTTCTTGTTGACCAATCAAATGAAAATTTTGTATAGAATCATCTAATGCTAGAAATAATTCTTCAGCTCGTAGTATAAAATCAGCATCTTCCTAGAAAATAATAAATAAAAAAAAGAAATTGAAAAATGAATAGAAAACTTTTACGGGCACAGTAGCGATTTTATTTAATAATTGATCTTCATCAGCAAGCATAAAATCATTTGTATCAGATAATATTTGCACGTTACAAGCAAATGGACATGTATTAGTAAGTTTTAATACATGACGACTATAATTTTATGAAAATTAATTTACAAAAAAAGAAATTTGATATAGGAAATTTTTACCCAGGTGATAATGTCAATAAAGCAGCTTTTGTTGCTGTTGTATGAAGACGAAGAATAGGTTGTCCCATTGTAAGTGATTTCCAGGAATACAATTCAGCTATAAGTGAACCTACTTGTGGTACAATCTCTTTTTGTGACACTAAAAAAATAAATATTTTCATATACTGATGTTTGTAAAGAATGATCCATAAAGAATTGAATTGTTAATATTTTTGAAAAAAAATTTTTCTAATATTTATTTGATTGAAAGATTGAATATGAAATTCTTGACAGAGTTGTATAGGATTCGATTGAAAAATTGGTTCGAACATCGTTGCAAAAAAGTAAGAGAATATCAACAGTTCTAAACATTTAATATGATAATCGTGATGGACCAGCTAAAATTTATTCAGATTTAATTTGCGTTGCTTCATTATAAACATACGATTTTTAAGTTCAAAACATTCAACAACGCTAACTTATTGTTACAGAGATACGATACTTCTATAGTATTTTTTAAAATAATGCCGTAGTTCAGAAAAACTAATTTTCGAATTTCGATTTGAAACTGCAGAGATAGGCGTTGATTGGAATAGTTTTTTTGAAAATATTTACGATTTTATTGCTGTTCCTATACTAAGATCTAACTGGGGTACTAGCCTATCTTTTACATCACTCGTATAAACCAACAAATTTGATGTTCTTATTTCAGGATAGAAGCCAATCAAAAAAACCTACAACTATTCTCGTTAAGATCTGTCTCTATGAAAAGTTTCAAGTCAAAATTCGGAGATCAGTTTTTCTCGTTCCCAGCATTTATTTAAAAAATACCATCACAGTTTACTATATTCGCAGCAGTAAGATAAGGATGCGAGCTCTTATCAGGATATTCATAGTTCATTTGGATCTACATAATGCAGATAGCCTCGATTCAAAGGCAATCGAACAGGTAGAGGATTTCCTCTAGCCGGACGAAATAGCTATTAACAACAAAATTGCCTGTTGAAACTACCAGTATACAGCTTATATTGCATAAAAATGTTGACTGCTTTTTACACAAGAATGTCAAGAAGAGCGACAGATCTAAGATTCAGTTAAATATAGGGTCAATATCAATCAACAGTAAGTATTTTGAAGTCTAAAATAGGTAGTATCGAATCATTTTTAGGCATTTTTCACTAAGAAAAATTGAAAGAAAAATTCTCGGAAGGAAGCAAATGACACCTTGTGCTCTCCCTTTCTAAATCTGTCACTGGTCAAAGAACTAAGTATAACATCTTTTCACAATAAGCGAGAGCTCATTTTAAAACCTAGATATCAACACAATGTTGCTACACTTTATAAGAATCAAGTCAATCAAAAGTAGTACCCGGACTAAATATGTGTGGGACCAACTTTTCGTAGTCCTGGTTTTAGTTATGACATTCAGAAAACTATTTCTGAGATCATTCGCATTACATCTAAAATAAATAGTCTTAAATATTCGTGTTTTAATAAACTCAGTCGACAAACATAACTTTTTTCGGTCACCTCTACCGAAATTTGCATTGATTGGTATGGCTTATAGCATAATTCACTCAAAATCTTAAAAATGTGTGCCTATCATTTTTAGTCCCGGTTCAAACAACTTGTTTTCTTGTAACTATAGTTTCGATAAATTTTCAGTTTTTTCTTGGTTCCGTATATCTCTGACACTGAATAATCAATCATTCGTTGCTAACTTTTATCTGATTCATATACTCGTTATCATAATTTATACAACGAACTGACTGAAGCTATGAAGTGAAATAGCATTAAAAAAGAACGATTATCAATAAACGAAATTAAATGGACCGATAAAAAAAAGGTGAAAAAAACTTGTACATTCAATGTCTCATTCAAAAAATCGATGAGCTTATATTCCTGAAATAGAATATACTATTCTATGGAGAATTTCAATAACAATCTTTTGATTAAAACCCATGGTTCAATGCAATTAAAAATAGACGAGAATTTTTGAAAATACTAATATTACAATTCTTTATGAGTCAGCTGGTATTGTTTCGCTGTTAATAACCTGTGTTTCTTGTTGGATTACCATCAGTTAGAGTTTTTTCAGTGTAAATATTTATATTACGAAAACTTTTTTCATTTAATCCAATAAATTCCGGTAGTAAAGTATCATACCATCGTGATAAACATGTTAAACTAATAATTAACTGAATATTTTTATCTAATGTTTCACGTGTACTATCGACAAATAAATATAATGAAGGTTTATCATCTTGTAGATTCTATTCAAATTGAAATATAACATATATAATAACAGAAAAATATTTTACTGATATTTGAGGGATTGATTGATTAGACTCTTTTTTCTTTTCTTTTAGAGAAGTAACAACTGGCTAAAAAAAAATGAGCTCACAAATGAAACAATCAATTTTCAAATATTTTAAATATTACTTGCTGATATGGAATAAACTGAAATAATCAATTTATACTAATCAATTAATAGAGAAATATAGTTTTGCTTACTTTTATTTCTGTATGTTTACGTGCATAGTGATAACCACGAGGATTATGAAAAACAATAATTGAACTAAAATATTTAAGAGAAAAAGATAACCAATTAATTAAAGAAAAAAAGATTATATTCAACTGACGTAAAACAAGCACAAAAGTCATTAAAATCCATCCATATTTTGGGTGTTATATATGATTTTTTTATTGCTTTTAGATTAGTTAATGGACAATTTTGTTGTTCATGATTATTTCCTATTGCGTGTACATCAATTGGTATTGTAAGTTGCTCATTTTCACTACCTAAAATTTCATTGAAGAAATTCTATAATTTGTTTTGTGAAACTCATATAATAATCTCTTTGGAACAAAAAATTTAATAAGGGTAAGTTTTAAATCGAGGTTTAATAGCTCTTTCATAATAACCAAGGACAACAGGCATAGGGTTTCTTTTCCAGAGCTCCTTCGCAACGAAAAACATGCTGAACGACATTAACAAAAATACTTAAATCATTCTAGAATATTTCAAAAATCTTCCTTGACATTCGAGTGACTGAAATACGTTTGTGAATATTTGATACAGTACAGTTTGTTTTTTAAATTTTTGCACAGATAAAAATTTATATTTAAGACGTCAAGGATGATGGGCCATAATCCATTAATTTACCACAGTCAATATGAAAAAATGTGAATTGATCAAGTTATAACTCTGGAAAATAATCAACATAAGTGTTTCTGAGTTTATTAAGATAAATAATAGTGCATTGAGACCTGCTATACATGTAATGGATACGTACAGTAAGTTAATTTGATAGTTAAATCAATGGTTAGAGTAATAATGTTAAACTACCTCATGGTTACGGGATCTGCATATATACGAGCTGAACTTTTATGCAGATTATAATTTTTACAATCTTCTCATTTTCTTCGGTCATACGGAATAAATAAGACAAATCAGCTCTCTGGTAATTTATTATTGTTGGAAAACAATTATACTAGAAATGTTTCTTTTACTCTATGTATTTTGTATTAGTATAATGAGATTAAATAATCCGCATGAATTCTACACTTTAGTCCCAAATGGATTCAGCTGACAAATATGTCTGCTTAATTCTAACCTTTGCTTTTCATTGATATAGTATCAGATGATATTTTTGTACCACTTGCAGCAGATTTTCGAGGAGTCTATTTGTATAGTAAATTGATTTATTCTTGAAAATAGTTTGTATATTTACTTTAGTTCTATCGATTGACATTTCACATTTTGGCTTGCATCCTGTACTACGTAATGAATCATCAGATTTTTCTTGAATACTAATTACATGTGACTAGAAGAATTGATAATTTCTTGTATTTTTTAATTAAAATTTGTAAAACAAAAATATTTGCCTGTTTTCTTATTGATGTTGACTTTATATTTGTAGTACTTTGAACGAAATCGACGATCAATTCGGGTTTTTGTTTTCCGTTCTCAATATCTTCATTTTCATCTATTTCAATAATATTTGATTGATCAGATACAGTTAAATGTTTCGCTAAACGATTAAAACGTGAAGATGAATTGACAATGCTATAGAACAATCAATATTCATCATTTCTAAAGATGAAATAAAAAAAACTCCTTACGTAACATTACTATCAATCGGATGAGATCGAATTGTTGGTTTTCTATATGAGAGATAAATGTGAAAATAACATTAAAAGATGAAAAGTATAAATTTACATATTAAGAGCACTTGCTATTGGATAATTTATATAAGGTGACGTAATTTCAATCCAACGTTCAGGTTTAGATTCATGCGGAGCTAAAAGAAAAATTTTAATTTTTTCAAAAAAATTAACTTTTAAACATCATATTCACTTATAGGTTCAGCATGAGGTAATATTATAGGTTTCTTTGGTCGAATAAGTTTCCAAGGAGGTACATATTCCGGTGGCGGCGGTGGTTCTAATGGAATATCTCGAATAGACGTGAGTAGTACTGATGTTGAAAATGTATCATTTAAATTATAATGTCTTAATCGTTCACTTCTATCAGCTGTTTCACTATATGAACTCATACGAGTTGGTTGTAAGTGAGGTGTGGCAGCAAAAACAATCATTTTCGGCGCTTCAGGAATCATTTGATCATCGATAAAAAATCCAGAATCTTCTATTGGACCACCACGACCTGTTCCGATTATTTTTTTTGTATCATTTGCAGTTTTAAGGTTTGGACTACCAGCTGAAACAAGACTTATTATATTGAACTGATTAAAAGATCTTACTTGTTCGATTTTCTTTGGTATTAATCGATTTAATTATTGTCGGATCTTTCGGAGCAATCTGGCTAAGAGATGATTCTCGTTTTTTTAAATGTTTATCCTCTGGTTTTTTATCATCGAAATGTTCTGATGTATCCTTGTTTTTTTTTGTGAATGAAAAAATGTATAGAGACCATTTACAAAAAAAAAAACAAATAAACTAATTTACATTTACATTCATTAATATTGTTTCTTCATGTAGATAAACTTTTGAGTCAGGCCATTTAAATACTGGTATAGGTCCAAAAGATGATGTATTTTTATTTATTCCATTCTCATTTTCAGCAATGTATTGATTAGAACGATCGTAACGAAGAAAGTCCCATACTTTTTCAGCATGAGTATATCTATTGATAGATAATCTTATTTTCATTCCTTTTTTTTCTTTAGATTATTTTTTGTTACTTGAGAGGAATAGGTTCTGGTATCCAACCAGTAAGTGAATGAATAACTGAGGTCTCATTGGATTCAGAAAAATCATTCGACGTATTGAAACTATTATTAAGGAAAAGAAGTCATTTTTTTTTAAAGATGAAAAAACACTAATGATGATTTTTCTGTTTACTCAAGAGAAATTATTTTTAATAAAGCTTTTGATAAAAGCATTGGCCAAAGTTCATATGATAATGATGTTTGCGGTAGAAGACATCGATTTTCAGAATCAAATGGAATAGTATCATCAATGATAATCTTACGCCAAGTACCCTGATTATAAAATTAAAAAAAAAACACCTAATACTTCAAGTATTTTCTTAGAATACAAACCAGGAAGAAAAGTCGAACAATATATTTGCCAGAAGTATTGTATGGAGTAATAAACGGTTGTTTAGATACTTTATTCAATGCGTATATATGTTCCTAATGTAAAGAAAAAAAACAAACGAATTATTCATTGAATGAAGATAGGAACAAACCCAAGGACGCCATGTTCGTTCACTTGTATTAAATTCATTAATATTATGTGTTGTTGTATTAATATTTTTTCGTTCTTTCCGACAAATATCCCATAGAGCTGTAATTTCACTAATAATTTTTCGCATTGTCTTTATTAAAAAAAATATAATTGAATTGAAGAAAAAAAAATTGTTCTATTAAATTTTACTTCACTATGATGTAAATGTTCATTTGGTGTAACTAAATCAAAATTTTGAATGCCAACATCAGGATCAACAACTACTGGAGACTATTATGTATTCAATAAATTGTACTATTTACAACAGATTATTTTTTCTTACCTTATCGACTGCCAAAAACTCGATAGGTCTTTTCCATTGTTCTACTTTGAGTGATGGAGGAAGCTCAACTTTACCTTCAGGATCTTCAAAGCCATGCGCATACTTAAAACATGATTCATATATTTGATAGAACATTTAATGTGTTATTTTACCATTGCAACATTTGTTTTTAAATCAGGACGAGCTCTGACCACAGGCGTATCTTTCTTTTTTACATTTCCAGCATCCCATGGCTCAGCATTTATCTCTGCTTCATTCCATTCAGGCCATATTGGTGCAAAACGAAACCGTCTATTGTCGATTAATCTAAATAGTAAAAATGAAAGCCAATTAAACAAAACAAAAAAGTTTCGACAACAATAAATAAAAACCTTGATCTTCGTCTATTCAGTAAACGATTATCATCGATAATTTTTGATGATACAATAGAACTCATTTATAATATTTTTTTGCTTCTTTTGAGAATTGAAATAAATTCATTTTACATATTTAACTTTTAAAATGACAACTTTTGTTTTTATTACTACCATTTTTATTGAGATAGATAAGACGATATCCTTAAATATCACATCAATTTTGACATTAACATTGAGAATAGAGGGCACTGCTCAACATAATAAATACCTTAATTCAATACACTAAAAGAATCTATTTGATTTCGTGACTGTATATAATCACTGTTTATTTAATAAAATCGACTTTTGCAGTGACTCAAGTCACCAATCTCAGCGTTTGGATCCGTAAATTCTGACGAGAACCTGTCGGAAAGATCCCGTTTCCAGCTGAAACTTGATGGTCTGATTTTTCTAGTTCTGGTCGTAACCGAACAGATCCAGACTCGTATCTCTTGACCTGGGGATACGTGGAGAATATTACCAATTAGGTTCTAAAGATGATGAAGAAAGTCAGTAACGATTTCTTTTTCAAACAAAGCATCCCTTGTAATAAGAAAATCAAGTTTTTTTTTATAAATACAAACCTATCTGTCGAATCAGAACTTGACGATAATCGATCATTCCTAACTGATGAATTTTGTCTTGATAGTCGTCTATCACTATGACATGTAAATTTTGATGTGTAATGAATTAATTTAGTCACCGCTGAATAATGTTGCATAGTTTGACTATGTACTATATTCAATGTTGATGTTTCTTGTCTCCTTCTTTCACATAGAAACAAGTTAAAATCAAGAATGAAACATAAAGAAGAAAAACTTTCATTAATAAGATTTGATTACCTGTGATAACAGTAGGGAGTACATGGTTGCCTGTGGCGCTTATGGAATTACACATACACTTATATTTCAATTAGTTTTTTCATCGTCTTATCAAGAAAAATTATCTAAATATTTTTTTTCTGATAGTTAGAAAACACACAAGATATTATTTAATGAAAATCAAAAAAAATTATACTTAAATATGAGAGAAAATAATATGTTTGACTTGTATTTTTATTATTATAGAACAGTACGAATAATTTTTTCTCACTAGGTTTATATTTCTGATGAGCAACTTGAAATACTAATTTTATTTAACAAATGTCGACGATTTTATTAATCAGGAAATATAAGATTTCATTGATTGATGAAGAATATTAATTATATTTGCTTTAAATATTATCAAATACTTTTTAATCATTGTTTTTCAAGAATTGTGAAGTTCCACAGATGTCATTACGATTACCAATAACTGTGAAATTATCAAACCTTAGCATTCATAAACATGGTTTCATCGCTTGTAATGCGGACAAGTATGAAAACGAAGATTCTATTAGTTTAAACAGTACTTGGCAAAGCCACAGATATTAATGTGATATGTTTTAATTTTTTTAATATTATCTGAAAAAGGCTATCTTGTGTTTCTGTATTAATACATTCCATCAGAAACATTCTCCTCATCCAAAGCTAATAATATTAATGTCAATATTAATGTTTATATGGTGCCATTCATCTGCTAAGGTTTTACTTTTCACGAATCTTATTTTGCTCGATTAATTTTATTTTCATGCTGAAAATCCTCGAACGAAATCGTTGCACTCATTACACTATGCATATAATAAAAAATATTTTCAAATACGTGTCACACAACAGAATTGACTAAATGAAAACTTTTTAATTATTCCTTAATCCTACAAATAATAAAAATAATAATAATAAACCATATAAGTGTAACAATTCTACGAAGTATCTACTTGATTACAAGAAACTACTGCACCTATTACAAGTATCACAATAAAGTGGAAGTCAAAAGTTTCGATAAATAGTTCTTGCAATTATGTTTATGGTTTATTTATCTGGATTACGCAAGAATAATTTTTAACATCATTACTCCATGATAATCTATTTTTGGTGATGTATAACTACCAGTAAATATTCCAAGATCTTCTCGAGCCCATAAATCACGAACAATAGCTGAACGATCAACAGGAAAACCAATATCACTCCATTTAACTGTCATTGATTCACTTCCGAAATTACCACGATTAAGTAAAACTACAGCTTGTGAACCATCTGAAAGTGGACCTGCCCATACTTCAAGTTCTGCTTTTGATGTTAAACATGCACCATTATGTTTACTTTGAACAGTTCCATTAGCTGAATTCCATATCCATGCTTGATTATCTTGTTTATTACATGAAAATGCATCTACATTTGGACCATCAAAATTAAACACATCCAAACTAAATAATACATTTGTGATTGTTCAATTAATCTAATTACAAATTCCATTAAAAACTTACCATTTTCCATTCATTTGAGATATAATACTTTGATTTGCTGTATTAAATGTCCATTGTTGATTTTTTCCTTGACATTGTGCTTGTGGATCATTAATATGACATTCACTTAATACAATATTTGCAGCTTCGGTTGTACTACAACTTTCGATTGATACACATTGTCCATTAAACATTGATCGAATCGATCCATCTTGAGAATTATATGTCCATTGTAAACGTTTCGGTTGAATATTTGATGAAAATGATGAACAATTAGCAACAATTACATCACTTGATGTATTAGGTAATTGTGATGATGCAAAAGCAACTTTCTTTCCTTGAACACCTAATGGATCTTGATTGATAGCAATTACTTCAGGATTTGTAAGAGTTGATAAAGTCGCTGCACTCATTTTACTAACATCACATCCGATGAGAAGTGGTGCTTTACTAATAGACCATAGTGAAAAGTGTGTAACATATTCAGAATCAGTCATTCCACCATTTCCGACTTCAAGCACTGAATAAATATTAAAGAATTTAGATAGAGATTAATAAATAAATAGATTGTCACTTACTATCAGGATCATTCCAACCACCAGGTCCGGCTTTGTCTGCAAATTCATTATTCTAAATATTGAAAAGAAAGAAGAAATATATAAAAATTCAGAAAGTGAATAATAATCATACAATATCAATGTTGTCCAACATTGATTTCCAATTATCTCCTATATCTCCTGTTGTTCTCCAACTATTACCAACATTTGCTGCCCATAATGCTGGTTTATCAACACCCCATTCTGTGTACAAAAGTATATATAAAAAAAAAGGAGAAAAAATATAGAAATTGAGAACATACCACACATGGAGTAGAAGATAGGTCTTCCACTAGCATTTAATGCATCTCGCATAACGGGATATCTGACTTCTGGAATAGTTCCATCAGAATTACAATTATCATATTTCAAATAGTCGACATTCCATGAAGCATATGTATTGGCATCTTTTGTCTCATAGTGCAGTGAACCAGGTCGTCCAGCACATGTTTTAAATCCGGCATCTAGTATAGGAAAGACAATGGCGTCGTTATATTTATATATATACATAAGTATCATGCTGTAGCAATAATACCTGAATAGAGGCCGAATTTAAGTTTTCTCGAATGAACATAATCAACCAAAGCTGATATACCACTTGGAAATGCTTTTGGATCTGCTTGAATAGTACCTTGTGAATCTCGACTTACTTGCCAACAATCATCCATGTTCACTATAGATAAATTAGATACAATTGAGATATTCATTATGAAACATTTAAAAAGAAAAGAGACCATATTGATATCCAGCAGCAGCAAGACCTGTTACTACAATTATGTCTGCTGTTTGTTGAATCAGTTTTTCATTGATATTACATCCAAAATGATTCCAACTATTCCATCCTTTAATGAAAAAAGCCCTGCAGTTATACATAGAATAGCAAACATGTCGTACCCATTTGGGGTGTTCGACCAAGACCATTGTTAAGCTGATGCGAAATATGAATAAAAAATAGTGAAAGAAATATTTTCAAGACTACCATGTTGTTTTGCCAGACATGCACAATATCAAAAAGACAGGCTTAACAAAAAAAACCTCGTTTTTTATCTTTGATTTTCGTCGAGAGAAAGAATGCAGATGGTCATGAATGAGTGAGAAAAGAGTCTGTGGAAGGCGATAATCGACTTTATGTTAACACATGGCAAATTGTCTTTTATTCTCACAAATTACGCTAATCAAAAAAATTATAAATATTATATGAGAATATACCAGTAACGTTAAAAGAACCATACTTGACATAGAAAACCAAAATAGGATATTATAGTGATTTATGCAACTATGAAAGCGAAAAAAATGCAACATTTTCCGTCCAAAGCAACCTTTCATTTCTGTTGGAACTATTACTATTGAAAGTCTAAAAAAAAGTTCAATACTGCTTGATGGGTAGGGAGCTTTTCAAGACTGGTACAATTGCATTCGCTTCATGATATAATTATGATATCGGGAGCACATGTTTCTCTCTCTCGAAAAAAAATATTTATATCGAATCATATCAAAACGAGAGACAATTAGGTTAACAATATTCGTAAGAATTCTCAAAACTTTACACCATTACAAAATCAATTGTTTTCTTATCTTTAATACATAAACATGGTTATTTCATGCATTGGCAATCGTATCCTGTTCTCATCTTACTCGTGAACAAATCTGATATAATTACCGATCTTTCTACGTGTACATTTCACGAACATTCAATAGCAAATTAAATACCAGGTATGAACAAAGTCGACGAACATTACTCATTTCATCTTATATCGTCTCTAGAACTCACATATATGAAAAACCGTTTCATACAAAAGCATTCGTAAGATATGTTGGATTCAGGCAAAAGAAAATGTCTTAGAAGATGTCACGCATAATCCTTACGAAATAGATAACAACGGCATAGATACATAGATATTCATGAAAGAAATCACATTCATATTTATTAGATTCAATCACATTTCTTTCTCAATACACATGCATACAAAAAAAATGAATCTTACACTAAGCTAAACCATAACTTCATTTATAATTTCTTTTTACGTCTATTTTGTGAGAGTAATTTTTAACATCATCACTGCACGATGATCTATTTTTGGTGATGTATAACTACCAGTAAATGTGCCTAGATCTTTTCGAGCCCATAAATCACGAACAATAGCTGAACGATCAACAGGAAAACCAATATCACTCCATTTAACTGTCATTGATTCATTTCCAAAATTACGCCTATTAAATAAAACTACAGCTTGTGAACCATCTGAAAGTGGACCTGCCCATACTTCAAGTTCTGCTTTTGATGTTAAACATGCACCATTATGTTTACTTTGAACAGTTCCATTAGCTGAATTCCATATCCATGCTTGATTATCTTGTTTATTACATGAAAATGCATCTACATTTGGACCATCAAAATTAAATACATCCAAACTAAATAATACACTTGTGATTGTTCAATTAATCTAATTAAAAATTGCATTAAAAACTTACCATTTTCCATTCATTTGAGATATAATACTTTGATTTGCTGTATTAAATGTCCATTGTTGATTTTTTCCTTGACATTGTGNCATATATAAATCGACTCAGTTTTTAACGCTGATTCCGAATCTGATATTAGTTTTGAACCAAATCGTAGCTTTCTAACAAAACATCCCATGAAAAATGTCTCAAAATGCAGAAAAACTGCATGCAAAAAGCAAATAGGCTAAATATGGCTCAGTTGATAGAAAACAGTGAATATATCTCTTCACTTTTCGCAGTACACATGACACTCGGATTTAAATCCGAGGTTTTCGCATTTATTTTTCAATAATTACTCTACAGTCTTTTAGAACATGATCAGATTTCGACAGTACTTGTTTCGCAAAATTGCTTAAAATATGGTTCTAATGCAGAATATGGTTAGTGTGTTTTTGTCAAATTCGACTATCAGTAAAATTATTT
Organism: Rotaria sp. Silwood2; assembly: GCA_905329745.1. Classification (NCBI taxonomy): domain Eukaryota; kingdom Metazoa; phylum Rotifera; class Eurotatoria; order Philodinida; family Philodinidae; genus Rotaria; species Rotaria sp. Silwood2. The sequence goes on along the minus strand of CAJNSZ010000028.1, from coordinate 36,243 downwards.
TAATTCTGACTCCTGTAAATGCAGACATTTTATCTAAAGTATATTGAATAAAAAACTTAAATGAATATGAGACCAAACCGTTAAAAAATTTAATTCCTTGAATTGCTAAGAAGCTATTCATGTCTTTTTTTTCGTTCGGATTTTTGGAGCGCTCTGAATTCAAGTGGAAAAGAGAATACATAAAAAGAATCAGTAAGATCTATTCATACAGAAAACACAAGAGAACTATGAATCAATATTTACGTGTAGTCGAATATGAGAAATGCGAAAATGACGAACTCAAAATGAGTGTTCAACTGCATGCAGTGATTAACACTTAACAATTTCATTATAGCATACGGATATATGAATAAATCATATTGCTCTATGAACAAACCTGTCACACTTTTGATAATGAACGAAGTTTAAAATATCATGATAATCGATCAATATGGGAAGCATCTACTCTTACATAAGCGATATCACCAATATATCATCACATATGTTATTCTATGTGTTCATATTCATATCCTTAAACGATGTTGTCATCATTATCATTATTCATTAAATTGTTTGACACGAAAACAAAACAATAACATCATTGCTCTTCACATAACTTAAATGGAAGAAACAGTTATTCAATCCTATGATTCATTCATCTTCATTTTATGCACAAATTGAAAAACATCAATTGAAATTTTTAACATTGTTTAGCAATAAATTTTTTCTTCTTTGAACAATTAACAAAGAACATAATTATGTAATCAAATCAATATTTTCGAAGTGAACATTAACCGTTACTTTTGCAATAGTAATATAACAAAGAAAAAAAAAATTTCAGAAAAAAACAAATTTTCATTTTATTTATTTTTTTCTACCATCAAACAATTTTCATCACAAAAAAAAAACAAAAATAAATTAACTTATTTAAGTCTCCTCATCGAATATTCTTCTTCTTCTTCTTCTACTCTTTTCACATTTTTCGTTGCAACTACAATAATTAACAGAGCAAAGAAAAAAAGAGACAAAAACAAAAAGATTAACGTTAACAATGAATAATACAAATAAAACATCGTTCAGATTTAGATAAACAGAGAAAAGGAGAAAAATTTCAATAGAGCACGAAACACACACCAAGAAAAAAAAATAATAAGAATAATTCTTTTCAAAAGACATGGCTTTGTTTTTCAATAATTAGATTCAAAAACAACAAAAACAAAAAAAATTTTCTTTTTTATTCAAGATCGGAATCGGCCGATGATGATTCATCATGTATTGATCGTTGCCAAGTTTTAAGACGCTGCTCAAGTATTGTCTGCCATGCACATTGTAAACATTTACTTGGATAACGGATTTTATATGGAATATTCGGTTTATTCGATACAAATATCAAAGCATCTTCACCTATTCAATAATTTCAATAAAGAAAAAAATAATGAATTTAAAAAAAAAAAAAACTACATACGTTCATTACTAGATCGAAAATCGACAATCTCAGTCAACGGAATTGCATCACAAACAAGTGTTAAACGTGTATCAATTGCATTACGCTGTGTAAATAAAAGCATATCATTTAAAAGTATAGCCCATGTCTAAAATACAATGAAAAATACAATTTTTTTTTTCATATCAAATAAATAATAAAGATAGAAAAGCCAATAGAGCTATTCAACTGCCTAAGTCAAATAATCAGACTGTAAAATCTTACACTAACGAAAGAACATCTCTTAAGTTTTCCGGTCTTTGCTTCTTGACTTATGAACGTTTTATTTGATTTTTGTTCTACAAGAACATAATCACTGAGAGTATGAACGATAGAGTTTCGTGTACAGATGAGCCTTATAGACACTATTAATATCGAAAGCACGATATTTCTATGACAAGTTGATATTTCGATAAGAATACGTTTGTCCTAGTTCAAATTTTCATAAGAATTTCCATTGACAATACAATCTGTCTATGCACAAAATTCTATTATCCAAATGTTTAGTCATCCTCTGCTCATACCTTCAAAATTGAGTAAAACTAAACCAAAACACAATTTTCTACTAATCACTATAATCAACCGAATGTTAGTAGTATGAAGCGAAAAACAATTGGACAATCGGGAGTGTTCCCTAGTAAGTCGTATTTGAAAGACCTTACTATCTTTTAAAATATCACTAGAAGATTAAAAGAGATAGTAAGATCTAATAATTTCATTTGATCTGATTACTTATGAAACAACAGAAATGAACTGTTTCAAGTTACACGAAAAAAGAATTCTAATTCTAAAAAGTAAATTCTAATTTTCAGTTAAGTGTCTCATGCATTGAAAACTGTTATTTACCTCAATATAACTTTTATTTTCATTTTGTAACAAAAGTACACCCGAAAAAATCACATGTCGATTTCGACCAGTAAGAGTTACAGACTAGAAAAAAACAAAGTCAAACAATCAAAAATCTATATAACAAAAAAGACTTTGTTTTTCTTACTTGAATATTTTTTTTAAATTGAAGACGATTTTGTAAATCAATAATTTGCTCATCTTCTGATTGATTCATTAATGATGATGTTATTCCACTCGCACTGTTCAATGTCATTGTTGTTGTACAATGATGTTGACTTGTAGATGATTCATGATATAATGAACATTGACGTAATTCTATTTAAACAAAACAAAACAAAAATTGAAATTTAAGTTTTTTGAAATTTCGAATTTTTTACCTTTAAGAACATGTAAAAGATAATTTGCATCGTTTGCATTTTCACACGTACAACATAAAGTATCCAATTGATTTGCAAGATTATCAATATGATTAAGAGGAATTTGTAAAAACTGTTCAATTGAAAGATTTGAATTATTTCCATGAATAAATCTTTGAAAACTAGCACATTTAGTTAATTGTTTTAATTGTGAACAAGCATCGGAATAACCAGATATATAACGTGTAAATGCTTCACATATTAATTGAACTTTTTCATGAAATATTCGACCAATATGACTAATTATTGTTCGTTCAGATAATGATTGTAAACGATTTAATTGATAACGAGATATTGCTAAGATCTAAATTTTAAAAAATCAAAATAAGCAAAAAAAAATAAAAAATATTCAAATAAAAAAAAATGTTACTTTTTCAATATTTTGAAATAATTTTGCATGTTCATTTGATGATATTAAATAATGTTTTAATGGACGAGAATATAATTGTACACCAAGTTCGAGTTGACAAATAAATTCTTTTTCAATTTCAATTAAATGTAATGCTTCACGTTCATATGTTTCAGAAATAATTTCCTAAAAAAAGAAAATAAAAATTTATTTCATTAGTAATTAATATTAATGATCTATAATACCAATCGATGTTCACCATCGGAATATGGATTACTTTCAGAACCAACACCTGATTCACTTCCATCACTTCGTTCAGATATTTTTCGATAAATTGGTGACATAAGTAATGATTGTTGTTCTTGTTTATTATTATTATTATTAAGAACAATTGTTTCAGGTAAAAGACAACTTGTTATTTCATCATAATTATTATATGGTTTATCAGATGAACAAAAAGCTCGATCAGCATATGTATCACTAAATGAATAACTATGATCAGATTTTTTTGAAAATATATTTGAATTTAATGGTTGATGTTGATCAATTGAATTCAAAACAATTTTATCAATTTTATTTGATGTTGATGAAATAGAACGACGGTATAATTGAACAGTTATTGGTAATGGTAAATTTCTATTGATGCAAAAAAAGACAATAAGTATTAAATTAATTCTTTATTTGAATAAAGATATAACTAACCTCATTAATTTATGAACAGCTTTAGCTTGTGTACGTGCAACATTAATATCATTAACTTGAAGAAGAATATCACCAGGTATTGGTCGACTACATGATGAACCAACACCAGATTTTACTTCACTAACTGTACAAGGACATCCAGAAGCAAAATGTATATCATCACGATCAAACACATCAACCTAAAAAAAAGATCAAAAGAAAAGTTTTATATTTTATAAAAATGACTATCAAGAGTAAGTTCCGGAGCCAAACTTCTTCACTAACATAAGAGGTAGGTTAACATTTTCTGGACTATTTTTTGTCTACTTGAATGTGTTAAGTAATTTTTATAGAATCAGAATTTTGTGCTCTTTTAGAATATGTGCTTAGAATTTTTCTGTGACCTTTGACTAATGAGGAATCTTGAAAAAAAACTTCACTCCTAGAATAGAAATCATCCTTAAGTATTATAAAAGCTTAGCACTTATTTGATGTCTACAGAAAGCAGACTTATCGTTAGAAAAAAATCAAATTTTCTACTTCTCTAGAAAATGTGTTCGCATCTTGTCAAGGTTTACTATGAGCTCAATAGTCAAAAATCATAGAGAAATTCAAAACATAAACTTTGAAAGAATATAGGATTCTGATTTTTATACACTACCGATGAGTTTCAATATGCGAAAAATAGTAAAATATTTTATATTTGACTGTTTTATTGATATGACTTGGATACACAACTCGAGGAAATTAGCAAAGATCTTCCAATTGATAGTACAGGAAATGTTCACAGGAATCATTAAGGAAAAAAACGATCACTACAGCAAAAAAAGGTTCTTTTCACCTTGTGAAAACTGTTCTCTTCCTGATACTCTCCAGATATTAAATGTTTCTCTTTAAGGGAAATTGATCTCTTCAATCTTCTCTTTGAGAACTTCCTTGAGATAGTATCAAACATTTTTCGCATTACGAAAAATGTTAATTTTGAAGTCGAATAGGACAAAATATAGCGCATATCATGAAACTTCTACCATCAATCAAATTACTATGAAAATCAAGAAAGAAAAACTAATCATATAATTATATGATTTGATTACAAGTTCTCAAGAATTTGTTTTTTTAATCTATAATCTTACATTTAATAAAATTCCATTCGTATGATTTCCTATAGATGAATGTGGTCGTCGTGGTTTTGTAGATTTTTTATTATGAGATGAGGATATTTCAACATTTAATGCCATTCGTTTATGTCGGCCAATTGATTCCGGTAATAGACAATACCATTTATATTTTGATGAAGTCTAAAACAAAAACAATCAATTGTTTACATTGTATATATCAAATTTAATTCGTTTTTTCACACTATGCCATTTTAATTAATTGATTTTCTTACCTTAGTACAATTAGTTGTTTTCAGAAAAGTCTTCATATTAAATGACATACATCCGATTAAGTCAATTCTAAAAAAAAAGAAAAGACGAATTTGTTTATATATATATGTATATACGAATGAGAATAGATCGATAATCGATAGGATAGATTTTTCTTTTTTCGTTTTTCTCTTCCCTCGATATTTATTCGTCGTCAGACTAGATATATCACTTGTGAACAGGAGAAAAGATAGGGAATCTTCTTACACATTTTTCCAAGGAAGAAAAAAACAAAGATTCGATTAGTATTTTCACACAAATAAAACTTGTTATAATAATGTTCGTTTGAAGAGAAAAAAGGTATCCTAACAACTTACTTATTGTTTGTGTCCGATTGATTATAAACAGAGATTGTCAAGCGTTTCGATGGTGTTGATAAATTGTTATTATTAAATGGTCTAAAGAACACGTATTATATATATATATATACGCATAAGATTATTCAATTGATTTTATTCTCTTTAATCTTACATAGAAAATTTTTCATCATATACAGGTGAATTAGTACCATAAATAACTTTTGAACATTGTTCAAATTGAAAAAATTTCACTTTAACGAATGTATTTAATAAATGATTATCCGGATGTACAAATGACAATTGTCTGGCTCGTATCACTAAAAAATAAACAAAAAATGAGCATATGGTTTTTTTCTTTTTTTGCTTCAATTAAGAAAACCTAATTTATCAACCTAACGAATTTTATAAACAAAACAACAACAAAAAAAAAAAAAAGAAAAAAGACAACTAACGAATAAATCTTTACCATGTAATGTTAAAATTGAATTTTTAGTGTGATCATCATTTGATATTGAATATGCAATACATAATGAACCTGGAACAGATAAAAATCATTGAAAATGAGTATGTTTTTTTTTTCTTTTCTTAATGAATAATATTTTACCTCGTTTAGCTGAAGATTGAGTTGATTCTTTTGGTAAAATAATTTTTTTCGATGGTGATATATTTCCATATGGTGCAAGACATTTAGTTTTTTTAACATAATCAACAAAATGTTCTGTTAATGAACGTTTATTCGAGGATGTTGATGTTATCACAAGTCGTTCATCACTCATGATGATTGAATAATAATTCTAGAAAAATAAAAAACAAAAAATCTAGTTTCTAAAACAGAAATCAACTAATGAAAATTTACCTCAATTAAAATGGCACTAATATCAGAATCGAATCCTGAAATATGAGACAATTACAATTGACTATGAATGATGAGAAAAGAGCAAAGGAAGTATATATATAATGTTTTTTTTTTCCTTTTTCTCTTTTCGATCAACCATAGGCAGCTGTATATTGCTCACCCAAGTGTCACGAAAAAAAAACAGGAGAACAAAGTTATCTCTTCTTATTCGATATGAATACTTTTGATATTCTAACCCCCTATTTGCCTGATTTAGCAGAGACATGTTATCTCCTACATCTCTGCTAATCATTAGAACAGACAGTCTGATTCATATATATACAAGCATGACGATTGTGATGATATATTTATATGATTTAGTCAACGGACACCATCGGTAGTGTTCGGAAAAGGTGAAGGGGCGGGCAAGAGGGATTAGGATTGCACAATAATCGGAAAATGGATTATATAATTGACTTAATCACTAGTTTAAAAAAATGAAAAATTGAAATGACATTTTCTTGTCATCAAATCAGGAAATGAAAGACGTTTTTTTTTTGGTTTGATCGATATTACGCAAGGATAAATTTCCTTCGTTTAAAAAGAAAAAAAAACTATTTGATGAATTCTAATTTAAGACGTTTGCATTTTGTACATAAGTTTATTTGATGATAAAACAAAACATGCCGAATCAACAGTTCCCGTTTTTTTCTTTTTTTTTTATATATAAACCGGTGAGAGAGAACAGATGACGCTGAGTATTCTTCAGAATAATCAAGTGAGACGCGCGCACGCGCGCCTGTATACAAAAAAAAAATCAAATTTTTATTAAATGATAATACTCAACGGTTAGTTCAATCGAACACTTACCTCAATGTAGTAGAAACAAGTGCACGATATATTTGATACATATCATTATTTAACGGAAATGAAAAATCTCCGGAAAAAGAGAAATCAAACGATTTTTAAAAACAGATCACTCCTACCAGTGATTAACATTATAATAATGATAATGTCAAATCTATTTTAAATATGAATTTTTTATTAATGATCTCAATTTTGAAATAAAAGAGAACCGAACATTTTCATTTACAGAAGTTTGTAAATAAGTAAATAGTAGACTGATCCTATTTCAGTTAGTGTGAAAAAAAAATGAAATGAAAATACTCTCTTACCACTTATTCGATGATGATCTTGTTGAGAGTCAATGATATTTAACTTGTAACAATGTCGTGACCAATATTGTTGTTCTAAAATATTGAAATAGTTTTCGAAAAACAATGTGCTATGTTAAGCCATTTTTCTCTTCACTAAACTATGAAAGATGAAAAAGCGACTGATGAGATTATCTCATCCAGGTTGAACAATCGAATTTTCGTTCTCATGCTCTTTTGTCGATTGGATTAGAGAAGGGAAAAAAAGGTCAAAAAAGGTGAGAATATAATTGTCATATAAACATATCGCTGTCATGTTTCAAGGTACTGATAGAAAAGACAAAATGAGCACGTAGAAAAATCATCGGTTTGAAAAACACACACACACACACATACACATACGACATGAGACAAGTTCAATGAAAATATTTGATTAAAAATACATATCAATTCGATTATGAACTCAATAGATGTTCATCAAAAGTTCGAAAGCGACACATAGAACAAACAACTAAATTTCATGCTTGTACAGTTAGGAAGTCAATATCAATTTTAATTGATAAAACAATAGAAAAGATTGTTCAAGCGAAAATTCAACGCAATACACAGGTGAACTGTTCTCAGCAATGAATTTGTTTGATGTTCATGTAATCATATTTAACGGATACTAAGTCATGATATCTAGCAGCTACTGTTCTTGCTCACAAGTAAACCTAAAGGCAACACCGCCACTATATAAAAAGAAAAGTCAAATACATAATATATACATATTAATGTTAAAGACAGAAGTTCAGGAAATTCTTATAAAAACATTCCACACGTTAATCTTTTAATAATGTTCCTTGCGATCAGTGGTGTGAGCCCTCTTTCTCAAATATTGAGTAATTTTCGTTTTTTTTTTTGCTTACCAGTTTCAGTAACAAGGATCGATCTTCCAATGTCATGAGCCCTACCTTCTCTACGGTCGGTCCTTACACTTACACAAGCAAAGTCAATACTCAGTATAATGATATTAGTGGCAACTACAAAACGCATTGCGTTTATATTGTTGCTTAATGTTTAAATATTCCAATTTCCCTATATATTATCATGTAGGCACTTCGGAGTAATATATTTATGAGCATAAAAGAAAAGTAGTCGACTTCTTGCCAACGTGAGAAGCCCTACTTTGTCAGAAGTCAACCTCACAAATTCATGAACTCTACAATCTCACTAGTCGACTCTTCAATCTTGGTGACCTCTGGGCATCGCTGTTAATAGCATAAATAAGAAAGGCTTGGTAGAAAACCTTTAATAAATAACTCACGATATTCTTCTCGTCGAAACATGATTTTTAAATATTGAAGCATTTGACTTGTTTGTTGATACATGTAAAATGCTCACATACACTTTTCCTTTATGGAAATGACTGACATGAATATATGTGTTTACATGTATTTTTATTGCTCAAAAGTGAAAAAAAAAAGTAGGAATTGTAATTTTTCTTTTCCCTCTCGTTAATTTGATAGCAGACGGGATGAGACATATATATCGTAAGTGTGTGTATCGAACAACATCCACTTGAATTAAGTATTAACAAGCAAATGTTGTTATTTTCTAGTAAGAAAATACATACACCGGAAAAATTCACACATCTGTGTCAAATACACAAACATTTTGTAGTTTCTTACTTTAGAAAATTTCTTTTTTTGAAGAATGGAATTTTATTTTACAAATATTTAATGTTATACATATATATATATATATTTGACTATGAACTGATGAGATTAATCTATATAGAAAAAAAATGTTTCTGATCCTAATATGATTACGCAATTAGATGCGCGGTTAGGAGCAGTAGGAGGTCATTTTTTTCGCCCTGAATATGATCATATTTTCTAAGGCAAGGCATTTTTTTTGTCGTAGATAAATAACACTTGATGAAAGAAGTTAATCCAAAAAAAGAAATATTACATATACTATCAATAATATTAGTTCGTCGATCTATCTATGTATATATTACAACATCAAAACCTTAGCTAGATACGTACTGTATGTTCTTCCACACGTTTAATCAATGTGTATATCGAAATAGACTTAATGATTAAGTGAAACAGATCGAACGAGCTTATAGAATAATAATGAATTATAATTTTCAATTCAAATAGATCGATAATTTTCGCACCTTGTCCTTTTTTTTGTTTTTCGTTGCCTGATGCCATCAGTAAACATGAATTCGTTTTTTCTCTTTTTTTTTTCATTAATCATCGAGTACTCATAGGATAGACTCTGTGATGATGTTTCAAGTGAAGATACTAACCTTTCAATTATATTCTCTTTTTGGAGACAACAATCATTGATGATGCAACCTCCTATTGAGTGAATTGGTATTTCGTTTGAAGTTTGTAGACTCTCAATCCAAAAGAGTAGGCGTATGTCACACGTATGTTATTTAGTTGCAAAAAAAGAAAACGGTTAACAATTACGATGTATTCAGAAAAAAGAAATTTTTTTGACCATTCAGCGGAATAAACAAAAACATAATTCTTGTCCTTGTAGATGCCCAACGGCTGTTCATTTTGTTGGATGAAATCTGCGCCTGATCTGGCGTCGTACATCGGATACTTGACCGCCCAGACACACATTCTCAAGAGAGATAGACAATGGAGAAGCTGTATGACATACAACTTCTTTTTTTTTTTTGTTTTTACCTCGAAGCCTCTTCATTTATTCCTAATGAGTAAACACACATATATGGAAGAGAAAATGGATAGCTTAAGGCTGATGAAGCGCGGCAGAATGCCCGCCTACTGTGCAATTTACGTCATCGATATAGGTATACAATTGAGTAACTCTTCTTAAAAAACAAATTTCAGACAAATTTTTATATTCTATGAAAGTCAAGTGTTCGAATATTCTTGTTATTCATTGATATTGAAAACAAAAACAAGCAAGAAAAGAATAACAATACTCATCCTCATTATAAAACAAGTCAATCGAAGAATGAATATTTAACTTTCTTCTATACCTATCTTTTCTGTTTAGACAGATGGTCTCTTTAACCTTTTCAATTTTAATTAAGAACAAAATATCATCGCTCATTAGCTGCAGGCACAGAATAACGATCGAGATCTTTAATGTTTTTCTTTGTTTTATATTATTTTCCTTATCTGTCTTTACCTTCACACCTTTTTCTTTTTGTTTCAAATCGTCGATCTCTTCTGATATAGGTGATAATTGCTTGTCTCCAATATCCCTTGTCAACTGATATGACATAGGAATTGAAAATAAAAAAAAATCGTTATATCTATCGTTTGATAAGACGACACGTGCCAATAGAAAAAAAAAGAAAAGTTTTTCGATTCGATATTATTTAGTGTTAATCTATTGAAAATATGATTTTTATATAAAAGTATTAGTAGTGTACTTGAAAATAAAATAAAATAAAAGTATCAAGTGGTATCCTGTCGATATTTTCGTCACGGGGTGATCATTGATCGATCATCAACAATAAATGAATAGAGAAGAGGGGGGACAAACGATTGACACTATATGTCAAGTATGACGAGAGTCCATGAATCATGAATCTCTCGACATGCTTCGATGAATAATTATATAGAATTCAAGGTGTAAAACCGAAGGAATTCAACATACGTAATCGTTTCTTATTTAAATTGTTATGATTGACATATCAATATATCAATATAGTTTGATTATCCATAAATAAGATTATCAGTTTAATTAAGCGAAACGTTTTTTTGGTCTTTTCCCTTCTTTTTTTAAAGTTATATAACGATCAATTCGAAAAATATAATTTCAAACTTACTTGATTATATTTATTGTTTTAGAATCAATACACTTGCAAATCACACGCTTCGTCTTCGTTCTTCTTTAATTTTATAAAGTATTTGCTTGTTTCGTTCAGCTGCTGTTTTCTGTAAAATAAACACTCTTTTCTCACACATTTTTTTCCTTTTCTTACTCTCTTTCGTCTATCCATGTTGTCTGCATTATGATCAAATAGATATTGAAAAAGGAAAAAAAGAAAAAGCGTGAAATGTTTCATTTTAAGATCTTCCAACTGATTGACTTAATGCCGACAGAAAGATAGATATATATATATAAACAATGACACCGATCATGCATAGACACACTCCGCAATTGATACCGTCTGTTAGCCAATTCTCTGATGATCTTTGATTGTCCAAAAAATTAAGGCAACAAAAAAGAAATGAAAAGAAACTTTTTATTTTATTTTGTTTTGTTTTATTTAAAAATTTTATGCAATATTATTTTCAATTTAAAGTATTAAAGAATATTTCAAGAAGCATACAAACATTTTAACACTTATAATTATCATAATATGTGATGACTAGTGACCATTAAAGAGATAGCGGCATGAGCGATAAACGGTCTATGTAATGTTGAATGATGAATATAGAAATCATCACATCCTGCTGTTTATTGATTGATTTTTCTAAGAGGTTAACATGTTGGTAGATTCATCTCTCCAGTTATAATATATATTTTAAGTCATACATGATTGTGAAACGGAAGAGATTAGCTTGGAGACTGACGATGTCTCGTGCTATCGTGGAAAAGTATATATGATTAAAAAATCAGTGTTAGTATTCGCGTGTTGCATCGTCATTACGTATTCATTGTCAATCATTTTTGGTGAGATACGATAGACAGTTAAGTGACAAGTTTTACCTAATCATTCATTGTTACTCTCTATGGAAAAATGAAATGTGTCAAATACACGAATACATATGTACATATATAAATTAAAAGTTAATTGAAACAAGACAACTCTTCGAGCTTAAACTCTAATTACATAAGATTTTTAATTTCAGATACTTCAATTTTTTCTTATGATGAACATCGACCAATGATTGAAGTCGTTTGATGAATCTAATAGTCATTTAACTTGAAAATATATTTCTAACTCTGAACTATTTTCTATATTGATTTATATATATTTATGTATTCTATATAGGTCAATATGCTAGCGACGAAACATATATATATATTTGCTGAGTAAATCATCATATCAATATCTATAGAAGATAAGAGTTTGTAGAAAACGAAGAAATATCAATAAGATTGATATATGTAAAAAATGAATAATATGCCTATATTTTGATATGATAACTATTGCTCGGTGAACGAGATTTGATTTTATTATGAATGAATCACAACTATCCCGAGCTTTTTTATATAACAATATAAATTGGTTCATCAGATAAAAATCAAACATACAATTCTCTACAAGCAAAACACAGTATTGAATCTAGTTTTTTTTATGAGATGGAAGGGGAAGGGGGGGGGGGCGTCAGCATCATACAATGTGTTTTGAAACTCATCAGAGGTAGTATCAGCTCCTTTTCTACTAGCGATCGCCCTCGAAATCCGCCACTGGTAAAACAAATGTTCTTTAGATCACATAATTTCAAAAATTACTGTTCTTTTTTTCCTAAATAAATTATATCAGAGTAAAACAAGACATCAATTAATCTGGAATATTTTATTTTTGATTTATTCAGTTGAAATATTGTCCATAAAAAAATGTGTTCTATTGGTCAATCACATGAGATTTACAATATGTACATAGAAGCGGTAATCACTTTCATGAGAAAAGTTGTCAATGTAAAGGTGTTGAAATTATTTCTTTGGTTCAACTATTTTAAGAAGATATTGGATTGTCTTTAATGTTCACAAAAAAATTATCTATTCAATATCTTCATAAAAAGTTTTCATTTGACAAGTTATTTAAAAAACAATAGATGTAATCATTCTTCACCTTGCATTATTGTTTCTGGTTAGATTTAAAAATATTCAAGTTGCTTTTGTTAAAGAGAAACAACTATGATATAAGTATGAGTACAAAAATAGAACGATTTTGTGTTATTGGTAAAATATCTCAGAAAGATTATCAATTTTGATATACAAATGTTATAAGCTAGTACCAATAATGATCTCTATCTTTCAAATTATCAATTTCACTTTCTTATCAATAAAGGATTTGTATCTTTGTGTTTTGTCAAATGAGCATATTGTGATGTGCAGAAAATTTTATATGATGTTATTAGTCTACTCACATTCTTACCGAATATACTATAATAAAATAGATCAATGTAGATTATATATATCATTTGAAATATCGTTCCCATTGTAAGAAAGCATTTCAAACTTTCTCGTTTTATTTCGAATAGTTTTCAATTTTTAAAAGAACATTTTATTTAATAAGTACATAAAAAAACAATCATTTCTGATGATGCTTAAAATTTGAGAATAACTTGATTGTTTACATTCGATTTTGCAGTAATGTTATCATTTAGTTCGACTTCAGTCTATTGATTCTTATATGTTCCATAAATAGCTTTGTAGGGGTGTAGAATATGACTGACGTTTTTGTACAAATGATGTTTCAATAATTAATGTCAAATTATTCATCAAATAATGCCAGATATTTGAATTGAATTGCATAATATTGCTAAAATGTTTCTGGACAAATTAAGTGTTAATAATTTACAATAAAGTGAAACATTCACTTCAATATTCTATGTTTTGTTAAATAATAAAAGATATGTATGAATTGGTGCTATTGGAAATTATATGAATAAAACCACGGAAAAATACTGCAACGAATAGAACTGATGATAAGAAAAAAGATAACATTCTACTGTTAAATTTGGTAAAATGTATTGTTTATTATATAAATGTCGGAGGTGACTTTAAAATGTAAAGTAGTAAATGTTAATTTGTGTGATAAATATCATGTTTATTGAATAGATAATGTTGAGAAAGAGGAATGAACATTGAACAAAGACCTAACAATAACGGCTAAGAAAATCAAAAACAATGTAAAGGAAAAATAGGGTGTGGATGCGTATAAGTCGATCTTGGTGTGGGTATGGTTATGTAATGAATCTCAAGTCTCGATTCCGAATGATCAATTTACATTTAGGAAAAGTTGTTAAATCGAGAAATAAGTTCTGAAAAATGTAAACTTGAAATATATTTAAATTTCTTTAACGTGGAAATTTAAACTTATTTTAAATTTAAATTTGTAAGAAATGAATTTTTAAAATGAATTAAAAGGAAAATGTCACCCGTAGTCCCAAACCCATCTTCACACCCCGCATCTACACTCATCTACACATCCATCAACTTTATCTATTCAATGAGCATTTATATAAATCTCACACGTTGACATTGGCTATTTAGATTGCTCATTGAATATATGTATATGGAGGCACACTTGCCAGATTGTAGGTATATTTGTAACAATCGATAGATATCACATATATGGAGAGCATATGCATCGCATTTCTATTTACAGTTTTAACCTATATATAGTTTTCTTCACAGGCAAACGTCATTCTTAACTTCAATCACCATAGATTTTTTCGACACTTTCTATTACTATAGCATTTGTTCTCTAGTTTTTCGAACAGAACGAAAGGAAAGTTGCTTCGAAATAAATACTACAATAATCATTTTTTGTATGCAGATCATTGAATTTGCATAAAACTCTTTACCAATTATGTTCGTTTTGGCTCGATAATGAGCTCACTGTACATAAAGAGATAAAACATATATTAATTTGTTTTAAATAAATGATGTATATCATCGATCTATTGTTGTTTACGCCACGGTATCTAACAAGGATGTATCATTCAAATTTTGATCACTTAGAAAGAACTGATAAAAAATTGATATTCATAATTTGTTTCATTTTGATATAAGTAAATGATATAAATATGAAAGATAATAGTTCTCAACGACAAATTAATCTTTATTTGCGTATTAGTCTTCTTTGTTTATATTTCACTCTTCGATCTTTAGATAACTATAAATACTTATCTCAAACTTGTTAATATCATGTTCTTTCTCTCTCTAACCAGGAAAGATCCACAAATGATCCATGCAAATTTTAATAATATGTTGTCCATATGCTAGGGATATTATTCTAAGAGAAATCCTAAGAGAATTTGTTCTGACAGATCTTCCTTCGACGAGTATGGCCATTTCATTAATTTTTCCGCTTAACACAAGCTATATACAGAAAAAAGACGAGCAACAAAGTTTCAATCAGCAATTTGTCTCATAGTTCGTTCTCGCGGTCACTAATACGCTCTACATTTTTCAGTGGAAAAATATCTTTTCTTTTGTAGATATCAAATCTTCTAAACTTGTCTCAAGTCTATAGAATTCAGAAAGGTTGATTTTATTAACCACTCAACATTATGAGAAGAAAACGTTTCGTTTTCCAACAAAACATTTAGAATCTTCCAGTGATTACAAGAACGCCATATCAGAAAAAATTCGGGTTGAAATTCTGTTGCTCGATTTTTCTGTATATACATTGTGCTAGCTAGAAATATCAGTATAATCACGATAATCTTCGAAGGAAGCCCATTCAGTTCGATTCCTCTTAAAATTTTTCTTAGAATAATTTCTCTAGCATATGAACAAAATATCAAAGAAAAACGGTATAGATCACTTGGGGACCTTTCCCCTTTACTGCATTTTTTTCTATCTATACCTTTCCATTGTTACATAAATAAAGAAGAATGACAAAATAGATACAAATGGCGGTAAACAGTATTATTTCTCACAGTAACTGTTGAAATGAGTATTTCACTGTTCAACAAATGGATAGCAAACTGACAAGAAATTCGCTTCATTAAATACATTTCTAGATCCAATCTCATTTAATCTTGAACATGAATTATTAACGGTTTTGCATTTACCTATTTGATAAGGTGTTAGATTATAGATAACCAAATGAAGTAAGCGAATCATCTTTTGATTTCGCTCACGTCAATTACACTCGATACATTATGAAGAAAATCTACCCGTGATTATTAGCCTATTTGTTAATTAAAATTATATGTCAAATAGAATTTCTGAATAGACTTGAAAATAGATCAATTTCAATGGTAAAATAAATGGAATAACACACACAAAAAAGATAGAAAATAGTTAAGGAATTTTGAATGATGTAGTTGACCCGATGACTTAATCGATAAAAAAACGATGACAAAAAAAAACTTATTAAAAGCAAACAAGTGTTTTTTATTGTGTACCAACATTAAGTCTGTTGTATTTTTTGAGTATTTTGACGACATTATCATGTGAAATAGCATCAACTCGTACTCCTCCAAATCCTACCATTGTTTCAGCTGCTATTAGAGAATTTATTATGGCTTCTTCAACACATTGAATAGTTGCATCAAACAATGGATTAATTTGATCATTTGATAGAAATTCAGCAACTTTTATTGTTGAACTTTTGTTCGAAATATTAGCTGTTGAAAATGCCAAGAAAATGTCACCCGATGAATCACCACCAATGCCTCCTAATTTTCCTATTCCAAGAGAAGCTCTCTTTGCTAATCGTTTCAATTGATGCGGTAATAGTGGAGCATCAGTAGCTATTACGACAATAATCGAGCCAACATCTTTATCTGGCATAGAACTAGCATTTGCTTCTATGTTGAGAAGTTCTTGTCCTACTGGAACACCTGCAATAATGAGCTGATGTTTGCGTCCAAAATTAGCTTGTAATAAAACTCCAACAGTATAATTAAGACCATTAACTATTCTTGAACTCGTTCCTGTTCCAGCTTTATAACCGAAAGAAACCATACCAGTTCCACCACCTACATTACCTTCTTGAATAAATGATCCAGATTCTTTCGCATTATTTAATGCTTCGAAGACATGTTCTTCTTTAATATGAAATTCACGAAAATTATTCAAATATCCATCCCATGTTTCAGCTACAACAGGTAATCCAAAGTTTCCAATATTGGCCACCGATATTTCCTGTTCTTGCAAAATCCACTTTGAAGTAGAATCATAACAGATACCAACACTATTCGAACTAGTAATTAGAACTGGACTTGCAAGAAAACCCGATTCTGTCAAAAAATGTATTCCAGTCATTTCACCGTTTCCATTCAAACTAAACCAATTTGCAAAACATTGTTGTTCATTACTAGATTTATTAGCACCACGCGGAAATATGGCTGTAACACCTGTACGAATAGAATCGCCTTCGATAATTGTACTAAATCCTACTTGAACCCCATCGACATCTGTTATGGCATTATATTTTCCAGGTGTACCATCAAATGGAATGGCGAGATCTCTAGCTCGTAACTTTCTTGAACCTTTCACAAAACATTAATCGTATATAGTAATTGCATTAAATTAGATGACTTCTTTTGCAAAACTTACCTGTCTGATTCATTTTTGCATTAGAACAATACAAAATACTGATAAGTAATAAAACGCGTAGTGTCTAACAGAGGCGTTCTTTATTCATTCTTTTCGTTCTTTTTATTACCAATGAAATGAAACGGAAAGAAAAGACACTGCGATAAGAAAAAGAATCAAAGGATGCGAGTAAACCAAACTAGGCGTCGATAAGAACGAAATTGATGAAGGTATATGAAGTTTATGCCCTTAAAAAACCTCGTCACCAACAGAAATGTTGGTCCGCACACATTTGAAGACATGAAAGAAAGAAAAACAGTAAAAGAAAAAAGATTTAAGGAATGCTGATATGAAGAGAGACACAAGAGAAATGTGGAACGACAAACGGAATTGAGTATCTCGTCGCCACTCTTGGTGATGGTGTTTGTATTACGTAATGCACATCTCCAGAATGTAACTACTTCATACACAACACACGTTTATACAGGAGAGAGAATAGAAAGAGAGTGATGAACGTAGAGAAGAACAATAGAGACAGACATGGAGGAAAAGAGGATCAGAGGGGTATTATATCCATATCGGCACACCTTCTCACTTAGATTGGATGCGCTCCTGAGCGTCGGAACAAGGAGGAAGCAAAAAAGAAAAAGAAACAAAAGCATAACATGAGCCCGGGTTGAATGTCACTAACTTCGTATACGATCGTTTATGGTCGTACGGGAAAATAGTGTCAATTGTCTTGAAGTTTCATGAAGTCATTTAAAGTCTTTTAACAGTCTGAAGTGTTGTTGCTTGAAGTTTATTGGAGTTTACTTCTTTCTCCTTGATACAGCTTTAGTACTAACTGCTTACGTATATAATGTCGAATTTCTACGACATCTGTATATTGATATAAGGCACGGATCAAAGAAACATAAATCGCCAAATAGGCAGAGGAATTAAGTAGATTTATGAGAAGGAATATTTACGTTTATTCTGAAGATATTTTTGTGTCTTCTTTAATTACTCTAATGGTACTTACTTGCCTTCTCTACAAATCTCAAAAATTGAATATACAGCGACCGTATACGACCGCACACGTCGATATACAGTCGTATACGACAGTCGCATAACTCCGTATATGGAGCAGATAACGTTTGCCCGGGTCGAACAGACAGGGTCGTATACGGAGAAATACGACGATTTACATGGTCCAGTATTACGATCATATATCACCGTTTTTCTCCGTAAACAATCGTTTACGAGCGTGGATGCTCGACGTGGATAGTTGAGCTTCCGATGTCGTTAACGAATAAACCATTGCTAATTTCATGTGTAGCATAGCAGGAATAGAACTTGTGTTAATATGATGAGTTGTTTGCAGTAGAATAGAAGCACTTCCATGCCATTTTTCTCACGAATGGCTCGGCTGTTCGGTCGCTGGGTCGTTCTCGCAGCTGTTGTACGTAAAATTTTCAATTTGTTTTCTTTATCTAATTCGTTGTGACTTAAAAATTCCTGTCAACACTTGCCGACCAGAGGCTGCCGCCGTCCAAACTGTTGAACAGATTCATCATCTTATTGAGTGGCTTGATACTTGCTATTTGATACACCTGTATAGCAGTTGATTGATCGTCCTGTTGTTATTGACTTAGTGGCTCATTTTCATAATGTTCTTACTGTTGATTAAGAATCGACTTCACAAAGATTTGCTAAGATTCACTAGTCAGGGTCGTCATATAGCTACAAATTGGATTGAGTAGTTTGCCGCCATTAGCGGCAATGCTATTTATTACCTATTTCACATCTCCAGAATGAAACTACATATACAACACATACTTATATAGGAGGGAGAATAGAAAGAGAGATTAATGAACGTAGAGAAGAACAATGGAGAGAGAGGGAAAGAAGGTCAGAGGAAGATTAGATCAATATCGGCACAAAAGAGAGCAGTTGAGTAGAATGAAGAGCAGAAATCGATAGTGTAACAACACGATGACGGTAAGAAAGAATACGATGTACACAGATAATGATGTAAACATGCATTAGAATTTTAAGAGGTTGTAAAGGAAGTCCAGGAGCAATATGCTGAAACAAAGCAGGAGGCCATAGATGATGACATAGTGGTGACGAGAAATGATGTAATCCGTGCAGTTGAGAGGTATGTTCCATAGTATCAAGATATTGTAGTGCAGTCATAAGAGTGTTCACCAGTGAGTACATTTCTGCCAATCCGGATATTTATATGACTTCAAGAGTAGAATTTTGTCAACGACGTAAATACAGTCGTATTTGGCGACGTAAAAAAATTGTGACGACCATTAATAAAGTATGGAAGGTTTCCGAAACGTCGATGCGATTATGTACCTCGATATTTAGGAATCGTTTGACTGAATGCTCATTGATATCGAGAATGTAAGAGAGCAGGAAATTGAGGATGATAGATGTGAATGAGTATATTAATCAACCTAGGATTGAGCAATGATTTTGAAAGAACAATATGTGCAGAGATGATGTTGTGTTTCGCGGTATTTGTCAGATGTGATATTTATATATATAGGTATAATTTGTGACAATGTTGTGGATTTTTTGGAAGAGATACGATTGAATGTTGCAAATCGAAAGACAATACAGACGAATGTGCATAGTACATAAGTTCAAACGAAACTGTTTTTGTGGTTGAATGAAAAGTGGTGTTATAGTTGAAGGTGACAAATGGTCCATGATCGGCCAAAATTCTATTCACAACCATTGGATAATACAGCGATTTTTGCATCTATAGTTCCATTAGAACACTTGATCTAATCACTAGTTTGAGGATGACATGCCGTAGAATAAAGATAAGTGACGTGAAGACATTGAAGTAGTTATTTCATCATAGTTGATGTAAAATGAGTACCATTGTCTGGAAGGATACATATCGGTGTTTCATATTTACAGGTGACCTCTTCTTGAAGAAACTTTGCAGCCATATCAATCGTACAATCACGAACGGCTTTGGTAATAACGAATTTTGATAGAACGTCTGTTGAAGAAAAAAAGTGCTTGTTACCACATCTACCAGTAGGAGAAATAGTTCCATGAAAGTTCATTGACAGTAGTTGCCAAATCCCTTTAGGTGATTTGATGGACTTCAAATGACTGGTGGACCAGCAATCAATACATGACTTAATGTAATTAGTGATATTGCAGTTCATCTTATTCCAGCAATATCGAGCATTGACTTTCTTGATACTTTTGTCACTCTCAAAATATGCACCGTTGCGTGGGGAATCGTGTTAGATTCTCATAATGTCACGACGAATTTTAATTTTCGGTATGCATGAAATCAGTTTTGTGTGAGTCTCGTGGTGCATGCAGAGACCATCTTTCACAAAACAGGAGTCAGTATACTTATGATTGGTGAGGTTGTCCACAATGCACTGTATATCAACATTTCTTTGTTGCATTTCTTTCAATTCGTTGAGTTTACCAATATATTTAATTTCGTGAATCATCAATCAGTGCTGAAGTAGTGAAGCTATCAATATTTGACAACAACCGTGTGTCAGAACGAGCGGTTACTATGTCGACAACCAATGACACAAGCAGAAAATAATCAGAAGATAAATCAGTTTGAACAGCAGTAGGAATTAAATTTGCACTAACTTCATTGTCAGAATCGTCGTTGGCTTCGCCAATTGGTCATTGAGATAAGCATTGTCTGGCAATACTGCTTGATGTGTCTTTTATATGTTTGATCATGAAATCATACAATTGTAATTTTAAACACCAATGCTCGCATTTAACCTTCACTTGAGTTTTTCGTATTAATGCTTCTGATGATTTATAATCAGACGGTGGGTCTGTGTTGCTGTCCACATCGTTGCGATTATGAGCATCGGTTCATAGAATGTTCACCTTCAAACCCCCCAAAAAATCAGGAAATCACGTTCACTGCAACGCATGTTCTTTATTATTATGATTGAGTTACAAAATATTATGGTGTACAGCTATTTCACTGTCGTCATCTCTCTAGTGTGAAAGTAAAGACTCGTTAAAAAACATACCGTCGTGCGTTTTTCTTTTGACTATACATTTTTCTTTTGTCCGAGCAAAAGAGAATGATAAAAGGAATACAAATGACGGTAAACAGTATTATTTCTCACAGTAACTGTTGAAATAAGTATTTCACTGTTCAACAAATGGATAGCAAACTGACAAGAAATTCGCTTCATTAAATACATTTCTACATCCAATCTCATTTAATCTTGAATATGATTTATTAACGGTTTTGCATTTACCTATTTGATAAGGTGTTAGATTATAGATAAGCAAATCAAGTAAGCGAATCATCTTTTGATTTTGCTCACATCAATTACACTCGATACATTATGGAGAAAATCTACCCGTGATTATTAGCCTATCGGTTAATTAAAGTTATATGTCAAATAGAATTTCTGAATAGACTTGAAAATAGATCAATTTCAATGGCAAAATAAATGGAATAATACACACAAAAAAGATAGAAAATAGTTAAGGAATTTTGAATGATGTAGTTGACCTGATGACTTAATCGATAAAAAAGCGATGACAAAAACAAAGCTTATTAAAAGCAAACAAGTGTTTTTTATTGTGTACCAACATTAAGTCTATTGTATTTTTTGAGTATTTTGACGACATTATCATGTGAAATAGCATCAACTCGTACTCCTCCAAATCCTACCATTGTTTCAGCTGCTATTAGAGAATTTATTATGGCTTCTTCAACACATTGAATAGTTGCATCAAACAATGGATTAATTTGATCATTTGATAGAAATTCAGNGTGCATTTTGAGACCTTTTTCAGGCGATGTTTTGTTAGAAAGCTACGATTTGGTTCAAAACTAATATCAGATTCGGAATCAGCGTTAAAAACTGAGTCGATTTATATATGTTGTGAATAATTCTGAGAAAAACATTTTTTTTGAAAAAATCCCTGTACCCCTCCTCAGGGATGGTTTGGTCAAAAATGACAATTCTTTCGATAACTCAGCCATTTCTTGACGGATCCTTCTCATCTTCGAACTCGACCGATATATTGATGAGACAATTCTGTGCACAAAATTTCAGCTCAATCGGATGTAATTGTGCAGAGTTATTGTGCACACGGACGGACGGTCGGACACACTGACCGACTCTAGAGTGTAATCACTTTTTGAGTACACAAAAAACCTTCATTTCGCTAAGACATGAAAATCTGAAGACGCCAGTAAAAATCACTGATGAATTTTCAATTAAAAGCTATAGTAGTAAAGTTTGCATTAACCCGCGAGTTAGCGCGCGGCCCGAAAAAAAATCATTCAACACGTCCAACGGGCCAGGTTCAGTCTAGAACAGGTCGGGTCAAAAAAATCAATCATCAACATCTATGTTCTTGATGTTTCATTCATTCTGACAGACAATATTGTTTATCTCATATATACCATTTACAGATAGTGACTGTTTATTATTCATCTATTGTAGCAAAGAAACATTGTTTTTTTTCACATGGATGGATAGAAAGAGCATTCTTTCGTTTTCAATATGTATTCTAATAGAGGCATACTTTTTTCACTTGTTGAACTTAGAGTTGTTATTCTTTTATTTATTTTTTGTTCATCTTAATGGACTAAAATATCTCGTTTCTTCTTAGTCAATTGATAATATACATTTCTTTTGTTTCATCTTGCCTACCACTAATATAGGTGATGTTTTTATTTTATTTGATTGAGTCAGATATAGTCTTTCTACAGTTTTCGTCTATCTCAATACAAATTTTGTTGTCATAATTATTCAATCAAGGATAATCATCAATTATTCCCTTATTCCTCAATAGAGAAATCCTTTTGTTTTCGTAAAGATAACATGTACATATTAGTCTTCTTTTTTGTTTTTTCTTTCTAGTGTGATGACAATATCCATTAATTGATCTCATCGTCAAGGTACATTAGCAGGTATGTGAGTGTTGATGTGTTGCTGATTGACAGAAGAATATATTTCATTTCTTCCTAAGAAAAAGCGAAATGTTTTCTTTTCGAATAGATATGAGACTAACAGTAATTCTTTAATTTTCATCTATCATAGTGAAAAAAACAACAATTCATTTTATTCGTACTACTAAATCAGAGATCGTAATTATGTCTTTTTCATTCATTCTAATATAGAAAATCGTTTTTTTTCTTTGTACTTCACTGAGAAAGAACGATATTCTTATCTATTTTAATATAAGAAATAGTTTTCTCATATAAGTATAGATTGAAAATAATAGCTTTAGCTATTTCGCCTATCCTAGTAAGAAAAATGCTCCTTTTTTTAATAATTATCTCAATAAAGAATTTCGATCTAATAGAGAAAATTTTGATTTGTTTTTATGATATCAAGTTAAATAGTAATTATTCATCGCTGACCATCTCAGTCGAGAACATTACTTCTTTTTCATGTAGTTAGGGTAATCATAGTGATCTTCTTTTTCATCTATTTTAATAGCGAAAGTCAATATTCTCATATAATAAACCATGTAAACATCTTTTCAAACACTTGAAATTCTGTTAGATCGCATTTCTAACTTCTAAACTAAGGAAAACTTTTTTTTTATTGCAAACAAAAAAGTCTGAGCTACATGTTTTGTATCAAATATTTTGCGGCTTGAAAAGTCTGTATTCCTTGATTATTTCGAACCACTTAAATCCAAAATTGTACGAAGAATGTATCAAAATTTAGTGCTTGAAAACATCAGCTTTCATAAAATGTTTTAAACTTATTCTTGTCTTTCTAATTAGAAAAGTTGAAACCATAAAGTATTTGTGAAAGCGAGTCTTTTGCAAGAACATTAGCCAACATCATCGAAAATTATTCATAAATAGAATTCTTCTTGTATTATTTGTTCGAAACATGTTCGATCATAGAAATTTATTTAAAAAAAATTATTTTAAAATATATTTTTTATCAGTGCAAAATAATTAAGCCAGTAAGCACGATCGAATTATTTAACCATTTTCAGAAAAAAAAACTTATCTTTTGATAAAAAGTGAAGAATAAATTTAACTTTCAATGCTTCATTGAAAAGAGAGCGCATTATGCTACAAAAATCATCATTAAAATGATGTGAGAGAAACTAATAAAAAATACAAAATGATGTTACTAGATGGCGAATTTGCAAGATATTTTTGGGTGAATGTTGAATTTCCGGCATTTCTTCTTTCTCAGATTTCTTCTGAAAAAATATGTCTCGAACAATGTATATTTGAGACTTTACTCTTTCAAACAAAAAAAAAAAAGACTGATTGAAATAGAAATCGGCTGCACAATCTAATAGTTTAATATTCTTATAATGATTTCTGCATCGTATGTTAGACGAATAACAAATAGTATTTCTATATTTTTGATCGATCCTAAAACAAAAATTCTTAGTTCTCATATAGTTGAGTTTTACGTAAAACTTTACTACTGTATATTGACGAAATTTTAAAAATGATGCATAGCAAAACCTAGTAACCAATCTAATTCAAAGCTTATACATATTAAAATTCATCAAATAATCCAATTAGTAAAGATCGACAGATATCTATAGTAAGAGTACTATCAGAACTTATACCAATAAAGATCACACAAAGTTAATTCAGTCAAGAAAGATAAATATTATTACGACCATAAGGAGAAAACTAGCACTACAAGGAGAAGCAATAGGAACTTATTAGTTCCCTGGGTTTTCCATGCCTTTTTTTTTATCTGAGAGTAAAATTACTCGACCCAATAACATATTTTTTCAATACGACTCTATAGTTCATGTGAGAGAATTGAATTATAGTCTTATGACTTTGTATATATTGCTATTCTGAAGAATACACTTCCCGTCATATATATAGGACATGTAATTATTTAAGGAATACATAATCAACATTTTGAACTCTGTCTTCTGCTACAATAAGCGATCTCCGAAATTCACCGCTGGATCAAGAATAATAGTATAATCGTAAAACAGTCCCCATTTTTCTATAACTAAAGTATTTGGTAGTTAATGACTTTGATCAAAAAAATTTTTAAAAAACAATGGATAATCTTCTTTGTTGTTTGATATCAATAACAGTAGACTTACAATTCGACCTTCTTCATTTGTTTTTGTTTTCTTTTTAACAAAATTTATAAGACATGTCTGAAAACAAAACAAACTTACCTATTATTTCGTAATCAAAAAAAAGATCAACTAGTTACTAACATTAAATAGTTAAACAATGTCAAGATGACAGTACCTTCATCTTCATAACTGATAGTTACGTCTATAATTATTTAAATTTCAGACAACCTTTTACATGAATATCAAAGTAAGAACACAATAATCAGAAAAAAAAGGCAATGACAAAAATATTTGAGTTTATTCTAAATTGTTTCGAGTAAATCGTTTTTCTTTTAAATAAAAATCGTTACACTAATTTACAGCTCATAATACACTGTGAGATGATTTTATACTCAAGCTTTCAAATGTCAGATCTTTCAGGAAAACTAAATTCAAGCGATTACAATCTCCGCTACTATTGAGAGAGAGGAGGAAAAATAGATTCATTCAAAACGTTATTTCTTCTCTAAGGTAAATTGATCTTACGCCGCCTATGATTGTGTCAATATCATTAGTTTCTAAAAAATAATTATATTAGTCAATAAACAAAAACATTCATCACATGAAAGAGGCAACTCGTATATCTTATTATTAGGATTAACCGTTCAAAAAAAAACAACATTATCGATATTTTTGTTTTCGATTCTTCCGATCCAAAATACAACAATCACACATTTCTTTTTAATGATATTCTTTGATTTTTAATCAGATTTCTTTCATATTCACAACGCTTACTTCTACTATAAACAAACATGAAATTTTTCTTTTCTATCATCATATTACTAATCATTTGTCCATAGCAATACTAATTAGAACTTATCGATGATTGTTACACCTATCGAATAGAATAGAATTATATATCCGATGATAATTTGTTTAAGAAAAAAAAACAACAGAGCTTGTTCACGCTTATATGACAAAACCAATTGATACGTCACACACTTTATTCTTAGAATAACACTTATGTTAGTACTGTTGCAATCGACAAGACAAACAAATGATCTCAATATTGTTTTTCTGGATAAAATATAAAGCATTTGAATTTGACACATGAAATACATAAATAGGATATCGAAGTGCGAATTTAAATATAACATTAATTATTTGCGTGTGAATTAGTTACATAATCGCTCCATCAATTAACTATCACTGTATATTCAATTAGTTGTAGACGATCATCATTTAGAGTCTTATTGTCATGCATAGCTAATGAATTACTCACTAAAACAAATAATTCATGGAATTGACAACAACAAAAATGACTTGTTTCATTTTCTTTTTTCAAGAACACTATCTTCAAAGAAATATGAAATAATAACAACAAGCTGGTCTAGGAAACATCATTCATTTTCACAGTAATATGTATTCCTGTTGTGATAAAACAAATTTGATAGTCATGTGTTTCGGCGACACTTTCATATTCTTCTTTCTCTTTTCTGTATTGATCATTATAAGAAAATAGACAAAACAAGCATGATGCTGACAACTGATATGATAGATTTACTTTTAAATCGAGATAACACACAGTTCGAATTGACATTAACGTAATTTGAGGAGAAAAAAACCAAGATCAAAGGATTTTTCGCACTTGACGATTATTTTTAATTCTATTTGGTCTTTTTAAAAATATTTTAACAAGATCTTATTTTTTTGCAACTATGATCAGCTGATTGAATAAAAATGAAAAACAAGATGTATGTCCTTTTGTGTTCTCGAAAGAGAGAGAGAGAGAGAGAAAAACATTTTTTTCTTCACGTCATTTCATTTTCAACAGCTGCACATACATACATACGACGACTGTCAGACAGTCAGTCAGTCAGACGTGTCTGTTTGAAGAAGAAGAAGTCTTTTCTTGTTAAAGCTATCTGTTCAGTTTCTTCCTCTTTTTTTTCTCGCTCTCTCTTTTCTCTTCGTACTGAAAAAAAGAATCTAATAAATAATCGAACATCCCAAATGATTATCACTAACAGTCTCTCAATTCACCTTAACTGATATATTGACAACAACATACAATGCAAACATCTAGAATTACCTTCAGTGACAGGTAAATACATAATATGTTATTCATTAAAATAATAAGAATCAAACATCATAGGTCTAGTTATGGAAGACATTCTAGAAATAATAGGTCTACCTAACAGACAGGTTCACGTAGAATAAAATTGATCAGTGAAGTTATTGACTTTTGTACTTTATTCTTTCAAAATCATTATTTGAAGAAATTTTTCTAGGCAAATCATTTAAAAAGATTATCGCCTCTTACAAAAGGTAACATTATAATGATATTGAAGTTTGATACTACTACTCTAGTTTTCCATTACCGTGAATATTGTAACAAATGTGCTTTTAAAGGTACCTTTCGCCTCTTTCTGGGTTTCTCAAGAATGGTTCGACCAAAGATCTTGAAACTTTTAGGGTAGATAAATCTAGACTAGTTGAGCAAAGATTGTTATAGACTTAGAATCTCCGGATGCTTCCTACTGTGAGATATAGACGATGCAAGGACCAGAAATAACCTAGAGCCCTCCCTAAAGTAGTGATAATTTATTTTTTTATAGTTGAATACTTTTTCTCTTTGAGAAGTATTGTTTCTTTCGCTTAGGAGAATCAAAATACTGAAAGTCTGATAAAAAAATGTGTTTGTTTTTTTTGCTTAGAGAACATTTTGTAAGATTTGTGAAAGATTATTAGAACCTTATTTTAAAAAGAATTCCTATATACATTCCGTTTTGATCCTAATTGTCAAATAAAAAAAGTTCCTACTCAATTGATCGAAGCGTCTGGAAGAAAAAAGTACAAAACTTCAATTTTTCTTTTGAAAAATTGATTCTGAACAAAAATGCGCAACAGTGTACAGTTTTTGTTAATTTGTTTTTTTAATTTTTAAAGACAATTTTTGAATACCAACATGTATTCAATCGATAGATACAATTCAGGCTATAGATTAGTCACGAAAGGGGGGGGGGGTAGCGTCCTTAAGTAAACTGCAGTAAGCATGATCTTAATGATCCAAGATTGATGAAATCCTATATTTTTGCTGCAAGGCTTAGATGAAAATGTACATTTTTTTCAATAGATATTCTCTGCAGTTGTTTGATGAAAATTGTCAAAACAATATTAATTTCATCATCTGTCTTCTTTTTTTCTCACACATCCATCTTCTTGAACAGATTGTTCAATTTTGACATGATATAATTATAGATTTTTTGAATGAATGCATTTATTCATAGTCTATAATATAAACTAACTTTTTGTTCTTTTATTTCTTTCTATACGAACAATCTTTCGTACTCCTCTCTTTGATAGCGTTAGATGTGATTAAATCTGCATTAAAGTGCAAATGAAAACAACGTCGAAATTCGTTTCCTAACGTTCTCTTTCGCTTTTTTGTTATTTCTTTTCTAACGAACTCTCTTTCCCGGGAGGAAAAAAGTGTTGAAAGGATGTTATCCGTCATTGCATCGATCTCGTCTCCCACCCATTTTCTCCCTTTCTTTTCTCTTGCTGTGTCCTGTTCGTTGCTTTCTATATGTTTATTGAACACACGTTCAAAAAATTCGTTAAGCTCGACAAACGTTGAGAGAGCGTAAGCAAAAGTAAAGAGAAGAGAAGCAAATATTTTTTCATCAATTCAAACGAGAGGAAAAAAAGAATTCGCTAGTTCAATGGTCGTCCCAGTTTCATCTTGATGAAATGCACATAACATCACTCGTTTTCTTCTCTATGTTGTGGTGACTATTATCTTAAGAGAGTTATCAGTTATCTATATATATATATATGAATACCTTATTTGATATTCAACATGGGCTCAATATGAGTAAGACAACGTCTCCTTTGAGTTGTCGATTTATGTTACGGTAAGATATGCTTGCTTATATTCACGATCGAGAAAATAAGACAAACATTGATGCTCGTATTGTAAAAGTTTCATTAAAATCTAAATGAAATGTTTTCTGTAGACGAACACCTCGACGTAAACTTGTTTTTTCTTCAAGTGATGATGAAACAGATGATAGTCCACAATCGGTATCTTCAGGTATAAATCATTTTATTTTTCTCTTAATTAAAAAAATAGAAATTTTTCGCTTTAGTGCATATCCTGCGACAAGAACATCATTCGATTATTTATGATGAACAGTGAGTGTTCTTTTCTTTTTATTGTTGGCTGCATACCATGGTTAGCTTCACATGAGCGGCGATAGATTTCGTTCTACTTGATTTATGACTGACAATTCAATGGCACTCAAGTGTAGAGTGTGTGTTCGACCGTTGACATGTTTTTTTTTTCAAAATTTTTTTTCTCTTCTCTCATTCAAGTGCAACGATCTTACCCTCATTTTTTTCCTTTTTCTCTCTCATACAATTATAGACAAGTGTCAACTTTCATGCTACAAATGACGTCACGTATTTCCTCTTCCCTTAAGGTAAATGGCTGAGTGCTTTCCTACCATTAGCAAATAGACAAAAAAATGATAATTATATTTTATTTAGCTAATGAGGAAACCCTCTCAGATGTCTTCTCTCGAGATTAATTATTTTTATTTCCATAGATAGAACATAGTATTCTAATGAAATTCTTGAAAGGTACTAATACCTAACTAAGTTTTCGAATGCTTTTTTTTTGCTGGACACCCGAGGCTTTCAGAAAACACTTATTTTCATATTTTGATCTGAAGCTTCACTCGTATGGAGAACTGAACTAAAATACCTTCTATAGAAAAATTCACAAGTTTTAAAAAAAGTCTCTTCGAGATATGAGACTTTCCAGATAAAGATTCTTTTCCATGAATAATGTATATAACAGGCAGTTTTTGAAAAGTATCATTTCTCGAAAAGACTTTGTTGAAAATGTCTGAATTTTCTATGGAACGTAGTCTAGTTGAACGCTTTATATAAGCAAAATTTCAGATCGAAATTTCATAGTTTAGTCAAATCTCAACAAGAACTTAGATCCTTTTATGATTTTTATCTAGTCGACTTTAAAAATTATCTATTTTACTTCAAATAGGTTGTCGACGAAGTCAGAAATGACAACAAGTATTGTAACAC
Organism: Rotaria sp. Silwood2; assembly: GCA_905329745.1. Taxonomy (NCBI): domain Eukaryota; kingdom Metazoa; phylum Rotifera; class Eurotatoria; order Philodinida; family Philodinidae; genus Rotaria; species Rotaria sp. Silwood2. The sequence continues at coordinate 5,419 of CAJNSZ010000028.1, read as the reverse complement.
GTTCGAAACTAGAACATTATGGCTTTAGTATGCTTGCTCGGCCGACATCATTACGTTTAAATAAACGTCAATCATTAACTATAATCAATCAAAATAAAAAAACTCGTTCAAATGAACCATGTCATTCAATGCAAACACGATCTCAATCATCATCATCGGTTCGTTATTTTTTATAAAAATCCTTTTTTATTTTGTATGAAAAAAATTTTCATAGGACTCTCATTCGGATCATCTAGTTAATTTATTCGATAAAACTCTTTCGACAGTGACACCAAATCCTGTTCGTAATCGACAACGACGATATAAGCCATTACCTCTCTGTTTATCGGATAATGAAAAAAATATGCCAGTTTTAACGGTTATTACTACAGAAGAAAACTCGAATACTAATGTAAGAATATTTCCTTGTTTTACAAATAAGAAGAAAACGTTTAATATTTTTTTTTGTAGAAACGAAGTTATATTGACGATGAAAACAGTGAAAATTGTCGTGCAATAAAACGCAGTAAAATCTTTAATGAAAATGATAAAGAAAATAATTTATTTGTCAAACGTTCTCGGCGTGGTGTTGGCGTATGTATTTAAAAGTTTTTTTATTGAGGATTTCATTAAATTTTTATTGCTATTTGTTTTTGTTTTGCTAGTTAATTCGAAGTTTCACTGAACCAAATGAAGAACAAATAAAAGCATCCGTTGAACTTGGTTCTAATCGAGATTTAATTGGTGATCGTACACGTTCTTATCTTTTACCAAGATGTAAAAGTCGTAAACATCCTGATCTTGCTTGTATTAGTCCTGAAACGGTAAGAACAAAAATTAAACATATTTTGATATATGATTATATTTTCTAGGTGGTTGATATATTACAAAATGTTTATGCATCTGAAATTGAAAATCTATATATTATTGATTGTCGTTATCCATATGAATATGAAGGTGGTCATATTCAATTAGCGAAAAATCTTTATACACGTTCACAAATTTATAATGAATATTTTCATAAACCATTAGAATTAAGAGATACATCGAAACGAAATATTTTTATTTTTCATTGTGAATTTTCATCTGAAAGAGCACCGTCATTGTAAGTGAATTATTGAAAGTTTTTGTTTTGTAGACTAATAAGAAGATTTTAATTACTAGATTGCGGTTTTTTCGATCAGAAGATCGTAACATACATGAAAGAAATTATCCACAATTACATTATCCAGAAATTTATTTACTTGAAGGTGGTTATAAAGCATTTTATGAATATTCTAATGTAAGACTTTATCCTTCTTTTTTTTGCTAAAATAAGCGCTAATACTTTTTATTTTTATTAGCAATTCTGTATACCAAATCAGTATCGAACCATGAGTGATGTTAATTATCAAGAAGAATATCGACAATATCGTTTTGAAACAAAACAATTTGATAAATTTACAGGTGAAAATGAAAGAATTGGTGGTGGACGACGGACACGTGGATTAACATTTCGTTCTTGTCTTTCGTTTTCTTCGCAACCAAATCAATATCGTTCATCAAATATTCGATATGATCTTCGATATATAGAATCTCCACCAGAAAATTAAATAGCTTTTTTTGTTTAAACAAAAATCATTTATACATCATATTGATGGATGAATATGAAATTTTCATTTTTTTTTTTTGATCTTATATATCTATCTATAGGGAATACTCATTGTTGAGTAGAACTTTCTCGTTTTCTTTCGCGTACGTCTGTGACTCGTTTTTTGCGTCATTGATATTCTCTTTTGGACGGTAGTGAAGATGATGAGACTGTTTTTATAAAATTGTGTTTTTTATAGTAGACTAGGGAAAAGTTGATTTTGGTTTTGTCTTATGTGTGTACGAAAAAAAGAAAAAAAATATATGATTGTTTGATTTTTATTTGTTGATCTCTTTATTAACTGCGTAATTTCACAAAGAAAGGAACAAAAATTATTTTCTAATATGACTTATGTCATTTTGATATGAAACATTTGCGATAAGGATAATAATTATACAGTTCAGTAGTTGACATATTATTGTTTTTCCCGAAATAAACATTTAACATATGTCGGTATAGATCATTAGTTAGTGATATATATAAAAATGCTATGTTGCTCTGTTTGTTATGAAAAGTAAATTACAAATAACAATTTTTTCAATATCAATGTATTTTAGTACGATTGTTTTTATTGTTCTCAATCTTGTATTGAGTTCAAATAGTGGTGATCTCTATCCGAGTTATAATCTATCAATTGATCCAATGAAAGCCTTTGAATGGTCAGACAGCCCAGCACTTGTTTATATAAAAACTGTTCGATTGTTTGATTATGACCATCATATATTTCAATATCGACGTTATCCATGTCAATTTTTTTATACTGATGAAATTCAATTATTTTATAATAATGAAACATTAAATCAATGTTTGTATAATACAACAAAAAGTGATTATGAATATAGTTTTCAACTTCATTTTGATTCACGTCATGTTGAACCATATATTTTGCGAAATATTGCTATTCAATGTAATTATATTAATTGCAGTCTTTCATTATTAAACATGACATATGTAAATATTGGCTGGAATTTAAGAGGTAGAGAAAATAATCCAGATTGTTCATTTGACATTGATCAACCATATAATATTACTCGTACACCATATACTGTGTCGGAAATTATTACACTTCGATGTAAATCCTTATCAGCTTGTAATCGTTCAAAATCAAATATAGAACAATTTCTTTCATTATATATTCGATTAATCTATGGTTCATCTTACGAACTTCAAATGCCTTATTGTTCATTAGAAAAAAGTCTCAGTCATGTTATAAATACAAATTTTGTACAAACAAATAGTCTTTTACAACAAATAATTGAACTTATGCAACGAGGTTCTGGCAAAGCAGATGGAAGTGAACAAGAAAAAATAAAAGAATCTGTTGAACATGTTTCAACAACAACAAATGATACCTTGAATAGCTGAAATTCTATATTAAAATAAGTTAATCAAGCAAAATCATTCAAATAAACACTCTTATTTACTTATATTCACGTTTTTTTCTTCTGTATTAAAATAAAGAAAATTACCTTTTTTTAAAATAGATCCGAGTGACATCTATGTAATTTAACCTTGATTTGATAGATTAAATATATTATTTTAAAAAGTAGATAATACTAATAATAATAGTAATAATAATAATAATAATAATAATGATGATAATAATAGTATTTGTGTATTGATTAGGTTTATAAAAGAATATTCGATGGCTTCATTAATCAAACATCAAATTATCAAACGATTATCAAAGTGTGAAATAAAGAATTTCTTTTAAATTTTCTTCTATTTTATTAAATTATTTAAAGGTTTGTCAAAAATCTTTCAGCAAATCAAATAAATATAAGTACAATAAAAGGTGAAGGTGAATTATCATCAATAAATTTAGATGAAAGAGCATTAGAAGATGTTACTGAATTACCAACATGGCTTAAAATTAAAAAAGCAACATGTGGACGTGCTTTTATCAAAGTAGAACAATATTAAATAAGATAACACAAATTTTTCTTTTTTCAATTAGATTCCTTGGGCAAATTTAAAAACTTTACCAATTCAATTAGTAAGAAAAAATTTAGAAACAATTCAATATAACTTGTATCATTTATATATAGTCATTAGATGATGTTATCATTGAAATCGAAACATGTGAAAAACTACGTGATTTACAGAATTTATCAAGTGGAAATGATCCGTAAGAATTTCATTTAGATTCAAAAACAAGTGTTTATATGTTTTTTCTATAGATCAATGGGTAAATATGGTTTTACTAATCGAGCAATTGATGGAATTTCATTAACAATTTCAAGTCTAACATTTACAATAAAATCACAAGGTTTTAAAGCATCAGTTTTTGTAAGTCGATGTATCATTTTAATTCAATTGAAATGTTATGGTATTTTTTAGTTACCGACTTTAGATATTTATAGTACAGCACCTAATGGACAAAAAGTTGATACATTGACCTTAACTCGTCTTCGTAATACTACTAAAGGTCATATTCTTCTTTTTAAAGTAAAAACCAAAGTTCTTTTTAAAATGAATGCCTATGTTTTTTAAACATGAAAGGAAATATTTTGGCCGAATGCACGTATTGAAGCATCATCAACTGATAATAATTCTCCAGGAACATCAATACGTTTTATTGTTAATTCATGTCGAATGAGAATTTCAATGAAAAAGAATCTCCAAGGTGCTCATTTTTGAATTTCTTTTTGTTAATCAAATAAAAATTTATTTTATTTATTTTCGTAGATAGTACAATGATAACGTCTCGTGTTATGATACACTTTGATGATTTATTATCAGTTCTTAATGATGCTCAATTAAAATCAGCATTAAATACTTATAAAGAAATAATAGAATTAATGGATCGTGCATCAGAACAAAGAAAACGTATTGTTGAAGATAAATTTACTGTATGTTTTTTTTTATCAAAATTGAATGTGAAATAATTCGAAAGAAAAATTTAGAATGAATTTAGGGAAAACCAAAGATTTTATTTCCTATATGAATATTGAGAATAATAAACCGACAAAATTGTATCTTGTAGAGTTGAAGGCAAAAGCGTTTTTATGACAGTTAGAGTAAAGTAATAGAAACATGGTCTATTTCAATTACAAAATACATAAGCAATTTTTGATTACAACAGGATAATGACTCGTAGTCTGTGTAAAGTATAGTTGATATATACTTACTAGCAGTAGTATCATAAAGTTTTCTTTTTGCGCATTCTACCTTCTTCTTTTTTCAATATTATTAAAGGTAGTGCAAATTTTTCGTCGTCAATTATTTCTGCAGAAAAACTAAGAAAATAATTATTAACAGCGGCGATTAGATGATTCACCGACGTTACAACCAGTGTTCGTCTAGTTACACATCTTTGTCCTTCTCGTCATATGCAATACTAGCAGCAATGTCGAGTAGCTAAGCTTTCATGTCAACAGCTGCATTTAACATGCGCTATGCTTGGTAATTCAGTAACAGTTCAGTAAATCGATCTGAGCTCGTACATAAACTTTATCTGTAGTTAAAGTTTCATGATATAACTTACCACTAAATGAAAATGCCACCCGAATACAGAGAATTCAAAAGACATGGGGAGACTGCAATTTTCGATTAAACTACTTGATCTTTTGACTAAAACAACAAGAGCATAGACTGGGCTCTATATGTATGCTAAAATATGAAGAGTAAGTCATGTACTTGATAACCGATAACGTAAAATTTAATAGACTCTCTTTTTTCAGGCTAGACGCTTAAGGCCCCCCCCCCCTCAAAAAATGTCAAATTTCGTCAGAAAAACGAAAGTTGAGGGAAACGCATAGCTGAATACTATGAGGCCTGAACATTAAGAGTCAGCATGATTTTGAGGTT
>CAJNSZ010000027.1:958120-1150273 GCA_905329745.1 Rotaria sp. Silwood2 | reverse complement strand
CGTATATGTAATCGTATTGGTATTATTTTTAATGGTCAATTAGCTTGTTTGGGTACAATTCAACATTTAAAATCAAAATTTGGTCAAGGTTATACAATTGAAATTAAAGTTCATTCAACATCTAATAATGCAAGTGCAACAAATATTCAAAATGTTCAATCATTTTTATTATCACAAACCCAATTAAATGTAGAAATTAGAGAAATAACATATTCAACAGGATTATTTCAAGTTAAACAAGGTACACCAGCTGATTTATTTGAACTACTTGAACAAAATAAACAACAATTAAATATTGAAACATATACAATATCACAAACAACACTTGAACAAATATTTTTATCATTTGGTAAACAAGCTAATGATGCTTAATAATGAAGAATTTTACCAATAAATTTTGATTTTTATAACAAAATATCTACAAACATTTCTATGTGATTGTTTGAATATTTATTTATTTATTTTGTATTTTAAATTTTTTCTGATTTTTTAAAATAAAAAAAAAGAATCATAATCGACAAATTAACTCTTGAATTGATGTCTAATCGATGAAAATAGTTTTTAAGCTAAATGTTTAATTGATTTTATTTGCCAAACAATACAATGAAATTTCTCCTACCTTAAGTTAAACTGTTTATGCAATGTTACTATCAATTTTTCACGGCAAATGTAGAAATAACAGTGTTCAATGATCAAAACTCAGCAATGTCAGGAGATCGACTATCTCCACAAAAAATATCAGTTCTAATGTTAGATTCGAATGGTTTATGCATGGTATTTTTTGAAACGTCAAAAGAAAAGATTAGGTGATCGTATCCGAATACGACTCTCTGTTTTGCAAGTCTATTTCACATAATTCAATTCATTTGGTCGTCCGTTTATCACCTGTTTGACTTGTTCAGAAGTCAAATTTTCGGACACGCTAGAGGAAAGCCAGAATGTGTGTCAACTCCACTGAATTGGTAAAGAGATTCCAAAGAGAAAATTTCGTCGTCGAGAATGTATTTTCACAACACCATGCCGCTTCTTTTCTACTCTTGTGAATGTAGACATGATTACGAAGAATTATTTCAAAAAATGTGTCTGAGACAAAAGAGAAAAAGGATTTAATCTACTAAGATAATTGGAATGATGCAGATGAACAAACAATTTTTGTTTGTACTACCCAATCGATTTAGAAAAGTTGTCATTCTTGAATTAAAATAAATGAAATTCGCAAACAGTTAATCTTGGCTGTACATACTCTAACAATCACCATTGAGTTGCAAAAGTTAACCTCTTTTGTTTTTTATTTTATTTCATCAGTAAGTATTGTCGATTACCCAAAGCAAAACGACTGTCTAATTCAAATCACTACTTTGTCATTTTCCAATGGAATCCAGTAAGATTCTTGTGTTGCAAAATTTTTGCTTCACCTGTTACGCAACTAAGAAAACTGTATCAACAGTTGAAACACCAGACCTCTATTGCCACTTGTCTTAACTTGGCATATGAGAATAGGTTTGTTGAATCATTACGACTTCAGATGAAACAACAAAGCTGCCATCAAAGATAGAAAAGAAGTTCCATTCTATGCGTTGATACTGTTCTCAGAGATAAGAATTTTTTTACACATTGTCACCATTGAAGGTGAAACACGTGAGTTCTGCCCATCATCAAACATATTTATGGAATGATCATTGAAAATAGCTGCATGCATGTTAAAATATAGTCCATTGCACTGAGAAATCCACATCCTCATTGATATGTTTTGTATTGATTCACTTTCTTTCACTGACGGTGTTAATCTATTTGTACTTTATGAAGTAAATGTAAATGAAATATTCATCTTTGATTATAAAGTACAGACAGAATCTTTTTTGTGTAATAGGCAAATAGAGAATTACACAGTATAACGAAAGGATATGTTTATCAACATTCTTTCTTATCGCCAATAACACTTCGATGTGCTGGGTTGTTTTAAGATGAGGATGATATATGAAAAGATACATGCAAAAATTTTATTCGATATATTTTTTTGTATCTATGATTCCATAATTTTTTGTGAGCTATTTGAAGGAAATAAAAGGTTACGTGTTCATGAAAAAAAATCTTTCTTTTTTAAAAAACAAAGGATTCGTTTATATATATTTTTTATAAAGATAAATTATCACTTGTATCCTCCAGTTCTGTTTCGGATGAGCCTAGTATATTGTCTCTGGATGTTATGTTTTCTCTATTTTATCCTATGTCCTTTCTTTTACTTTTGTTCTTTTCTCTTTCAGAGCAGTGGAGTAAGGAAACGGTGGAGAGATGGAAAATTCCAGTATATGAAACAAAACAGAGACAATGAATTTTCTATGTAGTAGTCTCTCATGCAACTTGGCAATGAACCAACTGCCAAAAATTTTAAGCAAGTCTAACCAAAGTCGATAAGTTCTATTTATTTCAGTTTCAGCTTTCCACGCTGTTTCTTCGAAATATGACTCATTCAGTTGTGCATGTTTTCATGCGCTCACATGATGTATGTCAGACATATTAATAAAGAAAAGAAAACCATTTGATCAAAAAAATCGTACATATTTTATGAAGAATCATTTGTCTTAGAAAATTTAATAATGAATTCTGCGTCATTGTTTTTTCCGTATTCATTAGTAATTCTACTGATAGATGACACAAAAGAATACTGTTTCACGTATTTCCCATCGAACAATAGCTAGAAATCTATCTCAAACGATTGAAAATAGAACAAGTAAAACAGCGACGACTCATAGGCGAACATTATCATGAAAGAATGCATCGCACAAGTCAGATAAGATGAATCAGAAGAAATCATCACACAAATCAAAACGAAATAGATTCACTACTTTTTCTGCTTGATGGAGTTGATGATCAACAAATAATAGATGATTTATCTAATTTTTTTTATTAGAAGAAAAAGAAAATCTAGATGATTCTATTATCATTTGGCTTGAACCTACTAATAATAAGAATGTTAAATCGATATCTTGATTGGGTACTATTATTAATCGGGTAGAAACGTTTAAAAATGTGACTACATGCTTAAATTACATCTATCTACTTCAAGACTAGAAGATATTTTTTTTTGTATCGTATCATCTTCTTTTATTAAAGACATACTACTGTATATTGATGAGTCGCCAGAAATACAATATGTTTATATACATGAATCGATGAATAGGATACAAGAGCAAAAAATGCAAAAAAGACATCCAGAGATATGTGGTACTTAGATAGAGATGGAGACTTTGATTATTCATCTGACGAACGATGTCATAACTTATTCTAATCTTCTAGTGCATCTGAATGTGTTGACAACAGGTAAGAAAGAAAAGTTAGTGAAAGATTTAAAAACGGAAAATCCATCACGAATGTGGTTAAATTTATTAATTGAAATATTACTTCGAATATCACAAATGAAAAGTACAATAGATAAAATGATTGCAGAATGTAAATTGTTCTATACAGATAATCCAGTTGAATTTAAGAAAATTACTCATCAACAAATGCAATAAAATGGTATGCATATGTATGCTTTGTATTTCGCCAACTAAATAAGCATGTAGAACACAAAATATTCATGTCCTATCTAATCTTCGATTCTTTCTCATTGATCTGTAAAATCGATTGCAAGAATTATATAAGTCACAATTTGATCATACTCCAAGCGAATTACAAAAGTGAAAAGACAATATTGGTGGACATGTGTTTATCAACAACAAAATCATGTATAGTAGCTAGTGATTATGGTGGAAATGATTCGCGTCATTCATTTATTGAATCGGTCGTATTTGAAATAAAAGTGTACGTCAAAAAAAACAATTAAACCATTTGCGAATATTCAAGAAGTCAGTATTATGAAAAACGAAAGTGAAATATTGTTTTCGATTGGAACAATCTTTAAAATTGAATCAATTGAAGAGGTATTGGATAGTGTTTGATTTGTCAAACTCACTTTGAGTAAAGACAAAGACAAAGAATTAAAACATCTGGAGGATTATTTCATTAATCAAATCGGTAAAACAAGTAATCGCGAAATATTATATAAATTTTTGAATATGAGCGAAGAACATGACAATGTTACAAAATATTCTAAAAGAATAATAAAATCCATGATTAATGAACTTACAATAGAGTCCGGTTCAAATGAAAAATATTTTAATCCATTTGAACTTTTGCCTTATGAAAAAAGATTATACTTCAGCGAAAGCGAAACAACAAAATGAACTTGAAAAGAATATAATGTCACTTCCTCCTGATGATTCGACTGTTTCGATACTTTATAATAATGCTGGTATTTCTAGCAAAATAATTGATGATTATTTGGAAGCCCTTGTTAATTTTAAAAAAATACTCTTGATGATCGAAAGGAAAATTTACCAAATGATTATTTTTATCTATTGCAATTATCTATAAAAATATTGTCGAAATTTATGAACTTCAAGGTGACTACAAGACAGCATTGAAAAAACTTGAAATAGTATTATAGATACAAATGTAAAGTAACCTGTTGGATTAATGCCATTTAGCTACGATCTATCACGGTAGAGACGAGTAGTATGGGATGCAAAAGAAATCCTATATGGCATTGAAATTTTTCGAGAAAAGAACTCAAATGTATGCTAAATATTTTCCATGAAATCATCCTACGTTTGCTGAACTCTAGGGCGCAATCGGAGAGGTCTACAACGAAATCGACAGTATAAAAATGCTTTGAAAACCTACGAAAAAGTACTGTCAATTGCCAGAAAATCATTACCACCGAATCATCTTGATCTTTTGTATTACGAAGAACGTATTGACGAACTTTAAACTTTTATTAAATTGTTAAGGTATGAATAATTCACGACTTGATTACCTTGTTGAACAAGCTGTTCGACTATTTTTAGTGGTTCGAATTATGAAAACTCACGTTTCTCTTTAAACTTTAAAAAATGTTTTAGAGTTCCTTGAGTTATTTTTAACTTTATACGTTTGACTTCTAATATTCTGGTCAATATATTTAATAAATCGAGAATAATAAACAGTTTTTCTCTTGTCATTCTAATTGTAGGTGCCGGTGTGTTCCATTTGAAAAGCTTTCAGCACAACTCTTACCGAACTATAATGTGAAGCACGGTGTATTCATTCCGCTTATAAAAGTTTACATTTGCAGATATATGAGAAGAGTTCAGTAAGTGATTGAGTGGAGGCATTAGAGAACTTTAGCATATGTTGTGATTAAATAGGTTTGAATAGTTTACTGGGTCAATGTTCTTTCAAGTATACGTGAGAGTTTTTGTGGTCACAATTTTTTGCCGAGAGAAATCCCTGACATATGTGAAGATACGGTGAAGAGAAGATGCCCCAGTAAACAATAAGGTTTGGGTGTGGGTATTCATTTAAAGAAAATTCCACACGCTCACACCTATAACCTTTTTTAATCGTTGAAAGAATTATTGCTAGATATAGACAATAATGAATATTGAATTTTTTTTGGTTTATTGACGAAATGTTTCTGTGAAGAAAAACAACAAAAAAAAAGGATTGAAAATTCGATATTTTCTTATTCTTTTTCTTGCTATGTCTCTAAAGAGGTCGTTTTTTGGTTTTTACAAGATTGTGAACGATTGTGACGAGACTTCATATGATTTTCATGATGTTTATAAAATGCTGCATCATCCTCCATCATCCTACATTGATTCGAAAGTTCAGTTAAAGAAGTTACAGAATCTAGTTGAGAATATGTAATTGTTGAATTACATTAATTTATAAATAGATACTTACTTTCCTGTGCAATAATACGTTTGAAAAATATTTCTGATAAAGAATTTTCATCATCTTTATTATTTAATTCCATCATTTCATCTTGAAGATCAAGATTAATCCTTACTATTGGATCATTATCTTCCGAAACAATTTTTGAATGATTACTATTTAGTTGAAGTTCACTCGGATATTTTGATGTGTATTCTAATGAACTATCATATTTGAATATTGTTTTTTTTTGTTGAAGAGATACTATTGAATTATTATCTATAATTAAATGATCAAAGTGAATTTCATTTTTCGAATGAGATTGTGAATTAGTTTTTAAATCAAGTGTTGTTGTTGCTGTTGTTTCATATTCCAAAGGAAGAGAAGATTCATCTAAGAGAATAAAAGCAAATCGGATATTTATGAATATGCTAACAAAATTTTGTTTTAAATAGTCTTTTGCAAAAACAAAAATATATATATTGAAAGAATTTGCCTGTAAAAATATGATTTTGTTGCATTGATGGTGGTAATGCTGAATTCGAATAATTGAGATGATGTGATTGTTGATTAATTATTTGATTTTCATTTGAATTATCATCAACTGCTGATAAGACTTGAATACTTCCATCTGGACATAAATGAATCAATCGTTTTGGTTTAAATGGTGGATGTAGTAATAATTGTTTACATAAAGTATTTTCATTATCTATAAGAAATAAATATATGAATATATAATAATTCATCAAATAATATTTTTATATAAAGACTTTTGCTTGTATTTATATTATTTATTAGAATATTTTTATTTAAATTTTGTTCTTTGAGAATATGTGGTGCATTTAATGCAAGTATATGAATAATTTCAGTAATTTGATTGGAATCTGATAGATTGAGTTTATTACAAAGTTCTTGACATAATGTATTTTCATTGGATAATTTTTGTGTATTCGATTCATCTAATATTACTACTGATTTCGGTTTATTAGAGTTTGTTGGTTTAACTATATCTCTATAGTAAACATCAAAGTTCAAGAATTTGATGTAAGAACAATACAAAAAAAATAAAATAAAATATACAATGTAGTGTTTTGTGGATCTTGATCAATACTCATGCGTAAAATCTATAAAAATAATTGATAAATCATAATAAAAGTGAAATTTAATTGCTATACTCTTTGATATTTTTCTTGAGCATTTTGAATTGATTCATCAACAAATATTTGTGCATCTACTTTCAATTGATTATCATTATCAATAAATTGTTCTGATTCTTGTGATGGAGATGAATCATGATCAGGAAATGATAATATTGAAGGATTTTGTTCATTATTTTCATTATGAGAAATAGTACCAGTCGATAATGGTTCATCTTCTGGTGACTTTGTTAAATGTGATTGAACGCTCGGAGATACTAAGTAAGAAAAACAAAGAATGATCAGGACTTCATTGTAATTTTCTCAGAGTGATAATGTCAAAATGAAAGAAAAAGTAGTCTTTGATTCATTATAACTATTCATGAAATACATTTGTTAGTAGTTATCCATACGATTTTGTGAAACTCACCTACATTTTTCGCAAGAAATTAGTGAGAGAAAAACAGAAAAATTCAAGACTTTAAAAGACTTCTAGACTGAAGTTACTGCTGTTTTCTTGCTCGAACAATGCTGAGTATAAATTTTAAGTCAAGGTTTTACGGTTTCACTTCCATCTATGTACATAGCGACCAACGTTCGAGAAAGAAACAGTAGAGATTTCAGTCTTGAAGTCTACTGTTTTCTCCTCGCCTTCATCGAGTACATTTCCATTGTAGTTGAAGACAACCAGTACCAGAATTTTTTTCCAAAATTTCATAGTAATAGAAAACGACACTAACGATAAAGTTTAGAATGTTGTAGAACATCTAAAAGCCTCCGTCAAAATTTGAATGGCTGTAATATGTTTGTGAATGTTCTAAATAGTACAGTTTCTGATTTCTGCATTGGGCAAAAATTTATGTACACGATGATAGATAGTAATGCATTGATTTGCTATACACCGTAATATGGTCAACATAAGAAGTATGAACTGATTAAGTTATAACATCGGAGAATAATCAAAATCAATGTTTCTGAGCTTATCAAGATCTATAATAGTGCATTGAAATTTGCTGTAGATATCAAGGATATGTAAAACAAAATTATTAGACAGTTAAATCAGGGTTTAGCATAATAATAAACCTACACTTATAAGACAGAAAAATAATGAACAAATTGCTGAAGAGCAAACAAAAATTAGAATACCAGTAGAAAAAAAAATTTTGTTATCGAAAGGCAGAAATATATAAGACCGATCGTTTCTCTAGCGATCGATTATCCTTGGAGAACAACTATAGTCTAATATAGATTTTTTTTCACTTAACGTATGTTGTATTAGTATAATGAGACTAAATAACACATGTGGGCTCCATATTTTTGCCTCAAAGGGATTATGCTGGCAAGCTTTTATCTTAAATTATTTTCTGTTATGATAACAAGATATACTAGTAATACGCAAGACACATGACAACATGATGTCAATTTTGATATCTAACATATGAAGTTATCGTTGAAGACAAAGAAACAAAAAAAAAAGAAAAGCAAATTTGAAAAACAAAATTTATTTACAAGACATGCCTGAATATGGAGTAGGTTGACTTTCACTTGTTTCTCCTATTTGTGGAGATTGTTTTGATTTTTGAGAGAATTCTCTTCGACTATTCATTTGTTTTTGTGGTATACATGGTGTAAAATAATGTTCTGAACGATAACAAGGTTCATACGGAAAGAATAATGGTCGACAATGTTCACAACACATTCCACGCTTCATATATCTTATTGGTTCATATGAATAATGGCAAAGTGTATTAGCTAATTGTTCGCGAAAATTATTTTTTGTTGTTATATTTTGGCAATGTGATGAATGTACAGGTGCTACAATAACATGTGAATTAATTACTCCTAAAGTATCATTTCGATTTTTCTGTTCAGTTGAAGGTGTATGATTTGATTGTGCTCGATTTAAATTTTGATTTGATATTGAACGAACAGTTATACGTGTGTTATTTGAAAGTAAATTTATATTTGATGAAATTTTTTCACTAAAAATTTATATTATGAAAATTATAAAAAAATCAAAAAAAACTTGTTTTTTTAAAATCTACCATGAATTACTTTTCAATAATTGATGTTGATAACTTTCTTGATTATTTGTTTCAATCATTGATAAATGATGACGTGGAAGTTTTCGATAGATTTTTTCAGAATAATTTTCTTTTGCAGAATTATTAAGAGACATAATATCTAGACTTTTATTCGATTTAGTAGTATCATTTTGACTATAATGTATTTCATCTTTTGCAAATGATAAAACTTGCCAAAGTGTTACAAAAAAAAGTTCATATATGAATTTTATACACCATATAGAACTTCTGTACATTGTAATAAAAGTATCTGTTAGACAATCATTATTATTATCATCTAAACTGAATGATTGAATAGAATAATTTAATTTTTTTTTTTATACTAAAAATTAAAAATGTTTTTTTACTAATAAATTTTTTTCTTTTGACATGATCGTTGTAAAATAATTGTTTTATTATTTTTAGTTTGTTCATTATCAAATTCCATTATTTCTTCTTGATTATCAATTATTATTCTTGTTTAATAATCATTATTATTGAAAACACGAAAAAAAGAAAAAAGAAACGCAATTTTTTTTAAATAGTCTATTCAAGAGTAAATTCGATAACCGTTTATGTTGATTTGTATAGAAAATAAAGAATTTTTTATACACGCGCTTTTCTTAAAAACAAAATTAATTGACTTTATACGTTTTAAATCTATTATAAAGATGGCGCCTGTTACTTATTCGAAATCCTCTCTCTCTCTCTCTCTCTACAGATACATATCTATTCTTTTAAAACAATCAGAAAGATAAACGAATATACATTGACATTAATAGATATTTTTATTTTCATTTAAAGATGTCTTATTTTAATCAACGAAAACATCGTTCACATTTTCATAAAATTAAACGACTTAATAATACTAATCGACATGATGAAAAAATGATCCTTGTAAGATTTAAAAAAAAAAAACAACTCTTTAAATTAATCGATTTCAATCTTTCTTCGTCTCTCTCTCTCTCTCTCTCTCTGTTTCTTTTAGCCTAATTTTTCTTTTAATATTATTGATAAAACATCAAAATATACGAAATTTTTCGATTATCCATTGCCGGAGTTACTTGTTGATCATTCAACAGATCCATTGCAGAATACAACACGACAATATATTCATACATCATCCAATATTTCGAATGAAGGTCGTTTTAAAAATCATGAAATGAATATACGTCGAAATGGTGAAACAACTATACTTCGACCTAAACAAGATTTAGTCCTTGTTAATGGATTTACACCAGTTATACGACCTTCCACTATATTACCATCATATCAATCTATAATGTCTCATACTCAAGTATCATCATCTTTATCAATTATGAATAAAATGTCAATAAAGAAACCTGAACAACCATCAATAATTAAAACCAAACGAAAGAATCGATATAGACAAAAACGTTTGAATGAAAAATTTATTGAACAAAATAATATACAAAATTATAATGTAAATTTAATCTTGAATAAAATATTATTATTTTATAAGAAAAATAAATTTCTTTATTTAATCTAGTTTTCAAATGAATTTAATCAAAATAATTCACAAGAATCAAGTTTTATTCATTTAGTTAAACAGGCTCTACATGATATTATTGATGAAGTATATTAAAATTCTTCTATATTAATTTATCTTTATTAGAAATTTTTAAATTTATTCTAGAAGACATTTCTTCCACCTCAACCAGTACCTCTTATGTCAATTCTCCCTGAATTTCATGATCCGTATCCAAATTATAACGTAATTTTATTTTTAGAAAAACAAAATAATCATTTTTAAATTTAGAATCAATTATCATATTCTAATCAACAACAATTTATACCACCATTAAGTTTAATACCAACCGATAGATATAATGAATCTTCTTATAATATTCCTCAAGAACAAAATCATTCGCCGCGTTTTACTTTTCCACAACATGAACATGTTTGTTTACGTTCATCAATGTCTCATTATAGAAACTATAGTCATATGACTGATTATTTTTTTAATTAAAAAATAACATTTCATAACGACTTAGAAACATAAATATATATGTAGACTTATTTTTGTGTTTATTATTTAATTTAACCTTTTGTATTCATATTCTCACATCTTGTTTTTCTTTTTTTGTTGTTATTCTTGTCTACTCATCTACTAATGCTATATCTACTAGTATTTTTCTTTTGTTGTGAAACTACTATCGATTGGATGAATGATTGGAAGAGAAAAAACCTAATATAAAGCTGTTATTTTTGTTGACATCAACTGTTATCGGTCTTATTCATGTAAATAGAAGAGAATGGGCCAGACAGACTTTTTTTTTCATGATTATTATTTCTATGGGATATGAAAGAATGTCGGCATGTATTTGCTTATTTATGTCGATGATATACAACCATATGCACATCGATAATTATCGAACAAACAACATAGTGTTGGAAAAAGGTCATACTTTGTCATAGTCGAAAAAAAAATTTCTTATATAGTGCACTCAGTCCAATGTGTGTTTTATATTTTTCAAAAAAAAACCTTTAATTGATGACAAAGATAGCAGCAACAACATTTGAACATGAAGAGATTGAAAAAAGAAGTGCAAAGAAAAAAAGAGAAAGAAGAACGTATTCATAACCTAAGTTATAAAAAGTATTTAGAAAGAAAGAGCGAGAGCGAGAAATACCCATTTTATCATAATTACTTCTTTTACATTGTTGTTTTTTTTTCTCTCTTTTTTTATCTTATAAACCAATACAGAAATAAAATCTCGCATTGAATATTGAACTGACAAACAAACAAAAAAGAGGAAGGAAAGATTAGAGAAAACAAACAGGATTTTAAAAGAAAGGTTTTTCTAAAGGTAATCATATCTTGCAATAAATGAACGATAAAGACATTTTGCTTTTTGTTTATACATCAGAGAAAACGGACTTGGATGTTAAATTATAATCGATTGTATTTATTCTTGTTGAGCAACACCGGGTGGTGGAGCATAATTTGGTTTGTTACTATTATAAAAGAAAAAGAATTTTATTAATTAATTAATCGATCAACAAGAAAATTAAATATTTACGTCATCTCAGATCCACTCTTGTTTCCCAAGTGTTCACCAGTATCCATACCTAATGTACCAGCTCCTTGTCCGAAACCGTAACCTTTTGGTCTAAAAATAAATTTTAATGTCTTTATTTTATATTATTTGCTTTTTTGAAAACTTACCCGAATTTACGTCCGTAACATTGTTTACAATAAACATTGCCTTCATGTTCAGCCACGGTCATAGCTTCTAACATTTTCTTACAAAGACCTTTTATTAAGACATATGATTTTATCAATCTATATCAAGAATTATATGATAATTATTCAACATACCACATTTGAAGCACATCTTATGCCACTTTTTTCCAGCTGCTGGAACTTCTTCAGCGGCAAAGACGCTTTGATTGCATTTTGGGCCTATCAATACAAAAAAAATGAAGTATTTTGAAAAAGAAAAATTTTTCTTAAAATAAACTTACATTTGGAACTCTCTGGTGGTTTGAATGGCATGATTCAATTACAAATTACGAATTAGAAATTAATAAAAATTATCAAATCTGAAATACATTATGTTATATATGATAGATAATGATTAGAATTTTAGTCACACTCATCTTGAGTAACATATAAAATGAAAAAAAAATAAAAATAAATGACGCAAAAAAAAAACATAAATATATATTGCAATAGAGGTCTATTAAATAGTGATTATAAATTTAATTTATTCGTGTTGACCAATGCCAGGTGGTGGGGCATAGCTTGGTTTATTTCTATCATGAAGAAATTTTATATTAAACAGTTTGATCAAAAATAAAAACAATTATTCTTACGTCATTTCTGAGCCAGATTTATTTCCAAGATGTTCGCCAGTATCCATGCCAAGAGTACCTGCACCACCGCCAAAGCCAACACCTTTTGGACCCTTGAATTCAAAGAATTGTTTTGTAGAAAAAATAATCATATCAATAAAGTTCACTTACAAATTTACGAGCATAACATTGTTTACAGAACAAATTTCCTTCATGTTCAGCAAGTGTTGTTGATTCAAGCATTTTTTTACACAAACCTATTTTGATTTTCAGAAAAAAAAAAAAAAAAAAAGGAAATTAGATCATTTTATGAATAATCATGAGAATAAAAAGAAAAATAATATAATAAGGAAAGAAAAGGCATAGCATAAGATCGACTCCTTACCACACTTGAAACATGTTTTGTGCCATTTTTTACCCGCTGCGGCTACTTCTTCAGCGTGATAAACAGGCTGATTACATTTTGGACAACGAACGATTTGAATTGCAAATGGCATCTGAAAGGTATGATTAGCGTAATGGAATCAAGCAGGAACATGCATATAAATAGAGTTTTGTGAAAATAGAATGGATTAGAAAGGAAACACTTCGGTGAATAGTTGTTATGTAACGAAGGTGATTTTGATTTTCTTTCGTGTAAAATATATAAGTATGTACCGCATTTAAAACACATTTTGTGATATTTTTTGCCAGCTGCTGGGACTTCTTCGGCTGCATAAACATTTTGATTACATTTTGGACATTTGACTGCTTCAGGAGGTTTGAACGGCATTATTCGACTAATAAATCTATCTATCGAAAATATATAAATAGTCTCTACTTACAATAACTTTTACTCAATGTATTCTATGCGCTAGATGTATTCATTTAAATCACAAGAATACAAGGATAGACTACGTATTTGCTCAAACTTTTCCCTCTATATAAAGGATATAGAAACAACACAGTTATTTTCTTGGTCTCTCTTTTTTTTTCTTTCTTGCTATCTATTGGGAACGATTCCATATCCGAAAAAAAAACAATCGATATCGTACATAGAATCTATCAGAGATCTTTTCATAGAAAATGATTGTTGCTAGCATCACCCTTTAAGAAGAGAAGAAAGATGTTGTGTAAACATGTATCGTGTTGAATATAGGGAGTGTGTGTGTGTGTATGTGTAATAAACCGAGAAAAATAGAACAGAACGAACGATATCATCACTGTTACTCTACAATTTCTCTCCCAGCAATATATATATCGGAGATATCTATAGAAGGAAAAAAATAGCATATACCGAAAGCTTCTGAGATATATCGGTATTTTTCTCTGTAACATCGTTATGTGCATGTGTGGGCAAAAACAATATAGAGGAAGAAAAGTAATAGCAAGATGAAATTCTAACCCAAATGTTCCTCCCAAATTTGGCATACTAAGTTGATCGAGAAAACGGCCATTTGCCATTCGTATAACGTCTTCTTTTTCTTTTTCTATTCTTTGTTAACCAGTGACAAGATGTGCTTCATGTTCTATAGTTAATCTTCTGTATATTTCCTTCTTCATTCTATTAGACAACTATATTCTCCTTCATCGTTTTTTCTTTTCTTGTCTACTCCTTTCTCACCAATGACATTCCTGTTATCAATCACATCTCATACAAAGACAAGAACCATATCAAGCAAATATTAATAGTAATAAGGACGATTTCTCCGTTTTTGTTTCTAACTGTAACATATCAGCGAAGACAAAAAAAAAAAAGAAAAACAACAAAACTAAAACAGATACATATTTATTCTTTATGTTTAAGTCATGGAACAACACGCTCCTATCCAATCACAGTCTGATCTATGCTATACTTATGATTATGGATTCAAGGTTTCAAATGATTTGTCTTTGTATAGGAGTGTTAATTGTAGCAAAAGCCTATAGGAAAAGGCGAACACAATATAAAAGCACACCCCCATCTAAATTTAGAGTTGTTCTGTGACATTAAATAACCAAGATAGACCAACTACTACTAGATACATTTTTGTTATGATCAAAGATATAAAACATTTGTCGTCTTTTGGGTTTATAGATTTCATGTTGGATATGCATATAGAATAGAGAATACATCTTTATTTAACATAATGAAAATTAACATCAAGTAAAATATATATATATATATATTGAAAGAAATAAGAAAAAAGAGACGACGAACAATCAACGAGAAAGAAAATTTCGATGATCGGATAAAAGTTGTTCATGATTTTGACACCGAATGCCACTTGATGATGAAATAACACTATCAAAATAACAAAAATATCTAAAAATAAATAATACAAACAAGTCCACAGGAATGTCAACTTATCCATTTATGACCTGTTTTGAGTCATAACGTAGAACTTCTTAGGAATATTTCATCTACTAATAATCAAGAATAGGTTTCATTCTGTTTCTCAAACAAAATAATTTAATATCTTTCTTCTATTAAAACAAATACAGCATTTTAAGGTCAATGATAACAAAATCACCTAGTTTTTGACATTTCTCATCAATAAAAACAAAGTCAAAGTCCGTCACACTTGTATACTTATATTCTTTCTAGCGAAAAAATGTCTCTCAACTGATTAATTGCTTTTGAGTCGACATTATGTGCATCATGTTGACGCTAATGGGCTATATATGAGTGTATAGCACAAGTTTTACATGTAGTTTTGCTCAAAAACTTGATAAAATGTTGATTAGTACTGATTTTATCTCAACGTATTTTCATCATTTTCAATTAAAGACATATTTTGTTAAGTTTAATTCTTTTTCACAATTTTATTCAATAATCAAAGAAGTTGAAAGTAGCAGTTTGTGTATTGAGTTCACTGTAACGTTATTATTTCATTTGTTTTTCAAATGTAGATGATTAATAATCCTCATTCTTTAAAGGTCATATTAGGTCTCTGATTGTGCCAATCGTTCATATACACTCAGAGAAGGACTATGAAAATAACTTAAGAAATATAGTAAAATATACAATATTTCTGTATCAATTAGCTAAGACCTTGAACTTATTTTTGGGGTATTCAGACTAGAATGGAATCTACATGATGTACATAGTCTTGACTCGAAAGTGATTAATTAATTGAAGGAATTATCTTGTATGAATTATTCTAATTCTAAATAATATTTACTTATGTATATCAGCAGATTTTATAGGAGAACTTGTACATAAATTTTTATTGAGATCAATTGATTGACGCATTTGACCTTCATCATCTGTTGATAATCCATCTATAGATATTGGAATATGTTGCTAATGATAAAAGAAAACAAATGATTTATTTAGTAACAAAATAAAAAAAGCATTTGAATAAATTTATACTATTTCTTTTTTTATTGAAGATGCAATCATTTGATTTCTCGATCGAAGTTCCTTTATTTAAAAGAAAACAAATAAAAACAAAATATTATTAATTTTTACTTCAATTTCATTTAATTGTGCATTCATTCGTTGTTTTGAAATCATTAATGCTTGTTCAAGACACTCAATTTTTTTATATAAATTATAAATAATTGTATTTTTATCCGTTATTTCCATTTGTAATTTATTCATTTCACGTTTAGCATGAAGAATATTTTCATTATATTGATATATTTGTATAGATAAATCATTAACATTCTAAAACGAACGAAAAAAAAAACGAACTCCTTATGAAAAATAATAGTAATTAATTACACTGGTTTTATTGTCTTTTTTTAATTGATTTATGTCATTCGTTAATTGTTGAATTTTTTCTTCTAAAATCTTTTTATGACAATTTGAATAACTAGAAAATAAATTTATATATATGTATATATATAATTGTTTTTAATTATTTTTTATTTTTGTTAGAAAATTACTTAATTAATTTATTAGTTTGATCAATATTTATGTCAAGTTCATTACGAATAAATTTATCATAATCAATATTATCAATTTCTCTAATATGAAAGAAGTTCTTATTGAAAAAAGAATAATTCAAAAAATAAATACTTGATTTCAGATATTGGACTATCTATTATTATTTTTTCTTCAATTAAACGTACTTTAAGAATTTCTTTTTCTGTTTGTAAACGTTGTAATTCTAATCGAAGTAAATTACATTGTTGTTCACTATTATTTAATGATGAACGAAGTTTCTGTATTTCATCAGACTAAATTAAAAAGAATTCACAGATGAAGCAACTAAAATAAGCAGATAAGTGTTCGAGGAAAAATATTTCAAAGAGAATTTTACAGAGAAATCCTTGTTTTCCAAAGAGGGTCCGTCACATCTTGATGCATTACGATTCTCATCAAATAGTTTTGAAGATACGTCAGACTATATCTCATAGGTTTATTTTGAGCTTTTTTTTGAAGTCTCATTGTTCATTTTTTTATGAGAATAATACGCAGTGGTTTGGAATGGTGTCCTGGCCAGGTACGACCTTTCGTAACCGTACTCGGACCGAAGCTAGTCGATATCCGGCAGATACTTTCATGGTTACAATACGGTGAAAAAGTACACTATTTGGTTTCTTCCATAAACAAAAACAAAAACAAGAGATTCAGGATTCATTTGATGTGTCTTTGCTTCTAAAATCCGATCAATTTCGCTAAGTATAAGCTTTCTGGTTGTTGATGACGCTGTAGTAGAATGCAGTGTTGGTGTAAAATACCTCTCTATACACTGCAGTAATTTTTTCATGTTTCATTATCATTCGGGACGGATTCGAGTGCGAAACCATACCCAAAACTCGACCTTGTTGCAAAACATTAGTTTGAAGCTAAAATTAGAAATTTCCCTTTTAAAATCCTACAAATCCGAACACGAAAGGCAAAATGTTACACGAGGATCACAAAGTACAGGGTGTGTCCACGGTAAACTCTCTTTGAAATCTTTTTCTTGAAACACGTGTCTACTTAATTTAGGGGATAGTTGTAAATACTTACAATAATATTTTTTCGATAAGTATCAAGTTCATTTTTATGTTGTTCACGTTCAGTATTGAGTTCATTGACTAATCGACGAATTTCTATTTCCTATATAAAATATCAGACAAATGATTACGAATTGTTGTTCATTTATAAGTAAGAATATGAAAACAATCATAGTTTTTGTTTTTACTTGTTGATCCGAATGACGTTTATAAAAATCAATATCATTTTCAAGAATTTTAATTTTTGATTCAAAACCTATTGAATCAATAACTTGATCACATAATGGTTGTTGCTATAAAATAAATCTCTAGATAGATAATAAATGAATATAAATATAAACGATTACGTTACTGCGTTGTAACGAATTAATTAATTTTTCTAATTGAGCATTTTTTTCACGTAAAATAATTTCCTCATGATTATGAGTTTGACAATTAGTTTGTTTCAATTGATCATTTTCATTATATAAACGTTGATTATCGATTTCAAGCATCTATTAAAGTAATAAAATACTATTATATAAATATGATAGGAATAAAATAAATAGATTCATGTCAACATTTTCCTATCATCAATCTTATTCATATTAATTAGGAACTAAATGATCCGAAAAACAGCTTTGACTTGAAATGACAGGTTTGAAATGTTTCCTTAGAACATTTAAAACAAATTCTATATATAATTTCAAGATTTTGAACTTATATTTTATACATAAGCAGAGTATCACAAGATAGTCACTACTTCCAAAAAGCTTTTATTGCATTTAAGATTTGATCGAGATATATGAAGGTAGTGTTAGTCTTGTGATACTCTATTTATGTGTAAAAAAGTCAGATGAGAATCTTGAAATTATATATTTATATATATATATGGCTTTCTATAGATGTTTCTAGGAAATGTTCCAAAACCTTGGTAATTCCTAGACAAAGCTGTTTTTGAATTTTACCTTATTAATTTCTCGAAGACGAACAATTTCAGTTAATGCTTCATTCATAGATCTATTATTTTGATTATTTTTATGCATGATTTTTAATCGTTCATATTCTTGTTGAACATTGGATAGCTAAATAATAAAGATAAAATACATATTTATACTTCTAGAAAAGAAATAATTACTTGTTCTGTCAACTTTTGTACTTCATTATCATATTTCATCATTATATTTTGAGTAGTCTGTTCAGCTTTATTTAACATCATATGTAATTGGTTGACCTTACATTTGAGAAAAAAATATATTTAAAAAACAAATGATTGAAATCTATTTTTGTTTTACTTCGAAATCTTTCTTTTCGAGTGCTACACGATTTCGTGAACTTTCACATTCAGATAATAATAAATCACGTTGTAACTCATCAAGACGCTTATGATGATTAAGTAATTTCATTTGACGTCGATTGATAAATACATCAATTTTTTTAAGTACATTATTAAGATTTGTTTCCTTTGATGAATGATGATGATTTCTTTGAAAAGAATATTTGCGTTTTAATATTTACAAAAAAAAAAGTAATCACAAAGTAGAAAGAAATTATTTACTTTTTACATGTATCTTTTAATTGTGAAAGAAGTTCATCTAATTCATTATCAGACATTTTATATTAAGATGATGTTTTTTTCTTTCTCTATTAGTAGTTTGTCAAGAAGGATCTAATCGATAAACATGTGGCTAATCAGAACAGTAATATATATATATATATAGTATAGATATCGAAATAAGATTATCAATAAATGATTTATTTCAGCGCCATCTAACGATCGCTATCAAAACAGTAGAGAAAACTACTATAATGTTTGTGAAAGTGACTAAACTTGATAAAATAATTGATTTTGTTTTGCTAATTTCAAAGGTTTTCAACGGGTATTTTAATTCTCAACAAGTATAGTAACTGAAGAAAATGTATTAGTTAACAATCAAATTAGTCTATTCTATAGCAAATTTTAAGATATAGTAAATAGTGATACAGTGAAAAAGGTTTCCAAAGTTTATCAACGTCTCAGTATGCATCATATTCAATGTTATGAAATGTTTTATTAATAAAAGAAAAGTCTTCAAGTATTTTTATTGTATATACGACAGAAAGAAACATTTGATTCATATATTATACAAACGTTTGTTTTATTCAGTTGGTTTTTATTAAAAGCCCGTGCCTATCGTTTTGGTAGTTTCTCATTTGTCATTAACATAATTGTGTTTTTTTTTGAAAAAAATCGACTTTTCAAAATTAAATAGATAAATGACAATCGTGTAGAATAAACAATGAAATCAGATCCAGGAAACGTCACAGGACAGCGTTTTTCATTCTATTCTGCATTCTGCATAACGTTATTAATCAGTCGTCCTGCTTTCCAGAACGCACGACAGGACATCGAAAAAGCTCGTCCTCGCAGGACTATTTTTCATTGCATTTCTGACAAACATAAAAACTTGTTTATATATGAAGTACGATGTCAAATATCAATGACGTGCTATTTACACAAAATGAATTTATAGTATATGGGTGTGGGTGTGGTTGTCTATTCTTAACGTACACCAACACTCAATTCTAGCTTACTCAATTCCATATGTACACTAACTAGAGTACATGTATCAGAGTACTTGTCAAACGTCTGTAGCTTCTTCATCCCAAAATATAGTATGGACAGAGCTGAATACGTCAGCATTCTTCGTAATGCGGTAAAGCATTTGATATGAAAGAGGATGAAAATCTCGCTTGATTTAGATGTCTTTAGTATTTGTAAAGGCTTAGTAGGAATGGTAGGAGTGGTCTCAATTTGTTTTCATTCCTTTGGATATTTACATTATTGTATGGTATTTTCACTTCTAGGTAATGGATGAATCTGATTCAGCACTTGTACAGGATGTAACAAAATCATTACGCCTTCTCTACAGCTTAAAGTATAAATAATATCACAAAGTATTTTATATCAAATTAATGCTCATCAAAAACTGGATTTATGAGTGTAATTAGAGCATTTATTGCCTTTGAAATTTCTTGAATTACATGCCGAAATGCATTTGTACTTTACGATTTTCATTCTTCATGTACATATTTTCACAAACAATAATAGCAGATTCGTAATCTCCATCAAAATCTAAATCTATAGACATAAGATTTGTATATTTTTGATGAAAACAATCTTTTGAAAAAAGCTTTTGGGGTACTCCAGAAAAAAAATTTCAAAACAAGTTTTTTAATTGAAATATTTCTATTCAAATATCAGTGAACGCAGTTTTTGACGAAGATCATGAATTTGATATTTTATTTGTTGAAAACTGTAATAAAAAAAGGAAAAAATGCAATATACGAGTCCGTTTGGGCATAAAAATGCCATAGATTTTATAATATCGAATCTATAAAAGTATTATCATGCCTCCTCATCAGCTTCAATCGTAAATGATAGAGTTTCCAATTTATTAGAAATATAAACTTCTCACAAATATACGTTTATGAAAAGATTTCAGAAATTTGTATTACCTCCTTCAGTAGCTTGGAGAGCATCAAATCTTTTTCTCACTGAGTCAGTTCAAAAAAATTGATGAGCACTAATTTGGTATAAAATATTTTGTGAGATCATTTATACTTTAAGTTGTAGATGGAGCGTGATGGTTTCCTTACACCCTGTATATCTACAAAACACCGAAAATGATCATTTTTTCTGGCACCTGGTACTACTGATCCAGTTATTAAAGTTTCACTAATGTAAACCGATTTTTTTATGATAGGTACATGTAGTTGAGTTGTATTCACAGTGAAAATTTCAAGCCAAACGGATGTTTCTTTGCTGAGATATGAATATCACAAAAAATGCACTTTTGTGACGATAGTGACCTTAGTAAAATTTGAATTCCTCGAGAACAGAACAACATTTTTTAAAATGGCTTGCATGGAAGTTTTTGAAACTCTTTCCTCTACCACATATTTTAGATTTACCAGAATTTGACCACATCAATTGAGTAGATTCTACAGAAGTCGGTCATCGTTTACATAGACTGACTGATAAGATCTGGCTCTGGCTAAAATTACAGTTCTCTAACATGATCCATTCATGGGATATATATATATATGCAAAAAACACCAATAAATGACTCCATCAACTTGAGATATAGATTTGATATCTGAAGAAGCGATCACTGGTTTTGATTGTAAGTTTTAGGAGACTCTAATGACTTCAAGAGCAGTCTATGAACAAAGTTTTAAGTCAAAGTTCGTTTGTTCTGATTTTTAAAGAAATACCGTAATAATTGTAAAAGATTCAGTGTAACAGCCATAATTCTAAAAGAGCATTGCATGGAAAAGAATCTTTCTAGGTTTCTTCTAGCCTCAGTAGACCTTACGAAATGACTGTGATCGCATCTCAAACACGAGGTATTACTTCGGGTAGTTCTCTCGTTAGTTGACACAGTGAGCCCTCTAACAATGCCTAACAATTATTCTTAAGCAAGAGAGAATAAATCAAATCAATTATGTTTATGTATAATCATATCAATGCAACTTTCATTCAAAATACGAGACGGATGAGTACGTTTCAAATAGCCACAACCGGTCATCGATATAATCAAAAACTTCAAAAGATGGTAATAACATTCGGCTTAATCACTTTTGCTGCTGAAGCTCATTTTCATTATCTCGAATAATGACAAAGTTTTCACTTCAAAAATCGTTATTTCATGCAACATGTTGAGAAAAAATGGGACTTTGTAACAATGCTTGAACGAAAATCGTACGACTCTCCGGTCTTTAGATCATCGCATCACAAAATAGCGATTCGAATCGTAATAAATCGGATGCTGCATATCGTGTAGTCAGCTACCGTTCAGTCAACGCGATTCGAGACACAAAAAAGTCTGACTCGCAAAACTCTAACAATAAGTAACTTGAAGTAGTCACTGATAATCCTTTGAAGTCGATGTTTATTTCTAAGAACAATATTGAATTGATGACTTTATTATAATACAATTATGGTTGTAACTATGTTCATTAAACGTACAAGCAATATATATCCATATGAAGAAGTTATTTCTTTTGTTGCATACTTTCACGTCGGTCAACACAAAATTATATTTGAATACCTTGTTAACCTTCTTTTATTTATCTTATCTCTTAGTATATTTATATCTAAGATATCTCAAAGAAGTGTTGCATATATTTTGATTTTTCATCTATTTTGTGGGTTCTGATGCTTACAGTTTCTCTTAATCTAGATTTTTTCCTCTGGGTTCTGTGCTCGATCACAGGTATAAATGATACTAATTTAAAAAAAAAATCTTGATTATGTAACACACATTCAATGTTGTTTTAGCTCATGGATATCTTCGATTTGCTAACTACTATCAAGATCATATGGTTCTTCAGCGTGCTCCACAACAAGCCATCATCTGGGGATATACAGATACATTCAATACACCCATTACTTTGACAATGAACAACAAAGTTTATCATACGATGACTTCCATATCATCGGTTGATTTAGGAAATGCATCAATATGGTCAGTTACACTTGATGCTCAAACAGAAGAAGGTCCTTTCCAAATTCAAATCACTAAGCCAGTAGCAAATGGATCACTTGAAACTATAGCATTAAACGATGTTTTGTTCGGTGACGTTTGGATTTGTTCTGGTCAATCAAATATGCAATTTGCTGTTAATAGAATGTTCAATGCATCAATCGAAATCGAAAATGCTAGTCAATATCCGAAAGTAAGATTATTTACCGCAGCAATTGCACAAGCTAGTGTACCACAAGAGGAACTTTTGGCTATTGGATTAAAATGGTCTCCAGCATCGGCGACTAGTGTTGCAAGTGGATATACATCAGCAGTATGTTGGCTTTATGGTCGAATGATCCATGAAAGTCTTGGCAAACGACCCATTGGTCTTATACACACATCATGGGGTGGGACTAATATTGAATATTGGTCACCACCTGAAGCTCTTAAAGATTGTGGTATCACAACGTAAGTTTTCATTGTAGAAATAATGTTTAAATTGAAATTGAAATATGATCTAGAACTAAAAGAATAGCACCTAAAAAGACTCAAAAATCTGATAATGAAATAAATATAGTACTCAACAATACAGTTCTATATAATGCAATGATTCATCCATTTACAAGAATGGTTATCAAAGGAGCTATTTGGTATCAAGGTAAGTCATTGATATTAATGATGAAACGTCACTCATTATGCTTTAAGGTGAAAATAATGCAAATTTCAATCGCGATAAATATCCTTGTACATTTTCTAAAATGATTGAATATTGGCGAATTATATGGCATACGCGCACGAATTCTACCACCGATCCAATATTTCCTTTTGGTTTTGTTCAAGTAAAGAATCCTCTAGATATCATTTTTATTTCGTTAATTTTCTATATTTTAGTTATCGACAAATGAACGAACTGGTAAGGTAATTGGAGGATTTCCTTGGATTCGTTGGCATCAAACATTTGATATTGGTTATGTACCTAATGATGTTGTATCAAATGTATTTATGGCAGTCGCATTAGATCTGCGTGATGATGAAGGAGGGTAAGAATCTATTTTTATTTTTTTATACAAAAGAAAAACTATGTTTTACTTTTATCAAAATAGAATTCATCCTCGCAATAAACTTGATGTTGGATATCGATTATCTCGATCTGGTCTTGCTGTAGCATATGGTTACCAAAATATAACTTATCAAGGACCTATTATTGCCAATATTTCTATAGCTCTTGATAGTAGTAAAGTAAATGTTACTTATACAAATGCCACGTCATCGAGTGTTGAACTACGAAATCCAAATGGGTTTGAAGTAATTTTTACTTTTGTTTTCTTTTTTCATTCAATCAACTTCCTTGATGGGTTTTATTCAGATATGTTGTGCAGGAAAACAAGTTTGCAATACGACTGATTCTGTATGGACAGAGGCTCCAGCTAGCCGTATAGAAGGAATGTCTTTGACGATTTCTCTTGCCGTGTCGAACTCATGTGTTTCGAAACCAATCAATGGGCTTCGTTATTTGTGGAGAGAAACACCGTGTTTATTTAAACAAGCAGCTATCTATAACTCACAAGATTCTGATCTGCCTGCTCCACCTTATATTCATTTCTTTTAATATAAGACCGATGTTTTTTTCTATTGTATTCATGATTTCTTCAAATGAATTTCTTTTGTTTGATTAATAAACAATCATCGAGTGAATGAAATGAACAATGCCATAATTATTGACTTACAAATAACTATCAGAGAATTAGTAATAATCTGAAGTACGAATTCATATTGAATTGTTATTTATTGATAAAATAGATTATTATTTACAAAACATTAGTGTTTGTTTTATGATATTAAATCTTCTTTTATATGTTTTGTAACCTTTTGAAAATCTAGATATGAATGATATTATCTGCCTAATGTTTCTTAAGTTTTTAATAAAAAAACTATACGATACACTGGGCACTTAAGTTGTTGAATATTTTTTTTTAAACTTTTCTCTGCTCCATAAACATCGTAAAGTATATTCACGTGTTTTAAGAAGTAAAAAAAATAGCATTTTGATTTTCAAAAGATTTCGTCTTTGATGATTTAGGAATCATTTTTATTTCTTTATATTCTTCGTAGGAACAGTTGTCTCTACTCAAATCACTGTTTGAATTGTTTTCATCTTTTCAACTTGCAGAAAAAACATTAAAAAGAGAAAACTATATATGGATTTCTCTGATTGAAGAAAATAAGAGAGAACAACTACTTGATCATGATGCATGTTTGTAGACAATAAATTTCTTCTAAATATCAAATAAATAAATATAATTTGAAATAATATATATAATCGGTAAAATATAATGTAGTATAGGAAAGATAAAAAAAAAATATGCATGTTTATTAATAATCATATGTAATATGGTTCAAAAGAATTTAATGTATAGCAATTGATCTAACTTTGAATGTAAGACGGATAAATATAGATTTAACAATATTGTTGTCAAGCAAATACTGCTTTTATTAGTCAATAAATATGTATGTATTTGAATGGGTTTATATTGATACAATTTTAGTCTTTCTTTTTCGAATTTATTTAAGAGAACGATTGATTATTTTCAGATTATATAGATTTGCAATAAGGAAAACAAAAACAAAAAAAGAAGAAAATGTTGCAAATCTTATTGATATGTTTCATAATATCATATATGATTTTGAAAGCATTCATAGATGTTCAAAAAAATCTGATAAACCATATTATTTTCTTTCGAATAAACATGAGAAGTTTATTAATATAAGGAATCTCATCCTGAAATTTTTCTGCTATATAGAAAATTCTTTTGAGATATAAAAGTGTAGTTGAATTAATAGAGGTCTACGGAACAACTTTTTCGTGTTCTGAATCCCGTTTGTTCGATCATTAATGAAAATTTACTTGCCTGTAGTTGAAGTATAAGAAAAAAGAAATTAATTTGGGGTAAACCTGTAGTTTAAGTATACTCTCGTCCTCATGCTCACAATGATTGATGCACAGAGTACACTAATTAAACGAGACGATATATCTAAATTATAGTAACATTGAGAAAAATGATAAAAAGAAACGATTGTGAACACATTTGACGGCATCTAACAGTAGTTTTTTCTGAATTTTCCTGTTATGTGATTTATTTAAATATTAAAATACTTGTTAGAAATAAAAAGTCTCAAACTTACGACGCGTTTTGCTATGTAAATTCAGGGAATTCGGGACATCGGTTTTTCCTGAATAGTCTTGCATTCCTTTTGTTTGTCCTGCGGGACGGGACAAACGGGATTTTTCGGGATTCAGGACTGTCCTGCAGACCTCTATGAATCAATCTTTTTCTTTTGTCAATCTACATTCTTCATATAAACTACGTCTTGACATTCAATGAAAAGAAATCTCTAAAGTAGATAGCATGAGATAGAAATTTCAAAATAATTAAAAAATACGTTGAAAAACTATGTTACAATTGTCTAATTCTAATTAGAAAAAATTCTTTATCATGATATTTTCTAGGAAGTTTCAAGTACTCTAAACATAAAAAAGATGAAGATCATACATGAAATTTAAAATCAAATATGTTCATATGTTCTAAAAATGCCATTTGATAGATGTCGTAAGCTATTGTACAGAACGTTCCATCTGGAAGCAAACAAACCACCTTAAAGAAAATCTAATATACCTTAATGATGGCTGATGAAATGATTCATACAATCAAAATATAAAAATACTTTCAAAGGTTGAGTAATGGTTGTTATTTGACAATGACTGTTGCATTTCTATTTGAGTCGCCAGATGTTGTTTTTATTTGTTCCGTTCGATTTCTTTTCTTCTTAGACATTTTATTTTTTCTTCAAGATCTTTGAAAATAAATAAGTTTAATGGCAGCTGATGAATGTAATATTCGAGTTGTTGCTCGTTTTCGTCCATTAAACGATTCGGAAGAACGAGCTGGTAGTAAAAGCGTTGTTAAGTTTCCGGCTGATCAAGAAGAAACTGTTCTTATTAGTGTATGCTATATTTATGTATTTATTTGATCATATGTGTAATTATTTGATTTAATAGGGTAAAGTTTATGTATTTGATAAAGTATTTCGTCCTGATTCTACACAAGAAAAAGTTTATAATGAAGCAGCAAAAGAAATTGTCAAAGATGTTCTCAGTGGTTACAATGGAACTATATTTGCTTATGGACAAACATCAAGTGGAAAAACTCATACAATGGAGGTAAAGAAATTCTATTTGTTTATTCTTTTTTCTCTTGTATAAAACAAAAAAAAAAAAGAAAACTTGAATTCATTTTGATTTTTTAATTAGGGTGTAATGAGCAGTGATGGTCAACAAGGTATTGTTCCTCGAATAGTACAAGATATATTTAATCATATATATACATTGGATGCTAATCTTCAATTTCAAATAAAAGTTTCTTATTTTGAAATATATCTTGATAAAATTCGTGATCTTCTTGATGTATCAAAAACAAATTTAGCTGTACATGAAGATAAAAACCGTGTACCATATGTCAAAGTAAGATTTTATAGAAAAAAAAGAAAATTTAACAACAGCGTATTTTTGAAATCTTTTTTAATCTGATACATTCTCTACCAAAATTACATAGATAAACTGTAATGGTAAAATTTCTAAACAATCGATCATAATAGTTTTCTGGTTTTATAAGACTATCGTTTAACAACGCCATTTTAAAGAGCACAAAATGGGAGATCGTCTCATTCTCTACGAACTTCTCTTAACACCTTTGTTTTTGCTTTTATCATGCTTTTAGGTTTTGAAACGAAGATTGTAGAAAATACGGCGATCTCTCACTTTGTGCTTGTTAAAAATAATATTGTTGAAAAACATTTTTCTGAAACCTAAAAACCACATTGTTCGGCTTTTTCGAAACGCTACCATCATAGTTCATCTATGAAATCTTGATATAGAATGCATCTGATAGAAAACTCTATTGACATCGTTAAAGTTACTATTTGAATTTGAGTTTGATGCATAGAATTATAGAAAAACAAATACATTATTGTTAAAATTTTTCTTACTACTTTATATCATATAAATAAATCTTTATTTAATTAAAACCAAAACAATTTCAGGGTGTTACAGAAAGATTTGTATCATCACCCGATGAAGTATTTGAAATAATGGAAGAAGGAAAAACAAATCGACATATTTCTGTAACAAATATGAATGAACATAGTTCACGATCACATTCAGTTTTTCTTATTCATGTTAAACAAGAAAATGTTGAAAGTGAAAAGAAATTAACTGGAAAACTTTATCTTGTTGATTTGGCTGGAAGTGAAAAAGTAAATTAATATTTTATTTCTTTGAAAACAAAAAAATTATTCATTTTTAAAGGTATCGAAAACTGGTGCTGAAGGTCAAGTACTTGATGAAGCTAAAAATATTAATAAATCTTTATCAGCACTTGGAAATGTTATATCAGCATTAGCTGATGGAACGGTTCGTGTTGAAATTTGTTTCTTTTTTTTTTTAAATCTTTATCGATTTAACTTTAGAAATCTCATGTACCTTATCGTGATTCTAAATTAACACGTATTTTACAAGAATCTCTTGGAGGAAATGCTCGTACAACCATAATTATATGTTGTTCACCAGCTAGTTATAATGAATCGGAAACAAAATCAACACTTGAATTTGGCAAAAGGTTTGAGAAACAAAAAAAAATCAACGAGAAGAGAAAACATTTATATTAGACATTTTCTTTTTTTTTTTTTTCGTTTTAATTTAGAGCGAAATGTATTAAGAATTCAGTAACTGTTAATGAAGAACTAACAGCTGAAGAATGGAAACGTCGTTGGGAAAAAGAACGTGAAAAAGTTGCAAGATTAAAAGGCCAATTAAGTCGTGCCGAAATAGAACTTGAACGTTGGCGACGAGGTTAATTAATTATTTTATTTTTCTAAATAATAAAAATAAAAGTAAAATTTTCTTTAGGCGAAACAGTAACTAAAGATGAACAAATTAATTTACAAGAAGCTGATGAAACATTACCAGTAACTCAATCCATGACGTCTCTATCAACTGTTACTTCATCAGTACTTAGTCCAGCATCATCTGTTGTCAGTACAATTAATGTTGGTAGTCTTGATCTTCGTTCTGCTAATGTTGATGAATGGGAAAAAGAACGAAGTACACTTTATCAACAATTAGATGAAAAAGTAATAGAAAGAAAAGTTTTCTTAAAGGAAATAAATCTTTTTTTTTTTTGTTCATTTCGAATTTATTAAGGATGATGAAATCAATAATTTAGCACAAGCAATTGAACGACTTAAAGCTCAAATAAGTGAACAAGATGAATTATTTAATCAAGCACGAAAAGATAATGAAAATCTTCAAGCTGAATTAAATCGTCTTCAACAAGAAAGTGAATCATCAAAAGAAGAAGTTAAAGAAGTTTTACAAGCTCTTGAAGAACTTGCTGTTAATTATGATCAAAAAACACAAGAAGTTGAAACAAAAAGTAAAGAAAATGAAACACTTACACAAGAACTTGATACCAAATTGGTTTGTTTATAGTTTTTTTTTTGTTTTGCTGTAATTTTATTTCGAATATTTAGACTTCATTAAATGGTATTCGTGAAGAATTAGAAAGTCTTCGTGAAGCATCACAAACTCAACGTAAACGTTTTCTTGATATGATACTTGTACTTTTACGTGATGTTGGTGATATTGGTAGTATTATGGGTGGACAAATGAATGAACAAAAAGTTTGTCTTTTTATTTTTAAATAAAATTGTTTTATTTAAATTTTGTTATTTTGTATTTTAGAAACCTACAATTGAAAATCTTGATCAAACTGAAGAAGAATTTACTTTAGCACGTCTCTATTTAAGTAAATTAAAAACCGAGGCACGAAGTACCAGTGGAGTAAGTTTATTTTTAATAGAGAAAAATATAAATTAATTGTTTTATTGTAGCGTTTAAGTGAACTTGAATTAGAAAAAGTTGATTATCAAAAAGGTATTGGATTAAAAGATAAAGAACTTGACGAAGCCCATTTATTAATACAACAACATGAAGCTAAAATGCGTTCAATGCTTGAATCAATGAAAGAATTAGAAGATAAAAAACGTACATTAGAACAAACACAGGATGTATTAAATGAAGAATTAGTTAAACTTCGAGCTCAAGGTAAAGAGAAAATTTATAGTTTTCTTTTACATTTGTATTTAATATCAGATTTATAATATTAAGAGATATACATATTATTTGAATCTATTAAATTTGCGTTTAAATTATCAAATCAAGAATATGCAACCGATTTTTATCGAGTTTATATTTTGAACTCAACGAGTTCTACAATGGAGTTTTCAGGTCCGACATGACTTCGTCGGAGCTATTTTATTTTTGTTTTTGACAATGCCATTTTAAAGATCACAAAATGAGGGATTGCTTTATTTTTTATGACCATCCCTTAAAAGTTAAAAGCCATAAAAAAAAAACGAAATTTATCAAAAAATCGATTAAAATATTAGACGATCCTATTTTTGTGCTTTATAGCTTATTTGTGAAATCTTGGTGTAAAATGCATGAAATAGAAAACTCGATTGGATATTAAAATCATTATCTGTATTTGAGCTAGGTGCTTAAAACTATAAGATGAAAAAATCAAAAATATATTGTTGCAAAACTTTTCCCACCACCTTACAGGCGTACGGGGCCACGAGAAAAAATAATTGTGTCTATCAGAATTGGAGATTATAGTTAAATATTCTATTATTCCAAGCGAATTTTCTTTTAAATTCTATCAATCAGAACATAATTCAAGAGAGATGACCTAGAAAAGTGTTACTCGTCGACTAAATAAATCACAAAACGAGTATTGATGACGTGTTTTTAGATGTGATACGAATAAATTCTGGAATAATGCTCACTAGACCAGGCTCGTACATCTCTAGTTAAAACTCTGTTTCAAATGGGATGAAAACCTAAGAAAACCATTTCTCATTTTAATATTTATGTTCATGCTATTCTACTTTTGATTGAAAAATTCACTGCATGTATTTCACAAAAACTTATAATTATCTTTGTTCGAACTTTCCTCAAATGAGAATCAAAGGAAAACAAGCTTAGATAAAAACCAAAAGTTTTTGTTTTTTTTATAATTCAAATAAATTGCTTTTAGGTCGAGTAACTATTTCAAGTGGCTCAACATCTGATGTACAAAAAGAATTGAGTCAACAAATGGAACAAATAAGTGAACAACATCAAAAACAATTAACTTCATTACGTGATGAAATTCGTGCAAGAGAAACTCAAATGGAAATTTTAAAAGAGTAAATTTTTCTATAAAAATAATAAAAAGATAATTGTTTTATTTTTTCTTTTCATTTAGTTCTTTACAAAAATTACAATTATCTTATGAAAAATTATTTGGTGATTATGAAAAATTGAAAAAAGAAGAAACAGATAAATCAAGTCGATTACAAGAAATGACGTACGTATGAACAAAACATTATAAATATAAAAACACAATTTTTGTTTTTTTTTTTCTTTAGTTTGCAACAAGAGCGTCGTGAACAAGCTAAACAAGATTTGAAAGGTCTTGAAGAAACTGTTGCTAAAGAATTACAAACATTACATAATTTACGAAAATTATTCGTTCAAGATTTACAAACACGGCTGAAAAAAGTTTGTTGTTGTTTTTTTTCCCTAAATACAAAAATCATGCATTGTTGTTTTTTTCTCTTTAAATCTAGTCACAAAAACAACCTGAAACAGAAGAAGATGACGTAGGTGGTAATGTAGCACAAAAACAAAAAATCTCATTTTTAGAAAATAATCTCGATCAATTAACAAAAGTTCATAAACAAGTAAAATTTTTTTGCTCGTTTTTACTTTTACAAATTTTCTTTTTCTTATTTTTAGCTTGTACGTGAAAATGCCGATCTTCGATGTGAATTACCTAAATTAGAAAAACGTCTTAAAGCAACAATGGATCGTGTTAAATCTCTTGAACAAGCATTAAAAGATGCTAAAGAAAGTGCTATGAAAGATCGAAAACGATATCAATGTGAAGTTGATCGAATTAAAGAAGCTGTAAGACAACGTAATCTTGCTCGTCGAACAAATGCAGCACAAATCGGTAGAAAATTCATTTTTATTTTACCTATCTTAAAAAAGATGCCATCAAATTCGATGACCAATCTTGAACTAGGATATCATTTATGGAGTTTTTTTTGAGCAATTTGCAATGCATCAAGGAATATATAAATCAAGTTTTTATGAAAATTTTGATGTACTAAGGGTTCATAAGATAACCTTATGCAAAGTTTGTTTTTAACCTCATTTTGATACAGTTATAGATGCTGTTCAAATTTTCTATAATTAATAGTTTACATCGTTACTTCATAGTTAAAAATGGTCCCTTTTCTTAGATCTAGGTCATTTCTTGATAATATGATATTTCAGTGTCTTAAATTCTATGACACAGATAAAGTGATTACCAACGTGAAACTCTCTCAAAAATTGCATACTATCAAGCTGCATATGTTTTATATAAAACATCTGTCGGAACAGTAGGGCTTCAGTATCAACTTGTAAGATTTTCTCGTAGAATAGCGTATTTTTCTATGAGATGGGGGCGGGTTATATTGAGGACATTTTAACAATACTCAGCTGTACTATTAAAAATATTCATGTACTAATAATTAACACAGCATGCCTAATGAACAGATATAAATAGCTTCTTGATAAAAGGAAACAATTTTTAGCTATCGGACCCCTCGAGATGAATATGGGAATATGGTTGCAGGAAGGAGATCTGTTATTTTTATTATCTATTTTTAGAATTTTTATTCAGAGTCTCGAGGTTTCATTTATGCATGAAACTCTAGAAGAATCTATAAATATCTTGTGTCCATTTCAAAAATGAATTTTTCCATATGCCCGTACTCTCTTCAGGGATTCGGAGGCCAAAATGTTTTTTTTTCCATTTATAAATAAATTATTTATATCAGTTCATCACGAATGCTGCGTTGATTATTAGTACATGAAAATTTTTAATAGCACTATTGAGTATTGTTAAAATGTTCTCAATATATCAGCCTTCGTCTTATAGGAAATATACTCTTCTACAAGACAAGGTTGCAAGCCGACAAGCAATCTCTGCTATTGGCAAAGATGTTATT
Organism: Rotaria sp. Silwood2; assembly: GCA_905329745.1. Taxonomy (NCBI): domain Eukaryota; kingdom Metazoa; phylum Rotifera; class Eurotatoria; order Philodinida; family Philodinidae; genus Rotaria; species Rotaria sp. Silwood2. Next base: position 1,116,961 of record CAJNSZ010000027.1, on the reverse strand, counting down.
TGTCAAACATATAGGGTTTGATAATGTACAACTTTTGAGAAAGTTTCGCATTAGTACTCATTTGTTTTTTTATGTCATAGGAACAAGCATACTGAAATATTATATTGCCCAGAAATGACCTAGACGTAAGAAAAGGGATCATCTTTAACAGTATCGAATTGAGTTTAAAAACAAAATTTGAGTAAGTTCATCTTACAGACTACAAAGTCTATGAGTACTCTCTATATCTTCTTCAAGAACTATAACTAGTATATGAACCTGCACTATATCAAAGTTTTCATTAAACTTGACTTCTATATACCATTTAGTGAGTCGCACATTGCTTTAAAAAACGATGTATATGGTATTTTGGGTCAAGATTGTTCATCAAGCCCGACAGGACTCTTTATTAATCTTTTTTTTTAGTAAAACCAATTCGAGCTGGAGTTAATCCATCAACGAATGCTTCAGTATCAGTTCCAACAATACGTGGTGGTGGCAGTCAAACAATGGATGAATAAAATCAATTTAAAAGATAATAACAAATAATGATGAACAATATTAATCGAATTTGCTTTCGTTTTTTTGCATATAGATATTGCGTTATTTGTTTTTTTTTTTATCATTTCTTTATGCATTTCTTCTTCTTGTCTTTAGAGAGAATTTATTCTTTTCTTTATATTATCGTTCAGACAACTTCTATTATTCGTATTTGTATGTTTTTGACCAAATGTTCCGAAAAGATCTTTATAATTTGTATTCATATATATATATATATTACTTCGTTGTAATAACGACAAATAAAAAAGTATTTCATTTTTTCTTTTCTATCTCATGAGAATAACATAAACAAGAATTCTTTATCTTTTTCTTTCATCAATCGCCTAGCGAACATGAAGTATTTCCATATTTATAGGTGTTTGAACAGTCCCTTTATTGTGTATTTATGTTTAATCTCTGTCCAACTGGATAAGTCGACAAATGATCTGAATATATATCTTTTTAGTTTTCGTTTTTTTTTTCTTCTCTTGTTCGAATTTCTGTATGTGTGTATTTGTTCGTCTATCGCGATATGTTGGCTGTTGTTTTGAATGTTTTAAGTTAGTGTTCACTTTTTTTGTTTTTCTAGATTCCTTATCATTCACGTACTACTCTCTTCTTCTTTTTTCTTCTCATTTCTCTTGATTATTTCTATTCATTTTGACATTCTCTGCAATGGCGATTTTGAACATATATCATTCACTGAAAATATGTAATGAGAAACAAATAACTTTGATGCTTAGAGTGTTTATTTGTGGATTTAAAATAATTTTCTGATGATAAAAAAAAGGACTTGATTTTGTTTTCCTCTAAAAATTAATTGAATTAAATTTTCTTTCTATTAGAAAAATAATCGATTGATGAATGAAATTTTGATGTGATTGTCAAAGATCTTCTTGATTATCTAATGAATTGCCAAATTTGAAGTCTAAAAATAATCGACATAAATCAACAAGATAATAAGATACACAGAGTGATGAAAATAATCTGATATTATTTCCCTATAAAAAGATATAGCTGGTGTTCATGCTTGCAAAAAAATATTATATTACTACTCACAGTTTGGAATACTTCGGATACTTTGTTCAATTTCGACTTGTTTTTTTTTTGCCGGTCAATATAATCTATGAGAAGGAACTTTTATTAATACGTGTAACAACAACATATCCATTCGAAATAACGAGCATGAACGCATGTCATTTCTGAAAATATAGGAACAAAATATTCGCTTGAAAGATTTGCTGGCTCTATTAATCATTTGAATAGTGATTGGCATGCATGTTAATACGTATGTTTTGTTTCAGTTATTATATTTCTTTTTCATTTCAACACTCAATACTAAATATAATCTCTGGAACAATAAATCTTCTAAGTTTAAATTCTCGTATGTTACAGCGTGTGTGTCAGCTGTAACTGATTTTTATTGTTTGTCCACCTAGTTAATTTCCTGCTTTCATAAATGGATTTCCTACGAGATGATTTACATATAGTTGTTTAACAGAATAATATATTTGAATATTTTTGATAAATTTGTCTTAGAAAACAAACTTACCTATGATATTTCTTTTAATGCTAATTCATAAATTGATATAATTGACAAGCAATGAAAATTTCTAAAGTTATACAGCTAATCAATTTATTTCTATATTCAAATCTATTAAAAGAAATATTTACCAAAACTTCATTTTTCATGATAGTAAAAACCAAAAAAGTACGTAGTAACAATTCTGGTTTCTTTTTTCTTCCATTCAGTAATCATAGTATAATCTCATGCTTTACAATAGCTTGAAGCCAAACATGAGATACATGATGTCGTCCTGAGCAAAACACTCATCTATAGATAAATAGATATTTTTGATAAAAATAATACTAATATCAAGGTCTACTAAGTTCCTTCTTTTTGTTCAATCCGGCATAAATAGAAGAAAACACGAAAGATTAAAGAAAGAAAAAACAAGAAAAAAAAACAACTTTTTATTTTATAATGATAAACTCGAATTGAATACTGTCATATTTTCATTTGTTAATTCTTACTATGAAGGTTCTCTTATTTATTAAAAATATTTATAACGCGTTTGATTGATCGCATTCATAAAGAAATCACAAAAAACTTTTATACGTATATATATATATATAATTGCTTTTCTTTTTCATTAAATTTAAAATTAAATTTAATGAAAACTTTTACTAAATATCGACGTGAACATGATGAATTTTTTCATCCATTATGGTTGGGTATATTACTATTATTTTTTGTAATAATTGTTCTTGGTATATCATGTTTCATACGAAGAAAATTTGGTCAATCAATACGTTATTTATTCAATCGTTTATGTTGTAGAGATGAATTAAACGATGGTAAAGATAAAATTAAATATTTTAAATCAATAAAATGTTTGTCTCTTTTTTAGAAAACAGTTTAAAAGCTCATAAACATTTCCAAATAACAAATCCATATAATTGGGCACCTACTTTTGTTCCATCTACAAGTGTATCACCTAAATTACATACATTAGTTCGAAGTATTCAAATGGTTAGTCTTGAAAAACAATTATCTATTCAAACTATGAGTAATAATGAAAATACTAGCTCTGACAATGATGTATGTTCAACAGTTGACGAATCGGACGGTGCTCATGTAAGAAAAAAAAACAAATCATTGTCTTTTTCTTTTTCTTTTGTTATTTAAAAAAAATTAATTTATGTTTATCTTAAGACGTCTCCATTTCAAAATTCATCTCAAGGATCGAATAATAATCGAAATTGTGAAACAGCTCGAAAATTTTATGCAAGTATGCGTCAAACAAGTGTATGCAAAAATTCTACTTCAGCCGATAGTGGTGATACTGAACCATCATTATTGACAACGAATGCTTTAATGAAAGCAAATCGAGCTAATAAATTAAAAAGTTTTCGTACACCACGCTTTTTTCAATCAATAACATATAGATGTTAATAATATTAAAAACAATACAAATTTAAATAAGAATTTCATGTATTATTGTTATCAAAATACGACACATGAAAGAACATTCATTAAAGACTTGTATATATATATATGTGTGTGTGTGTATGTGCAAATGACTTTAAATAAAATCATATCATACTGAATTATTGTAATTTACAGTTTGATTTGTGTGAATTATAGAAAATCGATGCTGACATTCAAGATCATTTATCTTAATTAGTTTTGGTAATTCAATAGTCTTGAATGCATTGGTTATAAATAGCTTTATATATCTTTTGATAAATCAGAAACGTTTAGAAAATATTTAACCTTTGTATTTGCTTATATAGACGAATTACTAAATAATAACCGCAGACAACGATTTGATGAAGTCAATATTTTCTATATAGGATTTGTTTAATCAACAAGACAATATCCATTACATTGATATTCTGTTTGTAGTCATTGTCATGCAATATGATTGAACAAATCGATGCAAGATGTGCTGAGTAAATGATTGATGATAACATTTTCAACACTTCTGTTTGATCGAATCGATCAGCTAATCTATGGCGAAAATTGCATATTCATATATTTTTATATTTATTTTTCTCTTCTATCATATTTTTTTCGCGATATACTATTGACCTATGAATAGGTCAGTGTAAAAAAACACGAAACAAGCGATAGACATACACATAAACTCACAGACGAAATAGATAAAGATAATATTATTAAAAAAAAAAAAGAAATGATTGCACTGTTTAAATGGTAGACCAAGATAATTTTTATCTAGAAGGGCTTGCACCAGACATAAAAACGTACGAACAAAAAGCGAATGATATTGTATAAAGAGAAAAAAAATTTGAATGAGTTCAAGTATTAACATTACTTGCATTGGCAGCAGCAACTACTTCAAAATTTTTGACAAGTTCACTAACCGGTCGTCTTTCATATGTGATATCATTATCAGTTGTTGATGGTAAAGATGCGTGTTGTACTGTTGTTTTTATTGTTTCATTTCGTACTTTAACAGTTATAACTTGTACACTTTGTTCCATAATTTTTTCACCTAATGTTGGATGATTTGAAAACTCAGATTTTGTAATAACTTTAAATGTTGTTGTTTGTTCATCATCATTTAATGGATTTTGATCAGATGATTCACTTATAAAACGACGTGATTGTTCACCATCTCGAGATTCTGAATGAATTATTTCTGTATAGGTCACATTATGACTTGGTGATTTCACTTTAATATGAGTGTCAACAGGAGTCACGACAGGTGGTGGCGGAAATGTCGTTGATGACGGTTCATCTAGAATTGTTCGATGTTCTTCAATAATTTGACTAATTGATGTTGGCATTTTTGTTAATGGTTCAGCTGTTACAATTGGTATTTGTTGTTCTTCTTCTTCAATCTTTCCTGATGATGTTGATATACCAAGTTTTGTTATTGATGTTGTTAAATTTGGATTTGATAAACCTGTTTGAGTTAAATGTACTAATTCATCAAGTGAAGTTTGTTTATTTAAATTATAAAGAACTTTCTTTGAAGGAGTTTCTTCATTAGCAATAAATGATTTTGGACGATTTTCACTACGTAATTTAGTTTTTTGTTGAACAGCTGACGTTGTTGATGATGTCATTATAGATTCATTTTGTAAGGGTGATGTTAATCCAATTGAATACGATGATGGTTGTTTTATTGTTGAAACTATAGGCGGAAGACTTTCTTTTGATCCAAATTTTTCTCCGTGCTCTTTAATTTCTTTAACAATACGTTCAATTTGTCCTGATGATTCATCAATTGGTTTAATTGTAACTATTTTTTCTATTGTATCATGTTGTAATGATGATAATGGACTTCCAATGTCACTACATGTTGTTACTTCAATTGTATCCATCATTAATTCATTCATATTATCAATAAGTCCAACAAGTTTGGGATGAATATCAGCTTGAAAAGTTTCTTTTTCTTTTTCATCATTATTATTTTTTGATAATTGTTCACTAGCAACTTTTTGTTGTTCAGCCATTTGATGAATAATTTCAGCTAAATTAACTGTATGATCAGTGGTAGCTGAAAGATCATTTGATAATGTGTTTTTTTCTTTTGAAGTTGATTTCGGTAACGGAACATTAGTTACACCATATTGAATGACTACAGGTGTTGTTGGTGATGGAGTACTTTTAGTAATTTTATCAATATGTATTGCTTGAGCATGCTCTGATGTTGGTGATGTTGTTGTTGATGTTTGGTAAACAACTTCAAGCCCTTTGAGAGCAGCATCGATCGAACGACGAAAGTCATCAGAAATTTCATTTTCATCAAGTACTTTTAATGATAATGGTGGTGGTGGTGGTGGTGGAATAAATAATGGTGAACTTATTGTTGTTGGTTTGGGACGCATTTTAACTTCAGTTACAATAATTGAACGAAGAAGATTTCCATCATGTTTTACTGTTTCATCATTTTCATCAAGAATTCGTACGTCATAACCACCATTTGGATTAGCAAATATAGCAGCTTGTTTACCCTTAAAATTCAACTAAGTTTGTCTTAACTGTAAATTAAAAAAATTGATTACTTTATAAAATAAAATTCGTGCTTTCTCTAAAGCTTCTTTTAAAACAATGCCTGGTTCACCTGATGAAAGTTGTATATGTTGATTTTCAAGTACACTTGCATCGTTAGTGATCTAAATAAGAATATTTTAGATTTATTTAACAAAAACTAAAAATACTAAGTCAAATTTTACTTCATTAACTGTTGGGGTTACTGTTGTTTGTTGTTCTAAATCAAGTTGAATATTTCCATTGCGTAATTTTTCTGCTGTTTGTTTTAAAACATCAATTGTATGTGCAACTTTTTTTGGTGATGCTAATGTTATTTCTTTTTGTACAAGTTTACCTAATTTATTTGTTGATTTTATATCATGACGTTCAGAAAGTAAATCAAGTGCTTTGCCAACTATAGCTTTATAATCTTCAACTTCGTTTGATGGTTGTGCTGTTGATAATACATCATTAAGTACATATTCGTCTGCTTTTGGTCGATTAGTTTTTAACCATTTACGAAAATGATCATTAATTAATTGTTGACCATCATCGATTATTGTTGTTGAAGCTAAATTTGTATTTTCTTTCGTTGTTCCTGTTTGATGCGAACTTGTACAACCCATTGTCGCGTATCAACAAACGATCAATAATAATTACTCATCATTCTTGACTGTTTTTTTCCTCTTTCTTTTTTGGCTTCTGTCTTTACTTGGATCTACATATAGATGAGGAAAAAAAAATGAGAGCGATTGTTCTGTCACGTCTCTCGTTCTTTCTTCTCTCTATTCTAATTTCACTGCTATCCAATACAGAACTACTACGATTGTTACTCTTTTATAACTTAGGCCGCTCGGGAAGATGGATGCATGTGTATGAGTTCAATTATTTAGCAAGGAAAAGAACAGAGAAATCTAGAGTTGGTAGCAATGTTCTTCTTTTTTTTTTGGTTTGCCCATGATACAAGCATAGAGTTGAACTACTACAGTAGAAAGAATGCAAACCAGCATAGTTGATTTATTTCTCTCGTTTTTTTCTGTTCTTCTCATTTTTTTTGGCTCTTTACATAAAAGACTCTTGTATTTTTTTTTCATTGTTCTTAGTGTTACGTGTTTTAAAGAAGCATCGATTGCATATGTCATAAAGCAATACATTGACTGATGAATTTCATTAGAATTCTTATATTCTCTTTTATATCGACTTTCATTTTTGTCGACATGAAAGCACGTAGAAGAAACAGATCACAATAGTTTGCTGATTGGTGTGTGTACCATGACATTTGAACGATAATGATTGTAAAGAAGTATACTCAATCATTTGTATTAATCGTCATTTTTCCTCATTTGTTTTTTTGAGCAGGAACATCCGTTTGGAATGAGTCTTAGCAATAAAAAAAGGAAAGCCTAGAACAACTAAGAAAATTCGATAATTCTCTGATGAATAAAAAACTGAAAAGGGTCTCTATATGCATATACATATGATTCATGACTCTCGTGAATAAATCTATAGAAAAATAAATTAATAGAAAATTAATATGAATATTCGTTTCCGTCTTTTATTTTCTTTTCTTTTAGTTCTTTTTTTTTTCATCAGTAATTTTTTCTCTTCCTCATTTGGAAGAATAGTGAACAAACATATTTGACGCAATTATTGCTAAACAAACCTCAATCATAAATTTAATCAAATATACAAATCTATCTTTAAAGAACAAGCTCGCTATGAGAAAAAAAATCGAGAATGAATAAGTGACATTTCGGATGCAGAATAGTAAAGAGATGACAGAAAATTCAATTTACTTACTGCAAACTAATGAACGACGAACAACCGTTCCGCTTTCTTCTTTTTCTCTTCTCTCTCTCTCTCTTTCTCTCTCTATCTGTAGATTGATTCGATTAAACACATCCATATACTTGCTGACTCACTCGAGAATCGACCTAGTAATACTAGAGATGACGTTTTTCTAATAACAAAGATTAGTTTGGTTTCTTACGTAGCTGTGCACTAGTCGTCAATACATATAAATTCTATAGGGAATCTAATGAAAAACGACGTTCGAAGATCTCATATGTTAATGTTATATATAAATATATATCCATCTATATTCTGGATAGAAAGAGAGAAAAAAAATTGTTTAAGCTAATCAATAAGAAAAAAAGAAAAACATGCAAGAAAATTTTTCGCATAAAAATTCAATGATCACGATGCAGAAAGCGCCTACATATAGAGAAGACTATGTCTATTAATGGATAGTGGTATTCATAATCATTAAATATGTCATCAATTATTCATATATGCATCCGTAGTTGACTACTGAACGAACGAATTTCGCTGCCAACGATAAATAGGCTAGTTGAACTATGTTGGAAAAAATATTATATGAATATATACATTATTGAACATACAAAAAAAACGAAATATTTAATGGAAATATATTTGAAATATGAATTAACATAGAATGAATATTTTTATTTCTATACAAAAAAAAACGGAAATAATTAATCCAGTTCATTTCATTCCAGTAAATATGTCAAAAGTTATATTTTTTTTATTCAAACTATCCTCATTATTTTCTATTGTTGTTAGATTTTTATTAGAATTCTAAATTTACTTTTCTAAGAAGCTTTGGACGTAGTGAAGATAACTATTCAAGATTTTCTTTATACAGTGACTGTCAAGATTATTCAACAAGTAGATTATTTTATTTTATTTTGTATATATTTCAAAACTTAGATGAGCTAAAATGATTTGGTTTTTGTCAGATTACAGCTCATAACTTTTAATATACTAGTAGAAAATTTCAAGTCAACCCATTGATGAATTGAGATTTTATTTTGTGATTCAGTCACAGCATGTCGTTTTTCATTCTTCCTATATTATGGAATCATGTATTTTTGCAAATTGTTGCATGCCTCTTCTAAATTGAAAATTTCTTTACAATACATGATTCGATAGAAGAAATTGTGCTTTAGGTAAGAACTACTTTCAATTGTAGGTTTTCTCTGAACATATATTACAAAAAAAAACAATTGTTTATTTTTTGACCTGTACCGGAAACTTTCAACAAAAAGGCAATAAGAGACACTCTTTTCCTATGATATTTACTAATTCTATTGTGCAATCTATTATTAGCAAGAGCATTACAAATTGCATAAAAAATTCTATTAGAACAGATATTTCATGTTGGAAAATTGTATTGGTCGTCTCCTGTGTATATGCCAAGCATTGATAGATCTTTCTGTACGATCCCATTCACGAACTGAAGATGATATTTTTTAAAAAAAACTATTTAAATAGCTTCTATTCATAGAGAAATTTTTTTTGTCGTATAAAACTCTTATATTTTAAATCAAAAGCGATTATATCACATAAGTTATATAGCTTTATTACATTATGAATAGCAAGAATAAGAAGCTTATTATAATCTGAGCAACATACTAGATTTGTATCTCACCAATCAAGGTAATATCAAATGAAACTTAACATAGCGTATTATTCTTAATCTCATCTTCTATCTACACAAACGTGATGCGCAAAAATTAGCTATGTATTTAATGAGATTTACACTTCAGTTTTTGCTGGAACTACAATATGCTTCTTACTCTTGTTATAGCATAATATAGCTATATGACTTATGTGATATAATCATTTTTTATTTTAAATATAAGAGTTTTGTAGGAAAGGAACATTTCTCGCTAACCCACGTTGTTCAAACAATTTTCATGCCTTTTTCAATGCATGAATGAGACCGTACAAGTAGCTCTATCTTTGATTAGTATATAAATAGGAGATGACCAACACAATTTTCCAACATGCAATATCTATTCCAATAGAATGTCTCCTGCAATTTGTAGGGTTCTTGCTAATAATAGATTGAACAATAGAATTAAGTAAATATCAATAGAAAAGAGTGTCTCTTTTTTTTTTTTTAGTTGAAAGTTTCCGGAATAGGTCAAATAAACTATTATTTTTTTTTGTTCTATGTTCAAAGGAAACCTATGATTAAAAGTAATCCTTATCTAGAGTGCAATTTTAGCTGAGAACGGACACGCAATAGTCAGCAACTTATGAGATTTTTTTATAAAATCTCTCGGCATATTTTCTCATCAAACGGAAGGGATTAGATCGAGAATAAGTACCTAGTTGAGAGTGAGAGCAAGAATGACACTCGAGCCGACGTACTATCTTTAGGTAGATGCTAATCATTTTCAATTATTGTTCTGTTTTTGTACAATTAAACTGTATTGTTTGATATTAATAGATAAATTGGATGATTTAAATAAATCCCGGTAGCTGCTGTTAATATGTATATATTAAGCCTCAACTGCGATGAACTCTGTGGTATGCTTTCCGTCCTTATCCTCATTCTGTTGATGCACTCCTTGATATCCGTCTTCGTCCTCATCCTCATCTCCGGTGAGCGGTGGGTATCATTTCGTGTATATAATATATTAAAAAAGTTACCCTTCCATTATTTTTTTTTTCTTGTTTTTTTTGGATGCTATTAGCATTGAATTCTTTCATTTTCTGAGGTCGACTGTTATAAAAGAAATTGTTAGCAAAATAGTTGTTCAACCATCACCAAAATGAATCTCTCATGTGATATGATAATGACATTATCCTTTTTATCATGAGAATCAATTCAAATGATTTTATCACTCAAATAGATAAAAATATAGATCGTTTTCAAATACGAAAAAAAGATTTTATTTTGTTTTGCAATCAACATTGTGTTATTGTATTAAATGTATTCTGTGATGAAAACAGCCACTAATAAATGGATGCCATTACAATAAATATGAAAACCTCAAATGTGTCAACATAAAATAATATGTCAAGTTAATATACAAATGAAATTATTTCCATTACATGTCACATTTTAACTTGTTTCATGTATTTTTGCAAAAATATGTGAAAAATGACATGATCGAATTTATCAGTAAACAACATATGACTAGTTTGGAATGTATGAATATATGCATACTAAATTCTATTGATATGCAAACTATAAATATGAGTCAAAAATTACCCGTATGATGAAATTTTTTTCAGAAAAAAAGAATGTCTTCATTTCAGATAAATGAATAGTTGTTTCTTTGTTCTCTTATTTAAATGAAGACTAAACGAAAAACAAAATACCAGTTCGCTCCTCATTCACTGTACGTTTTTACAGAAGCCAATCAAATCGAATGTTGTATTATAAGCGAAAGTATAAAATAGCATATTGTGATGTATTTACAATCAAATTGATTATATTCCTTTAAAACTATTCAGTATGATTGACAACATGTACTTCAATGTTCTTAGTGTGAAAACAATGAATCATATTTATAGATATTCTCTAGACCGATCTTCTTTAATAGTTTTCTTTTTTTTGATGATTTCAGTTAAGAAATAGAATCATGTCAATGTTCAAATATAGATATCGATTGTTGTGAATTTATACATGGTTTAGTGAAGAGATACTCATATAAATTCTGTATCAGAATGAAAATGGCAATGTCATCTTGTTTCGTTATTATTTATAGAAAGAAAAACACTAATAGAAAAATGAAAATGATGTGATTAATAAAATGAAACTAAATTTTATTCGAAATGAACTGATTTCTTTAAAAAAACGTTTTTCTTGCAATTTCAAAATTTTGAATAATAATTTAAAAAATGAATAACGCTTGTCTGTCTATTATTTATTAATGTTAGGTTTATTACATTCTCTGCTACAATTTTTGACTCAGTTACATAATCTACTCATATGAATTGTTATCTAATAATTTCATTTCTTAGAAATAAACTGATTAAGAAAAGTTGTTTACATTGTTAAAATAAAATAAAATAAAATTAATTTTTCTTTTGTTGTTGAATTTCTTGCAATGATTTATTCTCATATAAATAATTATTATATTGTATATATCAGCAAATATAATGAAGATGATAACAGTTTATAAAGATTTTATTGAAATATTTTATAATATAATCAATCGTTTTTGAATATTTTCTATATATCAATTTTATAATGTTTTGAATAAATGAAAATCTTATAAAATTTTACATACATTTTTACTTGCTAAAAGAACTTGTAAAATAATGTTTAATGTCAATTTATTGGAAAGCTGGTAAGTTCTTTTAATTAAAAGACTTCTAGAGTATTAATTGCATCGTATTATTATGGATTATTGTCAAAAATATATTATTTTTCTTGAATAAAGTCTTTTTCAATTGCTAATGAAAGATAATAAAAAGACTACTAATAAGAAATAAGTAAATAGTTGCAAAATTTGATGTTGTCATGGTGGAAATGGATGAGCCTGTAGTAGTTTCCGATGTTGTAGCAGAGCTAGATGTGGATGTGACGGGGCTTGACATTGGTTCTGTAATAATAGGTGATAATGTAGTATTCACGACTGGTCGAATAAAAAATAATGAATCAAGTTGAATATTTTCTTGTAAAAGATCAATTAAATCATATACTGTTTCAGGTTTATTACAATCATTTTTAGAACAATAAATATCTAATTCGTCAATATTTAATATATCATCATCAATACTATAAGTAGCTGTAATTATAATACTTGATTCTGATGCAACATCTTCACATTCAGATTGAAATGCATATTCACAATCATTATACTCAGGATTATCAATAAATTGACTAATAAAACAGCGTCCATTAGGTGAACATAATACAGATTCACATTGATCAAAATCAAGACTTGAATTCGTACAAAGTGTACATTGACGACAACTACTAAGTGGTTCAGAACTTTGAAGATATTCAGCTATAGACGATGGTTCAGCATTAAATTGAAAACTTGTTGTTAATTTTTCAACAATACGTCCATCATTACATAATTGCCAATCACATACATATGTAATCATACTAACTGATGGTGGATGCCATGATAAATTTCTATAAAGTATTATTTCTTCTACTGCATGAATATAATGTCTATAAGGTACATATTGTCTTTGCACATGACCAAGACTAATAAATTCCATATTGGGAAAACTTTGAAAATCACGTACTATTTCACAAAAACTTCCATTTTTATATTCAATTGTACATTGTAATACTTTACAATTATTATCACCTATTTCATGTTCACAATGACATTTATAACAAGCAAGTTGATCATTATTTGGTGTTGATGGTGTTGTACTACCAAGATCTGGACGAAAATAAATTTGATCATTTATTTGTATTGAATAAGAAATATTTTGTTGTATAATTTGTGCATTTGTTGGATTATTACAATTTGTTTTTTTACACCAAATATCTATATCATATATGTCAAATATATCATCATCAATATAATATACTCCTGTTATACGAACGGATGTATCAAGTTTTTCTTCTCTACATACACTTTCAAATGGAAATAAACATAATGCAGAATTTAATACTGGATCATCAACATAACCATTAATAAAACATGTACCATTACATGTTAATATTGGACAAGTTACTTCATTGGTTGAATTTGCACATGTTGTACATTTTAAACATGTTGTAAATAATTCATTAGGTTTAGCAATTAATGTATTTGTTAAAAGACTTGAATCAATATCATATGTAAGACTTTTTGGAAGAAAACTAAGAATACGTGGTGTATTGCATAAATTCCAATCACAACCATACTTAAATTCTACAATAGTAGACACTTGCCATGTTGAGTTACTTTCCACAAAGATAATTTCTTCTTCATCTTGTATGTAATGTAGAGATTCTAAAAACATCAAATCCGAATTAGGACTATGATCAAATTTTATATGATTTAATAGACGTGAAATAAAACAATAACTATCTTCAACATATTCTATAACGCATTGTAGTTCATTGTCATTTGTACATGTTGTTTCACCTGGTATAATGGAACAACTACATTTATAACATTGAAGACAATCGATTTGACTAATCGTTGCTAATAATAATAAACTGACAATGATTGTAAAAGAATAAGACATTTCTTGGTTTCTTTTTTACAACAAATGAATATATAACTATAAAAGAACAAACTATTTATTAGAACAGTAAAATGAAGTGGTAATGATTGCTAGTCAATATTGGTTTTTATGTTTATGACAACTCCTCTTTTTCTGAGATAAGATACACTTTTTAGAAAGGACATTAAAAGATTATTGACTCTAGTTTTGTTCTTTATCTTTCAAAACATGCTATATATAAAAGTACAATTTTACAGTCATTTCATCAAAATAACACGGTTCAAGAACCCGTAAAATCATATTTCTGCCAGAATAAAATTGGCCTTTTTTATCGAATTCTGTGATGCCTGACGATATTTCATAGACTAGGTTTTGTATAACTAACCGAACAGCTTTTCGAACTTTTGGTTCTTCACGATGGTTTCTCGGAAGTCCAGATTCACCAATTAACTTAAATATACGCATTACCTGTGTTACTATGTTAAATGTTCAAAGGCTTCTGATAAACAAAATAAAAGTCAATCATTATTGAGGTGCATATATACTATGCGCGAAGCGTTCTAAACTAATCTTTTGCAAGTTTTTTAAATGCGGTGCATAGTAAAGCATTTCGACAGTCGATTGCGTTTGTATTTGACCTTCATACTATGTGTTGCGATGACCTAGAGAACGATGAGTCGCTAGAGATTCCTTCGAAGTTTGTCAAAAAGACTGATGTCTTGAGATAATACAGACGTTTTTGGATCTTCAATATGAGTTTTCGTTCATCTACCATAAATTCCACAAAATGATGATTGTGATGGTTAGATCTTCATTTTTTATCCGAGATTAACAGAAACGATAATTAAAATAGCCGACAGAAGAGGACCGACTCTATGTAAAATCTTTCATCGTTCTTATATTGATGCAAACCCCATAGTCGAACTTTGAGATTGCTTCACATTGAATTTATTTATTCGTTTATCCGAGGTTATCACTTTTGATCGCGATGATCTCGACTACAAAAGTCAGAAAATAGTAGTTCAAACGTGAGAATGAAATTTCTTGATCAAATCTGTATCCTTCATTTTCTTAGAGAAAACCACCCAAAAAAAAACATTTTGATACATGCTGATAGAGTTCTTGTAATAATAAGATTTGCCACATTTAATTAGAATTCCTGTTGCATTTCGATCAGTGGATTAAAAAAAAACGTGAATAATTCGAATTTTCGATCAAAGCGACAAGAAAGAAATTCTATATTGTGAACTGTAAATGTCTCGTAGGGAAAATTATTTTATAATGAAGTATCAGTTTTCTTGAAAGTCGACAATCATAGCCTCGCATTGCATTTGGCAATCAAGTGAAACTCGAATGCCATGCAATTACTTTTTTGACGTATAACTCGATTCGCTATTTTGTGTCACGATGATATAAAGATCGGAGAGTCGTACGATATTTGTTCAAACGTTCTTACAAAGTTGCATCTTCCTATATTATCAACATTTTTTAAAAACCTCTAATGAAAACGAGACTGCCACATTTGGAAACTCTCCGTCACATCAAAGATCATTAATTCAAATTCAAAATATATTCGTGAGTCTCGTACTTTAAACGAAAATTCAATTGTTATGACTAAACATGAATTTAATTGATATAATTTACTTTCTGGTTGATAAAAGCTTTTAAGTATTGTTACAAGACCCACAATATTAGCTAAGTAAACGTGCGTTTTTCATTGATTAGACGAAAATCATGTCATAGTTCTTTGTCTCAAAGAAAGTTTAAGAATTGACTGTATACTTTTTTCCAATTCAGTAGACTTAAATTTTTTTTACATTATCGTTTGTAAGAGCATAAATTCAATTCAAAGTAATTCAATAAAATTAATTATGTTCATTGTTAATCGCGATTCATAACTTTTGTTGATTTGATGATGCAGCAGACTTCAATTTCTTAATTACTTTATATCATTTTCGAGTATTACATAAAATAATATGTTGGTCAAAAATTTTCATGAAAACTTATTGTGTATGGTATGATCTATAGAAATCTTTAAAATCAGTTCCATCATATATATATATATATACAGTGAACGACAAATACATTTTTTGTGACATTTTCTTTCTATTTCTCTCAGTGACGGAAAATTAGAATGAATTACAGATTTTTTAAAAAATCAATGAAAAACTTAGTTAACAATTCTGGTGTATCAATATGTTCAAAATTTCATGGATTTTTAACACAATATGTGTTAATTTTCAATTAGCACAAGATCAGGTTTGTTTCCCAAGAATCGATTTGTGGTGTATATAATTAAATGTGCATTAAATTGATCGTTCTAATTGGTACAATATAGAAACATGTTTTTTCGCTAAATTTGACATTTCGACCAATTAAGAAGTTTTATAATCTTATAAACGATGAATTCAGTTTCGGTCTTGGAGAAAATATACAAAATGAACAAATTTTTAACATGAATATAAATTACAATAACATGATCAAGTAAATATAGAAAAATATCATAGATCTTATATCTCGTTTTTAAAACGAATTGATGACAACTGTTTCATTTAGTTTCGCCTAAAGAATAATGTGGGAATATAGTTGCACAAAATACTTTTTGTATCCTATGTCAAAATGAATTGATTTTTCATTAAAAATAATTCTTCAGAAAAATAACAACCTTTTTGGTACACTTTCATCCGTTTCATATGGTACAGAACTCTCAACTGAACGGAAAGAAAAAAAACTCCACCTAAATAAGAAGTCATCATGCATTTTCAAAGAACGAGATGTACCACTGTTTGGTTTCTACTTACAAATCCATTTACGGCAACATAAGAAGAAAGAGAGAAAAAAAACTGCCAGATCTTATAAAAAGTGAAAGGTGGCACAGTGTATGAAATTATGTTATCATAATTTTTCTCATTCCTTCGTTCTCTTATGGTACCAGAGACGACAACCGACAAAAAGATTGAAATGAAGCACATGACAAAAGAAAAAAAAAGAGAACTCAATCGATAACAGCAATCAAAAATAAATAGAAGCGTCGAGAAAAAAATATCAATATACTATATAAATTTAACTTATTTTTTTTTTTTCATTGATAAAACACTATGCATATCATGGACAAAAAGAAAAAGTCGACAACAACAGCTATTGCTGATGTCACATCATCTGAACATGCTAGCATAACGCTGCAACAGCTTTCTTATGCTCGTATGGTTCAGAACTTCGTTTTGGTGTGGCTCGATGCCAATATTGACGACAAAAATAATGACGATTATATGAATGCCATCGGTAAATTAAAAGAAGTAATCAACGAGATATATCCATTCACTGATGTGAATGAATGTATCGATTTCATAACCGATATTCAAGAGAAAGTAATTATCATTTTCTCTGATGCCTTCGGACAAATAACTGTTCCGATTATCCATGACATTCTACAAATTAGTACTATTTATATTTGGAGTAAGGACTATGTTCAATATGAAGGTTGGACTAAACAATGACCAAAAATCAGTTTTGTATTTACAGACATGGACTCAATCTCTAAAGAACTTCAACAAGCGGCAGATAAATGTGATCAAAACATGATATCGATCAGTTTTGTCACAGTCAGTAGTGAAAACAACAAACAAAACCTTGATCACTTGGACTCTTCATTTATGTACACACAGATAATGAAAGAGATCCTGTTAACCATCGAGTTCATCCAACAAAACATCGATAAATTTACTACTTATTGTCGTCTACTATTCGCCGACAATCCAAAAGAACTGAAAAATGTGGACAAACTCGAACGAGAATACCACGATCATTCGCCGATTTGGTGGTACACCTATCAATGTTTTCTGTATTCGATGCTAAACTGATCATTAAGAATGATGGAGGTGGATCTTATTATAATCATGGGATTTTTCATCCGTGATCTCCACAACCATATCGCTCAGCTTCATGCTCAACAGTTTGCCGGACAATCAATTTCGAATTCATTTACTGTGTATCGTGGTCAAGGACTGCCGAAAGCTGATTTTGATCAAATGGTGAAGGCTAAAGGTGGACTTTTATCATTTAATAACTTTTTATCAACTAGTATGCATCGTCTTGTATCCTTCAACTTTGCTCGTCGAACGATGGAATCATCAGAACTTGTTGGTATTTTATTCGTCATTGAAATTGATCCATTCATTCCGTCAACGCCATATGCAAACATCCGTGACGTCAGTTACTTCAAAAGAGAAGAAAAAATTCTCTTTTCTATGCATTCCATTTTTCACATTGGATCAATACAACAAATCGATGGAAATAATCGTCTTTGGGAAGTCAATTTAATATTGACCAGTGATAATGATCCAGAACTACATGTTCTTATGAAACACATGCGCGAAGAAACTTATCCCGATGAGAAAGGATGGAATCGTTTGGGTATGCTACTGATTAAACTTGAACAGTTCGACAAAGTCCAAGAGGTTTATGAGATCTTGCTCCGCCCAACAATGACTGATCTAGAAAAAAGCAGATATTTATCACTATCTCGGAGTAGTGAAGATGGGTCAAGATGAATATACAAATGCCACTACTTATTGTCGACAATGTATTGAAATAAAGAAGAGGATCCTCTCTCCAACAGATACCAGTTTGGCTGCTTCGTACAAGAACATTGGTGTAGTGTATAGCAAAATGGGTGACTATCCAAATGCACTTTCATATTATCAAAAAGCTCTGGAAATTGGACGAAAAACTCTTCCTTCAAGTCATCCTAGTTTAGCTAATTCTTACAACAACATTGGTTCGGTGTATGATAGCATGGATGACTATTCAAATGCACTTTCATTTCTTCAAAAAGCACTCGAAATTAAACAAAAATCTCTTCCATCAAATCATCCTGATTTGGCTCAATCTTACAACAGTATTAGTTTGGTGTATAACAACATGGGTGAGAATTCAAATGCACTTCTATTTTTTGAACCAGTTGTTGAAATAGAACAACGCTCAGTACCATCGGATCATTTTGATCTTCAACTATGGAAGAAGAATCTCGAATATGTGAAAAAGAAAATGTAATTGATTTTCGTCTAGTTCAAAGAAATAAATGTAATGAAAAGACAAGAGTATTTTTCTTTTTTTTTCATTCGAAGAGAAACGCAGTCGCGCACGTAAGGAGAAACTCTGTTTTATTGGGGACACAATGGGAGTATGCTCAGCGGTAAGGCAACCGATACCCAGGTGAAAAAATCATACGAAGATCTTACAAAATACTATTGACAATCCGATATCGTAAGATTCATACTGTATGATCTTACAAAAGCTCACAAATATCTTGCTGTAAGATTTAATATGTTTCTTGCCACAAAATTCTTTCTATAGAATTCTTACAAAGTCTGATGATCAAGATCGTATATGATCTTATACGATCATGATATTGTTTTCTTTACGCAGTTGTTTAACGATACTTTTATGTGTTTGAATAAATGTTTCAGTCATTAAATATCATTTAATTTTAACGATACACCTTTTAAAATCCGAAATAAGTCTTTCGTTAGAAATCATACCACTGATCGAATGCATTTAACTGATCAGTTAGGTGCAGCAACATGATGAAGGGTAACTATAATGTAAATAAGTAAATAACTTTTTAAATTAAATTGAACTCAAATGCTCAAGAGTAAGTATGATATTTATATAAATAAATAATTTCTTTTATTTAGATTAATTTGAACAGTGATGAAAAGGTAAGTATACATTTTACAAAATAATACTTTTTTCTTTTTATTTGGCTAATGCTGAATAACATCGTCAATAAGTATCAAGTTTGTTAATTAAAAGTTTTTCTTTAAATCGATCTGACCAACGCCATCCAAAGAAAATATAATTTTTGTTAAATAAATATATTTTTTGTTTCGATTATTCTGAACGACGTCATCGAAGAGTAAATACAAATTTTACAAAAAAAAATTCTACTCTTTTATTTAGATAAATCTGAATAACATCGTCCATAAGAGTGTGGGTGTGTAGATGAACAGGAAAAGAAGATCAACACTTGTATCGCACCCACCTACTTACACGCTTACATCTGCACCTACACCCGGTTCTTTGATCTCAAATATAGCATTCCATATTTTTACAGAAAGCTTTCCAAAAAATGCAAGTTTTCGTAAACTAGGTTTTTTCGACGCTTCGAGATTTTCAACGCGAAGACTGCAACAAAAATTAAATGACATTCTATTTGCTCAAAGCTAAGACAGCTCATAATAGATAGCGAATCAGAAAGAGAATCAAACGATCAATTGAAAGTATTCTTTAAAATCATGCTCTCGTAGTAATTAATTTTGAAATGACTACTTGATAGTTTCTTGTTGACTTCGATTATCTGAATGGTCGAAACGTAACTTTTCTAGTTTGCAGCAACAAAGAGGAAGCTTTCTTTCGTTTCATTATAGCGTGGTTATCTTTTGGAGAAAAATGTCTCATATTCAGAATGTTTATTTATTTTTTAGAAAATATTGATTTATCCGTCAATCGAAATTTAAAGCTTCGCACTGACAATCTCATGAAAAAAAGATTCGTAATAGCTAAAGGAATGTAGCTTACTCAAGTATGAATTATATAAGCTTGTAAAAAAACATGATCGCATATAAATATTGAGATGACCAGTGAAAAAGCTGCTTGTCTTGATTATCCACAAATAATGACAGTGGTAAAATCTCTTAATAGAAAACTTGCATCACTATAAAATTTGAACTGAATACTTTATTTTGAATGTTCTTTCTGATATGTTGATCCAAAAATGAAAAAAAAACCGTTTATGAAAATTTTTGAGAGTTTTCTAGGAATCTTTGTTTAGGATTCGGACCAGTTTCAATAGAAGTTAAGTTCACCTACATTTTCAGCACATGAAATAAACTATTGGAAAGCTTATAAATCTTGTAGAGATATTAACATGAATTGTTTCTTTTATTCTTTCGATTTGAGATATCAAAAACATTTTGTTTATTAAAGAGCTGTATAAATAAGTGATTTGATGCGCTGAATACACTGAGGAACTTAGTGTCTATTGAAACTCCATAAACTCAGAATAAAGATAGCTAGAAAACTCTCCGAGATTTTGACGCAATATTCCTTTTTTATTTCATTTTTGGGTCAATTCGTCAAATAGAAAATTCCAAATGAAGTATTCAATCCAAATTTCATAATGCTTCAAATTTTCTATCAGGAGACTTTGCAACCCAATGTTCGCGGCTAATCATGTTTTCAATAAGCTGTTATAGTTAACACCCTAGTAAACTATTCTTTTAGCTATTACAAATCTATTTTTTAATATTTAAGGCCTCTACTAAAAAAAGTCAATTTTCGTCATAGAAATCAGAACTGAAACATTATCATCTTCTGCTAAAAACCATGACTTTTGTTGCAAAAAAACGGAAATCGTTTTTCGTTTTATCTCTGCTCATGCCTTGCTAGAATTCTCGAAAGAGCTTTATTGTACCTAATTGCTCCTCTTTTTGTTTGAACGAGCTTGTGAAGTTGCAGTACTTGGCTTTAGAATTAAGCTTGCTTATTATTATATAAAAAAGCACATCTATAAATGTATAACCATTTTTTGCGATATTGGACTTGCCATTTCTTTTTTTTTCACATGAAAATAAGAGTTTTCAGAAAAAAAAAACACTGCAGTTTAGTACTTTCTTTCAAATAAAAACAGTTACACGAGAGCCCACAAAGAATTTACGGTTACGACATGAGCTATTTTTGACTTTCATTTGTTAAATATCTTCCTCGAATATCATGATAGAGAGCTGACAATTTTATATGATTGGATGTACATAACTCAAGATTGATTTTTGTAGGGAAACCTTAATATACTGGTATACATAATCAACACAGTTCAGTGTATTGATGAAGATACGTTTTTGAGAGATCTTCGTGAAAAACCAAGCATGCCAAAAATCATTTGGTTAGTTGTAAAAAGCTAGCTGATGAAATATTATTAGGCGTCATACGATTCGATAAAAAAAAAGTCAATTTTGATGACATAGAAACATATTCTTATTTACTCTGGTTCTGTATCCAAATCATAATGAATTATTTTTTTATTATTTCAAATTTTTTCACTCATAAAAATTCGTTTCATGTATTGATAACAAGCATAAAACGATGTTACAAATATCGTCTTTAATTGACAATGATTAAATTATGCATAGAATAATCAGTACGTTTTAAACAAACGATAAAAAGGATCGATACTTGTGTCATCAAACGGTATTTTGAATCTTTTTTTTTTATGATAAAACTTTGTTAACAAAGACATTATAACCAAAGTTACTGTCTGTTTTTTTTCTTCATAGATTTCATATCTCTCAAATTACAAAGTCTTTGATTTTGTTTAATTTAACAACAAGTCACTATGAAAAAATTTCAATCACATTGTTTCGATTCATTTATTGAAAAATGTTTCTTAACAACTATAATACTGACGAATTTCTGCAATGTCTGTTTCACTGAGTTTTTCTCTTTGACCAATGACTACATTGCTATTGATTGGTGTAATTGTTGGTTTGCCATTTACGGAAAAAGAACCTGGTCCATAATGCATCAAACTACTATAATCATATGAGAATCCTTGTGATTGTAAATCGCTTCCCCAAGCATATTTTTTAAAATTATGTTCCTAAAAGCTAAGAAATTAATACTAATAAACACAATCGACCATTTACTTGATTGGGTATAATATTTGCTTGATGTATTGTTATATATGAATCACGATCAGGTCGTGATTGTTCATGAAAAAAGCCTAAAAAAGAAAATATTAGATAAATTCAATCTCTTTAAAATTATTTAATTAGACTTTACCAAGAACATGATTAAGTTCATGTTGAATTATACCACTATGAAAACATCCTCTTGGTTGTAAATTAAGTGTTTTTTCATAATTTTCACCATATCCAATCTGTATTAGATAATAAATTATTAAAAGGTTTTTATTTTCTTTAACTTACTGTTGCACTGCATCCATTACCATATTGAATTTTAAGTATTTCTTTATCATCAGTTTGAGCTGGTCGAAAAACGACGCAAGTTTGTCGTGCTATTTGACCTGGTACAGATGTTCCAACATCGAACATTAATTTATTCATTGCATTTTTAATTGTAGTTCGATCATTAGCATCTATTATTCAATTATGAATAAAAAACAAAGATCTACTTGTTTTCTTTTTTGAAATCTACCTGTAATAGCTGATATATCATATGGAATTATTCTGTTAGGCCAACGACGTCGTGCTCCATAAATAGCAGCTCCACGGCTTAGATTGAAATCTGATGGCAAGATCATATCACCTTCGAAACCACCACCTATTGTTAGAAATGTTAATAAATTGTATTAAGAATTATATAGATATCTCTTTACCAAGCAATTCGGGATTGACATCTTTCAAAAATTGTCGATCATTATTCTCAACCTAATTTATCATAGAAATTGAATGAATTTAAATAAAGAAAATTTGAATATTTACTGGTAAACCATAGACAGAAAGTCCAAGACATACGATGATAATAGTCGAAAGCATCATTTGTTGTGACTTATTCAATTTTTACAATTTATCAGCTATATATATGCATATGATATAGCTTTTGTAGAATCATTATTTTATTACTTTCTCATATTGAATCGTGACAGAATTTTTATTTTTCTCAAATATCACATTACTTTGTTTTTACACAATAAGTCTTTATCTAATAAGTACCGGTGATATCTTACGGTTTTAATGATATTCTTCCCACAATTTTTAAGATACGTTCTAAATCATGACACTGCGTTGTATTTTCGCCAATCTGTCTTTAGAATAAATCAGTCTGAAACTTGATATTCAAAAGCATTTTCTTGTTTTTCGTGCTTTCCTTATTTTTGTTGTATTATATTTTCAATATATATTCAAGAAAGAGACCAAAAAATAATAATAAAAACGATACGGCAATGCATTGCAATGCAACAACATAAACGAAAAAAAAAACGACAGAAACGTCATTAGCAAAACAAAAGCTGAATAAGCGACGAAAAAAAAATGAAACGATCAACAATTATAAAATAGATAGTTATGGTTCTTTTTTTGTTTTATATGTATAACAATACATATCGAGTGGAACGTTTGTTAAAAAAAACAATAGAACAAATAAACATCACACACACGTATATATATATGTATAACAAAGGGGAAAAAAACAACAAAGCAGTTAGTGTTCTTCAAGTACAGAGATCAAATACAAAAATAAGAACACAATAAAAAAAAAATGTATTCATGGCAAATAAGAAAACAATAAATGAACTCGTGTAGAGAGAGAGAGAGAGAAAAAAAAACCGGTTTTTTTGTTCTTTTTTTAAGAGAAGAAAATTTAATGTTATTCATCTGAACTATCATCGTCTGATGTTGAACCAATCATTTCAAGTCGAAGTACATCTCGAATATTTATACATGGTAATGAACGACGATGTAAAGCTGTTATTAATGCTGCAGATCGATTATCTGTCTAAAGACAAAACAAAAGGAAAATATTTATTTAATATTTTTATATAAATTTTTTTTTATTTATTTACTTTCGGTAAAAATTTTATTCGTTTTTCATATTCTTCTTTATCTTTATCTGTTATTTCATAAGCCATATTATCATGCCAACCCATACGTATTAATAATCTAAATTTTCAAAAACAAAAAACTGTTAACGCAATCCATGTAGGATTCAAATGTGAAACACAATGAAGCTGCTAGTATTATAAAAGAGGCCATTAATCAATATATGTTTTGATTTATGAATTTCTACCTATGGTTACTATATGTCGATGATGAAAGATAAGTAAAGGACAAATTTCAGATTAATTCCGCAGTGGTCTTTGTTCTTGCAATTATATCTGTCATAGTCTGTGATGATTTCTCTAAGAGAATCCTCTACTTTGTATCACTTCTCGTTCTTCGTGAGAGTACAACTAGTCGGATTCAAATATTTAAAAGCAGATCTTCAGGATTTTGAAAGAAATTTTTTAAAAAATCGAGATCCGATTACGGCTCTGATCTTACTGTGTTCTATTGAGCTATAATTTTTCCTACAGGTATATGAGATAAAGTCCTAAGTGTATGTTTAAGCTTTTTGAAAAATAGGAATCTTTCGATTTTTAATTAAAAAAATGTGGCAAGTATTAGGAGAAAAAAAAGTTTTTGAGCTAGCGCTTTCCCAATTTTATTAATAAAAAATCGAAAGCTTGATATTTTTCAAAAAGTTTACAAGCACATCTGTGATTTGGTCCCACGTACCTCCTAAAAATTTTCAATGCATGATAGGACGAAATAAAACTGAGACGGTACGCCTCGATACTTTGTGAAGAGATTTTTAAAAACCCCAAAAGAGAAGGAGCGTATGTTTAAGAGAACTAACCCCTCCATTTTCAGAGTTTCTAAAGAACATCTCATGAAAAATATTTGAAACGTTCAGAAGAGACAGATATCGATGAGAAGAGAAAAAATTGTTACAGACTGCAAATTTCCAAATACTTGCTTCTAGCAAATATCTACGTCATAAACTCTAAAAATCGCTCGGCTTTCTCAGCCGCAACGAGTCCGATAGAGTTGAAAGAATCGTGTTTTTGCACATACTAGACACTGCTTAGAGTGCCTACATTTTTTAGTTCCATTTTATCTTCTTCCATTCAAACAAAAAGCTCAAAATACTGAGTAGTTCCAAAAATACATGGTTTTTTACTACTGTTTTTGTGTAAAATCTGCCGAAAATCAATGGTACAACATTTTTCAAAACAAAACAAAAATTAGATATCTGAAACAGTGTTCAATAGCTGCAAGAAAAAGTTTCAGTTCAATCGAACGTACTATTTAGAAGAAACGAGGGTAATTCTACACTTTTTCGTGTAAAAATTGATTTCGAGAAAAAAGAAAAACAAATTTTTCTGTATGTATCAGGACCTTTTTTCAAACTAAAGTGATGGAAAACTGGCCATGCTTTCAACTCTTTTAAAAAACTATCATTAGGAGAATTTTGCATACAAAGAATTATCGCAGCTAGAGTTTTTCTACAAGGAATTTCGAGAGTTAGGTTCAATAAAAGTACTAACTAACAACGAAGAATCCTCATTTATATGACATTTCGCAGAGGACATTTCAAAGCTGTATAAATGATGAAAAATCTAAAATTGAAAAAATTTTCGTTTTAACATCGGGAAAGGCTGGAGGGGATTCCATATTTTTACCCCTATATTTCAACACTCCTTTTAAATCATGTTTGGCATTATTTAATACTGAACTCTTTTTCTTCTGATGTTTCAGGTACAGATAATAAAAGTAATGTTTCTTTAGTTAATTGAAAATTTTCATTTGAATTTCCTATAAATTTTGATGATTGATTTAAATTATGTTGATTTGAATTTTTTTCTTCGTTGTTTGAATTATTTTTTAATGAATTTAAAAAATCACTGCGTTTATCTAAATTTTTTGTTTGTGTTATACAACTTGTTTGTAATTCATGTACTACGGATCGATTGTTTATATTTAAATTATTTGGTGTACTTAATAAACGATCACGGCGTGGTATAAGACGATTTGTTCCAAATGTACGTGAAAATTTTCCTTGATTTGAAATACGAAATTTTGACGATGCATTATTCCATATTGATGATTGTTCTTTATTATTTGATGATAAATCTCGTCCATTTAATGATGGCTAAAATATAGAGAAAGAAAACAAATTGTTGTCGTTTTTTTTTTCAATCAAAAATTTATTTACAAAATCTTTTTCAAGCCGATCAAATTTATTTTCATTTGTTTTTATTGTTATATCAGAATGATTTTCTCCATATATACGTTCATGATTATTATTTGATAAACGTTCTAAACTATCTCCATTTGTTAAATTATTACGATTATTTGTTTTTGTTATATAACCATCATTATATGACGATGATGATATGGAATGTAAACGACGTTGATGATTTGTATTTGAATTTATTAATGAACGATTATTTGATGAAAATGAATAATCATTTCCATTTAAATCAGAACCCTAAAAAAAGAAAATATAAATGACTGAGAAATTGTTTGTTTGCTAACATGGTACGAAAAAATTCTTCACTTGATGGATCAAAGTCATCAGTCTTTCTTCTATTTCTCAAAGAACTTTGACATATCAATTTGAAACAGTCCAAGCTTTTAGTGAAAGATAATCGAATGGAAAACAATAGAATATTCAATTTTGAAGTCGTCTGATCTTTGAGAAATCGATAATTGGTCGCATGTTTAATAGAAGCGTGGTTCCTATTTCACTTCCCATAAACCTCGATTTACCGACATGTGATATAAACACTTACAGCGCTGCACAAGAATGAAGGTGGCATGTAAAAAAGAAATTTATTGAAATGTTACGAAAATATTAACAAAGAACCTATAATCATTGTTGAATAGCGAAAAGCGTAGCAGACAAAAACTCCAAAATAAGAAAAAATTATAGAGGAAAGCAACTGTGTGTATCAAGTTTCATGATCAATTAAAAAAGTTTACTAAGAATTCATATTTATACTCATATCAAATTTTTCTTCTCGTTAAGTGTAGATTGTCAATTATTTCTTCATAGTGCACTGAAAAACTTTTTGTTTTGTCGATTTTATTTTAGAAAAAAAAAGTATAAACTCAAAACATGAAGTTTCTTCTATTATTATTTTAATTGAAACATTTTCTCAAGATTGTTACGAGTGTATATTTTTAATAAAACGCGGAATGTTTTTCAACATACTTAAACTTTTTATGAAATGCTTACTTTTCCAAATGAATTTAATAAACGTTCTCGACTAAATGAACGTCGAGATTGAAATGAAAAGAAATTCTCTGATTGTTCATCTAAATCTGTTGATGATTGTTGATCATTAGATTTATTTCGATATTGCCCTGAAATTGAATTTAATATTTTATCAATAATATTTAATATAAAATAAAGAATATTTTTTGGAATTAAACCTGGACTAGGCATGTGCAGAACCAAAAAGAAACTTCATTCTGCACAGGTATAATCCAAATTCCTAATTTCAATGAAATATTCTAGTCTGTGTTTGATTGTTGCTCTGAATCAGACAGACTCTAATCGGCAGATTATGACGATTATGTTTACAATTCGTTTTTGAACAGTAAAAAAATAGAATTCTCTGTCGAGTTATCGTATGATGAATAATTTCATTGCTGACCTGTTAAATTGATTTCATTTTGTGCTTGACCCTTATTGTTATTATTATTATTTGATCGGTCACTACTCAATTTCTGATTACCATTTGTTTTCTATAAAACAAAATTCTTTTTTTTTAATGAATAAATAATAAAATATAATAAATAAATATACATCTGAATTGGAGATTTTCATCCATGCTGGCATAAAGCCACTTATGGCCATCACATTGCGGCAAAAGGTAATTTACTTATACCGATGATAATACCAATAGGCAAAGAAAAAGGAAACACAATAATTCTTATTAAATAGAATAATTCATGGATGAAAACTTGTTCGTAGTTTATCTGTTGTTATTATTATTGCAAATAAATAATCAAAACTAAGATAATTTTAAAAACATTATCATTATCAATAAATAATTTAAATAAAAGAATATTTCGTAAAGAAGCTAATGAACTACTTGTTGTACATTAAAAATAAATACGATGATAATATGATATGAACTCACAAAATGAGACAATCAATAAACTGAAAACTTTGTTTTCTTTTAATTAAAAAAATCTAACATAAAAAAAAGAATAGAAAAGTTTTTTCTTATCTTGTAAAAATTAATTTTTATTTCACTTTTTATTTATTTAGCAAAATATATAAATGATTACTAGCGACATATACCAATAGAGTGTCTGTTACTTAGTAACAAAGACTATTAATGGCAAATTCATACTTAAAACATTGTGTCGTTATTTATTTTATGGTACATTTACATTCATTTTTTCTAGAACAAAAAAGGAAAGTCAATGGATGATCTACGTTTTCGTTGGTTAAAAGATTCTATTTATACGATATTAAATATTGATGAAGTAGATCCAGCATTTGAAGATTTTTTGGAAGGTGATGATGGTGCTAATGAATTAGCAATTGCAAAATTTCTTAACGAAGCTGATACAAATGTTGATGATGAAAATGCATTGTTATTCTATAAAGAAGTGTTCGAAGAATTACGTGAAGAACAAGTTGAAATAAGTAATTAATAAAAAAATTATGAGAAATAAAGAAAAAAAAACAAATTATTTTTGTTTTCTTTTTTAGCCGAAGAAGAATGGATTGAAGAACAACTTGCTGTTAATCCAGATTTTGATCCAAATGAAGAAGCAGCTGCTACACATAGTGGTGTTGATGAACAACAACAATCAGGAGTAAATGATTCATCAGCTAATCAAACATCACAGACAGGTGTACAAAATGGTACGTCAGATAATGTTGAACAAACAGGTGAAGGAACAAATGGTGATGGAGAAAATCAAACACCTGAATCACGACCAAAACCAAAACGATATGTAAATATCTAATAATTGTTTTAGTATTGTAAGAAAAATTTTGTTGCTTTTGTTTTTAGAGAAATGAACTTGTTAAATATCTTCGTACAATACTTTATTTATGTCGTGATATTTATCCATCGAATTTAAGTAAAAAAAATTGTGTCTATTTTTTACGTACGACATCAGGAACAATATCTGCACCATCATCAATTGAAGATACTGATAAAACTATGGTGAAATATCTTGATTTTGGTCTATTGAATGGACATACACTTCATTTACTTGCTAATACACTGAATAAAGTAAGAGAAAATTTTTATATAATAGTTCAAGATCGAAGATGAAATGGTTAGAAAATATATATAGTAGTTTAGATGAATATCAGAAGTAGCGATACAAAGTTTCAGTATTCACTGAAAGCATTCGAACATACCACTACAACAAAGGCATATTTTAATAGAGTTAGTGTCTGGAGTGTTGTAATAAATGCACATGTCAGTGCAATCAGTGGCTGAATAGAATCCTGCAACGGTGATCGTGCATCAATATTACGTAAAGCTTTGCACTGGTCTAAACATATACGTATAGACTAGAGATCAACGGGGAATCCCTAACCCCAGGCCCCGCTCCGACCCCGCCGGAGTCGGGGCGGAGATCGGGGTTGAAAAAGGTTTTCGGGCCGGGGGCCCCGAATTTTTTGGATACTCCCCGAAAAATATTTTTTGTTTTTCTGTAATACAAATTTATTTATTTTCACAGTTAATTAAAGAGTAAACAAACAAAAAAGAAAGACAAAGGTATCTGATCGTCAGAATTCAAAGGTTCACTAAAAAAGACAACAGAAACTCAGAAAAAGANTTGTGCATTAATTTTTCGTTATGATAACGGAACGCCATATATATGGATTTGTTTTCAGAGATTTTGATCATCTACATTGAATTATATACTCAATACTAAAAAACAAGTTTTCGTCGAATTTCGATCCGCGTATTGCTGTTTTCGAATAAACTGACCTGTGATCCTTCTAAGATTAAAATTTGACGAAATATAGTGTTAAGTATTGAGTAGACCATTCGATACATATTTTTCTGCTGATTCTGTATATGATATTCATTTCATTGAGAATTATCTCAACAATAAAAAAAATAAATTTTCACGAAGTATTGAGACTACCGAGACTTGATGCTATTGGAGTATTTCAGTTCTTATGGGGTTTTTTTACTTTTGTTTAAAGATAATTTTCTTAGATTTCACTTGAAAAACATTTTTTGAATATTTCAAAAACAACATTTTTTAAGGAAACTCAACGAGTTCTATTCAATCTTGACGATAAAAGCTTGTTAGCGCAGCTTCTTTCGGGTTGAAATATGGAATTTACATGTGTTCTTTATAGTTGTCGTTCAAAATAATCGATCGTCAGAGAAACAATCCTTCTTTTTTGTTTCTGCATTTCAAAGGGAATTTTTTTTTTCTGTTTTATGTTAACCTTGTTGTTATTCACTCGTTATTTTCCGTTTTTTCTTAATTTAACATTCTTATTACTCTAATCATTGGTTTAACTAGCAAGTAAGTCTGCTCTTTATATCCATTATATCTACAGCAATTCTTAATACTCTATTAAATATTTTGGTAAGCTCACAAACAATGACCTAGATTATTTCCTAAAATTATAATTTGATCAGTTTACACTTTTTATGTTGACTATACGACAACTATGACAAATCAATGTATCACTACCCATTATATAAAATTTTATCCGAACGAAGGTATTGAAAGATTTTGGAACAGCCGAAGTCTTGCCATTCAGCGTCTTTATCCGTTGTTAAGGAACTCTGAGAAAAGATTTCGACGCTTGTTGTCCTTGATGACGAAAGGTAAAACTCGTTGAGTTGGTCTCGGACTCAAAGCTGGCGAATTCTAGTAGTCTGAGAAATGTGTAGGGCACGCTAATCATCAAATACAACAAACCGGAAACCACTATGTCGTATTTTCTGAGCGACTATCCAATTTCGATCAGAAAATTTTATTGAGAGTATCAAAGTACAGCTCGGACGGATTCGGATCTGAAAATTTTGGACACAATTAGTTTTCAGCTAAAATTTTGCCAAAAACGTCTTATTCAAATTTCGAACTCCAGGCATTTTAATAAACAATGTGAAAAAGTCAACTAATAATTTTTATTTTATCTATTTAATTAAAAAAACCTTTGTAATGTTGTTTTCTCCTTGTAAATAAATCAAGTTCGTGTAGTTTAGTTTAATCTCTAAGATTACAAACTGATATATCTCATAGAGATTTTTTTGTTCTCCTCTTTGAATATTGACATAATGTCTGTTCGATACACTATTGTTGATAGAGTACCATCTGTTCACAATGTTTTACATTCTGCTCCTACTTATTTCCAGTTAGTAGACAAACACTTATTCATTTTTAGTCAATGATCTATTATACAATATAAAATCTCTTCTATTATACATACAATTAAATTTAAAATTCTATTATTATATCGAAATGATTTAACTAAATTTTTATTCTTTAATTAATCGTTAATCATGTGGTTTTTGTTTAAGTACTTTCTTTTAGCTATAATCCATCTTCTGATCTTTCTTTCTCACCTTATTCATTCATCATTGGCATCATCGATTTTTCTCATTCATTGTCTGTCTATAAACTCTTCATATAATACTTGACCTTAAATTCTTCTCTTTTCTTCTATAACAATATCTGTTGTATAGAAAAACTTAATAAATAAATAAATATACATACGCATATATATATATATATATCTTATTTAGAAAATATTTCATAGAAAAATATCTGATTGTTTTTATTTTTATTTTGTATGAAAATATTTTTCTCAACACTTGAAATTTTCATCGAACAATTATTTCAATTATTATTTTCATTAAACTTGTTATCAAAATATGAAACAAACAAAAAAAGAAAGTTTACAAAACAATAATATGAAGTGATGCTGATTTTGTTTTAAGTAGTGTAACACTTCGATTAATCCATCAAAAAGACGAAAAGAAAAATCAAATTACTTCATCATGAACTGCTTTTCGTCTATCCAATCTCTTACAATATTCGTTTGTGTGTGAACAATCTGCTTCTTACGGAGATTTGCTCTCTTTTTTTTGTCAAGTAATTAGGTGTCAACTTGTTTGATAGATTCACGCCTTTTCTCTTGTTCAACCGACTCGGCATCATGATGACTTCAAAAAAAAAAGAAGAAGAAGAAAATTCTGAATATGAGAACGTATTTAGGTATCAGTGATAATCACTGATGGCGGCAATATACGAATGAATTGCGTCACTTTTTTCTTTCTGTGTTATGTTGCACGGCGCGCACATGCACATTTCATACAAACGAAGACATTTGAAATTAGAAACAACAAACGATTATGATAGGTAGATGTTAAAAGTCTCATTTTGTTCGAGATATGATCAACGAACTAGACATGATTTGAGACTAAAAGAACCTAGACGAACGAGCGATAAGCATCAATACAGCGTTGATTCGTCAATTGTCTCTAATCGTTTCCTCTCTCTCACATACGACCATCTTCAAACGTGAACACTCAATTGACTACGAAGAAGTGCGCGCGCGTTCTCTCTCGTTCGCTCGCGCGCACGCTTACTATATGGACATATACTAAATAATTCACAGTTACTGCCTGAGTAGTAAACACACATGCACACTGATGATGAACAATCAATGACACTTTTATGCCGGCAAAAAAAAAAGAAGAGTTTTCCTGTGTATGTGTATGTGTATGTGTGTGCATCATTATTATCCATCGATGAAGAAAGAAAAAAAAGAAAAGACGGGCAGGTGAAAAAGAAAGTCAAGAAGCAGAACAAAAAGATGAGAAAGCGCATTGAAGCAAACATACAATCGTTCTCAACTAATTGCGACCAAATGTCTTTTTTTTTCAAAAAAAAAAACATGAAGAGAAAAAAAAAACATGATATCTATCGTTTTCGAGACAAACATCATCAAGCAAACTTCAGGTGTCACTATTGAGTTGACTGTGAAAATGAACAAATTTACACAGACGGTGACGACTACTACAATTCTTTTTTTCTAACATTCAATATTAGTTTAAGTATATGCGCTCATTAGTTTATATATATATATGGTGCGGCATGGCAAAGAAAAAGTTGTTAACATAGATCGAGAGACGATTTCCCTGATGCACATAGTTTGCATGTTTCGATTAATCTTCCAAGTTAAAACTAAACCAAAACACAGAACAAATTGTCTCTAGTGTGTTTATTTGCTTCGTTATTTGAATTCTTCGTTCGTTTTGGTTGCTATATTAAATATTTCCTGTTTATCGCGTGATTCTAATTCGATTTTGACAATTTCTTTTCTTTTTTTTCTTATTCTTCTTCTTCTATTTCCACTCATCATCTTGAAAATGAAGAAAACGTGCCTTTCAAATATTTATATATTGAAGATGTGACATGATAGATTGGATGGATAGATGGAATATAGGAACGTTTTCTTTTTTTTTTTTTTTTTCTTTTTTTCATCGTCTTCGGTCAACTAAATTTTGTCTGGTCTGCTCTATTTCTCTTTACTATTTATTTTCTATTATTGATAAGGTGCTCTCTCGTACGCGCGAGCGCGCGTCCGTCGTCATCACCGTGTGTTCAAGCTCTCAGAAAGAGAGTAAAATCATTAAGATCGAATGACATCTTCACTTTTCAACGATTTTTTCTTTTACTTTACTTGCTCGGTTATCAGTTTATTCTCTTCTCTCTCTCTGTCTCTCTTCCCGTTCGTCGGGAAGATGGTTTCGGCTACCGATCGATAGAAGAGAGAGAGAGAGAGAAAAGATCACTAAGATCTTGACAAACGGTAGTTGCCTCCTCCTCCTCAATTCTCGTCGTCCTGCTTCATTTTCTCTCTCTTATGCGCTTGGTTTTTACTACTCACTCACATTCAGCGAGTGTTATTTTTTGTGTGATGGTAATAGTGGAAGCAAAAAATGATTTCCCCACTCGTCCCTTCTCCTCCTTCTTCTTCTCTCTCGTCCGTCGTTTTGTTCTGATATAGTCTAGCAGCTTCACTTGTTCCAATAGTGTACGTAATTATCTTGTCTCGTTCTCTCTTTGTCGAATCACAATTCGTCGAGTATGCATTTAGCGAGCAAATAGAATCCCACCGACAAGAAAAAGAAGAGAGAGAGATAGGACGTCGTCGTCAAATATCGCATCAATCAAATACGATCGAAAAGAGAGAGCGAGAAAGAAGAGAAAAAAAAGAGGTTTTTCTTTCTTTTTTCCCGAACACCATCACCAGTCCCGGTCTCTTAATCACATATATACACGCATAAAGAAAAAAGAAGCTTGTAACAACTGCAATAACATACTACGATTTTGTTGTTCAAGTGCAATACTAGCAATAAATATACATATATTCAGGTAATCGAAAGAAAAAGGGTCACGATGCGAAAAGACAACAAGGTGATATGCATATGCTAATTTGATGTAAAGGTAAAAATTCTTTGTCTAATCACATGTCAACAAAAACAACAACGAGAAGAAAAAAACGAACGTTTCCTTTACCATAAACGTACAAAACGGTGCCTCAAGCTTTTTGACGGTGTCCATTTCCTTTTTAGAGTGACACAGGAAATCAATTGGATCGCTTTTTTTTTATTCGATTTCTCTCACTTATGCTTCATTGTTACAAACGATTTTGTGACATAGTGATATTTTGATAAGGTAGTGTCTCTTTCTATGTTATTGTTATTTTTTTTTAAAAGCGTCGATTTTTTTTCTTATCGTTCTCCCACTCTTTCTAAACCAATAAAGGTTTCTTTTTTTTCGTTTTAAGTCTTTTACTCATCAACAAGATGCAATATATACTTTATTGAATACAAATGAATCTTTCATTGATGTATTTTTTTCAATAACAACTCAACTCTGTCTATTGACATAATCATTAGTTATTGACACTAGGGGTAGTGTTGTGTTCGGAGACACACACATATATATATATATATAAAGAGAGAGAACAGTTGTACGGTTGCAACCACTCA
Organism: Rotaria sp. Silwood2; assembly: GCA_905329745.1. Lineage (NCBI taxonomy): Eukaryota > Metazoa > Rotifera > Eurotatoria > Philodinida > Philodinidae > Rotaria > Rotaria sp. Silwood2. The sequence continues at coordinate 1,081,427 of CAJNSZ010000027.1, read as the reverse complement.
CCTCCTCTTCGTTTGAATCAAATCAATCATCGAAAGAGAGAGAGAAAGAGAAATAAAAATATAAGAGGCTCATATCATAGCGCGTGAAAAAAAGACGACGACAACGACTAGTAGACTGTCTTCTTTTCACCACTTAAAGTTTGCTTATAACGCGTGTGTATGCAGAATGTAGATAACAAAAACTCTTATTTCCGATTTTTTTCGACTTCCTCAAGAGTCTCTTGTCAAATTAGCTACCTAGAGATTTTTTTTCTCACTTTTTATGTCTCTATTCTTTTGACGGATGATCTATGATATCTACGGTCGATGAATTTTAATCATTTTCATCGTTTCCGTAATCGAGATGATGAGCTCTTTGGGGATCCTTACCGGCAACAACAATCTATACGTTATTACCCAAGCGCACACGCGCATCTAAATAGGTTTTTTTCTTCTTCTTCTTCTTTTTTTTTTCATCGTTCATTGTCGACTGCTATCGATCATCATATAGTATGATGATGATGGTGATCTCTATTCTCATTTTCATTCTGTGAACGTGAACGCACGGTGAGATAGACAATGGTGTCAAAATATATTAAGTGTCTTTCTTTGTCTCTATCGTTATGTTCTCATCCCTTTGCGCGTATATGCACATTGGGAAGGAAGCTCCCAAATGGGAAATAGAAGATTTATCATAGAGCTTGACTAGCCGCTGAGCTAAAGTACCAGCTGGCGGTGATGTGGCATTGTAGCAAAAGCAAAAAGTCGAGAAAGAAAGAGCGAGAGAGACACAGAGAGAGACAGAGAGAGAGAGAGAGAGAGGATAAAAAAAAGAAATAATGATGATGATGATGATGATGACGGTGACATCGTTATTGTTAGTGTTTGTTCACTACACATACATCAAAGTGAGCCTTCTCTCTTTTTTTGCTTCCCTCCCTAGCAGGTGTGTATGTCCATCAGGAAAGCGGAAACGGAAAAACCAAGTTTTTTGCTCGGTTTTTTTCTCGTCTCACTCGTTCTCTATTTTGACAAAAACGCATATACGCCCATCCTTCATCATCATTTTCCTTCTTTTCATATATATTATTTTTATTCTTAGCAACCAGAGAAAAAAGAAAACGACTTCCACATAAACACATAATGATGAAGCAAAGAAGAAAAAAAAAAGAAGAAAAGAAGAACGAGAAAAATGTCGATGATTTTAACGAATAGTATTCGACGGAAGGATGAGCCAGGGAGACACTTTTGTGACATCGTTGTATTTTGATTGGCTATGAACCAAAGAAAAAAAGCACATACTTCTCTTTTTTTTTTATTTCTCTCTTATTCTAGACTTAAAAGAAATTCTTATCGACAAAATCGTCGAATGTAAGCTGTATGCGCAATGAACACTCGTATTGTCGTTGAAACGATTCGAACAGGTATCATGTTTTCGATGAAAAAAACGAAGAAAAAAAAATTTCTTTCTCTCTCTCACACACATACACTTGACATCCAGGTCATGCTATCAATATATTCACTGAATGCTTGACTTCTTGATAAGAACATCTCGTCTCTTCTCTCTCTTTTTCTTTCTTTCTTGTTTTCTTATCAATTTTCGTACTCATCTTTGTTTTTATTTGTACCTAGTAGATTTCAATTCAAATACAAATACTAAAACAACACCATTCAGTCATCATTTATTTTCAGCAAATTCATTTCTTAATTATACGAAGTCAGATCGAAGAACAAGTTCCCCAATTGATCATCAACCAACAGAAGAAGACAACGAAGATATTCCTACTGACGACGATCTTGACGAAGATTCATGTAACAGGTAAATTAAAATTAAAAAAAAACAACAAAATGATAATTGATGACACATACACGCGTTGAGAATGACTAATGATTAAAAACAAGAAAAAAAGGAAGAACGTATGTTATATTCGTTTGATGACTTCACTACCTATAATCAATTATCATCGATATATTGATGACGATGGTGAGAAGAACAGGTGTCGTCGAATTTTTTTTTCTCTCCCTCTCTTTTTAGTTTATATGTGCGCACCCGATTCAAACAAATTGATCGACAAACATAGAGAAAGAGAGAGAGAGACACCAAACACACTTTATCATTATCTGTCGTTCACTTATGTGAGCACATATGCTGACATGTTGATATCTTTGCTTTGAAAAACCCGTCCCGAAGAGTTCAATACTAATGAGCTGTGTGTATGTATGTGGATGAGAACTAGTTCGATAAACATGACTACCTATACGTTAAAAAGATTTATGCCTTTTTGTTTAATAACCTGAAGTTCATTTTGAAAAGATATGATAAGAGAATATATAGTCTATGATGCGTAGATCGTTACTGTCGTGTTCGATAATTTACTGGTCTAGTTCATAGCGTGTTTGAACATCTTCTTTTTCTTTTTTTTTTACTTTCAAAAAAAAAACATATGGAATGAGACACATTTTTGACACATCAAAGTTCGTCTTCTTTTTCTTCTTCATAAATGCGAAAAGAAAACCAGTAGCAACATCTGTTTTACGTTTGAAAATACAATAGACAAAAAACAAAGAAAATGTCGTTTTGTATTCGATTGAGAATCCATGTCATTGGACGAATGCGATAGTGAGAAGAAGCAAAAAAAATAAAAGAAAGAAAACTTTCGATCGTATTCTCTCCTTATCCCATTTTTCTAAAGAAATGTTTTTCATTTGGTTTTAATTATACAATACACACATAGATCAAATAAGATGATACAAGAATATTTTTTTTAGTATTTATCCCCATGATCAACAACAAGACGAAGTGACTAAAGATCAAGAAAGTGCTGATACACATACAATTTGGAATGCAAATAAAGTAAGTACATTAGAATAAAACAAAAAAAAGAAGTTTTATCATTAAAAAAGAAAAAACAGGAGAAAACCCGTTTGCATGTTTGATGAAGAAGGGGTGGACATATACGAAGAAAAAATCTTTTAAAAGCTTGTCTTGTCGACAATAGAACACGAGACAATTATCAGCGGATTTACCAATATAACCAATAGAAATTAGAATGAACTAGGAAAAAAAAATGTCTTATATATACCAAAGAAAGAAGTGTCTATATTTCATTTGTAACATAGTCATTTTGAACAAAGATGGTTATCTTTTTCTGACAGATGGATTAATAAATATACATGATGCAGGTATGGAATATTTTTATTTTATTTCAATTGGATAGAAATTATAGTATGTTCGTGTTCCGTCCTTCTCCTTCTTCTTTTTTTTTTTTTTTTTTTTTATTGACATCCCACGTATTGAGTGAGTTGACACTAATGGTGATCAAATATGAATGAGAGAGTTCCCGTTTTTCATCTCATGCGTGTGTATAGTATGATTGTTATTACTCGAAAAAAAAAATTCTTCGATTAATCGTCTGCATAGTACCATGCGACGACAAGAGCTCCTCCTGCTCATCGATTCGAACCAAATGAAAAATGAGTGTCGTGTGTATTTATATATATATATATATAAGTTAGTAAAAAAAAGAAAAAGAGTGATTGATCGATTTTAACAATACATTTCTATATAAAGAAAAGGTGTATGGATGGATTATTACATTTTGATCGAGTGACCAACCACCATTTCAAGTGTCGAATATCATCCTAACTACCAATATGTTGACTTTGATGGTTGGACATATTCGTTGTGTGTTGTTTTTTTTTTGATATTCTCGGACGAGTCAGGTCATTGACCCTTACGGCACAGAGGTGTGTACATATATATATATACATGCTTTTGAACAGTGCCGCACGAAGTCAATCTATATATTTGCATTATCATCATTTGAAAAAATATCCGATGTTCATAAAAGTCTGTTTTCTGGCGCAAAAAAAAAGAATTTAAATTGTCCATCGCATCACATATCATTTGTTTGATATTGGACAACCTTTAGAAAAAAAGAAAAGATGAAAATGACTGAACATTGAACAATGAAAATTGGCCTTTGGCTAAAAATTAAATCATTGAGCAAAACAAAGATTTTGTTTTATGAGAAAAAAATAATAAAAACATATTTGTTAGATTTTATTATTGAATAAGAAGGCGGATTAACACGAATTTATGTGTTCTCTCACCCGAGGTGGTCCTACTTGACTCATCATGTTTTCAAGACGCTCATACATAAAAACTCAGTGATAATTACTTTGCTCTGAAAATGAGGTGTGAATGAAGACGAGTTGATTGACAATAGCTAACTGACCGCCTTTCACACCTTTACTCTCCGATTATCGCCTACATCGTTTTTATGTTATATACATTTATATATATATATATTGTCATCGAAATTTCGAGTGTCTTGTCAGAATTTGCGAAGAAGTGTGTGACAATGAGCAATATGTATCAAGAGAAAACTAATAAAGAATCTGTTTTGTTTGTTGCCGATATCGCCTGATGCTCGTTTGCGTCTCACCTGTGTGTATACGACGCACGGACGAAAAAACATAATTACACACGGGACGCCGTCCCTCCGTGATGGAATCATACACATATATATATATATGTATATATAAAAGACGATAGAGAGAGAGAGAATGCGATTGTTCAGTTAATTTTAGATTCTTTTCATGTTATTCTTATTGAATGAGTGAGTTGAGCTGAGCTGATTGTTGACTATCGGCATCGGCATCGTCTTTATCACATCCGTTCTAACATCGATGATTGAATTTGACAAGTAGCACCGACACAATAGAGAAGAAGAATAAGTTCGAAGACAAGTAAACATATATAGTTATATCAGTAGTTTTAGTTTTATTTCATTTTATTTTTCTTTTAAAATGTTCAATCATAATAATTTAATATCTGTTAGGTTTCACCAACATACGACGATAATACACCAAGTATTCAATATTCAAATTCCGATTCTGAATTAGAAAATTCAAATCAAAATACAAATTCAGTAAATAATCATCATCATCCTTGTCGAGAATGTGGAAAATCTTTTGCTACAACAAGTGGTTTAAAACAACATATGCATATACATTCATCAATAAAACCATTTCAATGTGAAGTTTGTTTTAAATCATATACACAATTTTCAAATCTTTGTCGACATAAACGAATGCATGCTGATTGTCGTACACAAGTTAAATGTAGATTTTGTGGACAAACATTTTCGAACAGTGCTGCACTTAATAAACATCGGTAAAAGAAATTGTTTTAATCATTCGATTTTTTATTAATACTTAATGTTTTCTTTTTTTCTTGTATAGACGTTTTTGTGGAGATATAACTTCATTTAATCATACGTCTTCAAAATCACCTTTATCAATTCCAACACAAGCAGCGCCCCCTCAACCTCCAGTACCACCTCAACCAACAACTCTTCCAACAATGTCTTTAAACAAGGAACAAATGAATAATTGGTTATGGAATTCAAATTTTCCATATTCACTTCTTCCTTATTTACCACGTTTAGCAACAATAAATCCATTTCTCAATGGTACATTATCACCATTTTTTTCTCATCCATTTTCATCATCAACAACAACAACAAATACAAATGATTTATCACCAGTTAATTCAATTGAAGAAAAAACAAATTCATCAACAACACCTATATCAACTAGTCCAAAACAAGAACAAATAATAAAACGTTTTAATAATGATGATATACCACTTGATTTAAGTGTTAAAAAATCTCGTTATGATCAATCACCCATAACATCAAAATCTTCATCACCTGAACGTGATATTAAATCTCCTTCAATAATACAAAATGAAACAAATCAACAAAAATTTTCAACAACAACTAAATATGATGTTGATTCATTATTAAATCATGTTAAAAATACAAAATCAAATTTTAAATTTGATATGATTAAACATTTAAATACATTTTATCATCAACAATCAACAACTATATCATCATATCCTCAAACATCAACAACAACAACACCAATATCAACAAATAATATTAATAATTCCATGGATAATTGGCAACAACATCAAACAGCAAATAAATTACAATATTTTAATACTCGTTTAAATAATAAAGATAAATATACATGTTCTTATTGTGGAAAAGTTTTTCCACGTTCAGCTAATTTAACACGACATTTACGAACACATACAGGCGAACAAGTAAATTCTTTTTTTGCTTTTGTTTTTATGTTATAGAACGATTAAAAAAAATTAATTTTTATTATTTTCTTTAGCCATATCGTTGCAAATATTGTGAACGATCATTTTCAATATCATCTAATCTTCAACGTCATATTCGAAATATTCATAATCGAGAAAAAAAATTTCCATGTCATTTATGTGATCGTCGTTTTGCTCAACAAATTAATCTTGAACGTCATTTAACAAAACATGAACGTGGTTTACCATTAGAAGATTTATCTGGTGATGATGATACATCATTAAATGATTATCCAATACAATCATCAACATCATCAAATCCAACACAATTAATAACAAATGCAGCAGCAACAGCAGCAGCTGTGGCTGCTGCATTTCATCAACAACATACTATGGATTTATTTCAACGTTTATTACCAACAAATACAAATAATTGTCAAACAAATAATACAATTATAAATCAACGTCGTTCATCATCAGTTTCATCAACACATACAACAACATCAACAACAAATTCATCTTTACAACAAACCAATGTTGATGAAGATGATACAATACAAAATGAAGAACAACCTGATAGTTGTTCACAATCAATACACTCCGAAGATGATGAAGATATTTCGTCACCAATTAATTCTTGAACTATTTTAATACAGTCACATATTTGAATCTCAATGAACTGATAAAATTAAAAAAAAAATCTTTTTTTTTTCTTGTTTATTATTGCATTTCATCATATTATACACACACACACAACACAACACAACACAACACAACACATACATACACACCATTCTCTCTCTCTCTCTCTCTCGTTTTTTTTTCTCTTTTTGGCATTGCAATAATCTTCTCGTTTCTGTCTGTCTTTGAATGCTTGTTTTTCTTTTGTTTTTGTGCACATACATTATATGGAAAAAACAATATTTATTCCAAGTCTGTTTTTGTCGGTGGATTTACTGACGCATACGGTGGTTGGGCTGATGGAGCAACATCTTTATAACATGGCGGATGTTGTTCTAAAATAATTGTATCATCTTTAGTAGAGAATTTGTATACATCATTATTGTTTGAATCATTTGTAGAAATCGTATATGGTGATGCAGGATTAACAGCTGAATCTAAATTAAAATAAAAGTATAGAAAAAGACTTTGAGTACTAGTTACTTACTAAAGTTTTTGAAATTTTTAAAAATATGCAGACGCTTATTAATATTAGCTAATAAAATAAGTGCAATAATAATACAAGAAGCACAAAGAAAACTAAAATTAACAAAATTAATTTAGAAAAACGTCGACAGTAAAAACAACATTATTTACACAGTCCACCAGCGATATCCAAATATTGTGATTATTGCCGTTTCTTCAGTTGGTGGATTACAACAAGTTGTATTTTCTCGTATAGATCTTGACTTTGGACAACAAGTAAATGGACACCTAAAACAAAAAATAATTGTTATTACCGAATAGTAATAATAGATATGAGAATGTTTAACTCTTTGAAATAAGGCCATGGTGTATTTGGTTTATAGTATTGACAATATGCATAGGCATTTGACTAAAGAAATGTAAAATAATAATAAAATAAATAGATTTCAATATTAATATTTACGATTTGAACTTGTTTAACAAAACACAGTATAAATATAAGCAATATTGTTGAGGACCATGAAAGTAAGTTAACTGTTTTTACACTCATCGTTTTGTAGAATATTTTCCGAATGAGCAAAAGTTATTTATATGATGCACTAGTTTTTAAATAAAAATGAGCAAATAGAAGAAAAACCGTCAAAGATATAGTTGACTTCTAGACTAGAGAGAGAAAAAAAGTAGGTAGCATAAAAATAATATTTTTTCTCTCATTAACTAAAAGAAATTAGTTCACTGGCTTTTTAGATTCGCCTGAAAACATCAGAATACACAAATGAGTATCACAGAAGGTAAATATACTTCTTTCTGTAATAGTTGTTCTTTTTTTTTCCATCTAATTTAGATAATAAATAACTCCAATTTGATTGTGTTTTGTTTAAAATTTCAATTAAATATATTCTTGTTGTTTTTTTCTTCTTTGTTAGAAAAAAAAATAATTATAATAAAACAAAAAAGAAAAAAAAGATATGTATGACTAGAAAATAAAAAAAAAAGAAAATTGTAAACAAAAAACTCATCATGATGAAAGCGTACAATTAAGTAAAAGATCATGTTGTGAACGTTTTCTTAAAACTGTTTTTGCTTTTTCAATATATTCTTGTATATAACTATGATTTAATTTTAATGGTTTTTTAGTTGCTATTACTTTTTTTAGATCACCATTTTTTGATATTTGTTTCCAGGTTTCTAAATTTAATTGTAAATCATATTGCCATGGTAAGGTATAATTATTTAAATTTGTTGTTGCTGTTGATTCTTTTTGTCTAGAATCAAGAGAATCGATTTGAAGAACTTTTGATAAAACATCAAACTAATAAAAAATAAAAATCTTATAATTTTAATCAAAAAATAAAAATTAAACTAACTGTTGGATGAACAATATGTGTTATAAAACTAATTTGTAATTGTACAATATTGGTTGATTCTCTATCAAATGTTGGTTTATTATCTTCATAATGAATTTTTTCTAAATCACCTTGTATAAAAAATTCTTCCATAATTCTTTCAGCTGATTGAATATAAATTGGCCATGGTTTAGCTGCATTTGATATATCAGCTGCATGTAATAATGTTTGTAGTAAAGTTTTTGAATCGGCTGATGGTGTTGTTGAATTTGTTTCTTTAAAAAAGAAATATGTCGACATACGTTCAACTAATGATGCATGATTTGCCATATCAGTTGCCAAAACAAGTGATATAACTAAGGAACGAAATGTACGATATTCATTTGTATCCATATTTGACCAAATATTATAACGTTTATCACGTAAAAGTTTGAATATTGAACTTGCATGATGATTTTCTAATATAGAAAAAAAAACAAATTCAAATTAGTTTTCTATTAGAACTTAGATCAATGAAGTTTAAAAAGGAAATGAGCGGAATTATGTTTTATTTTTATTTTGAATGAGTTCTTTTGTTGATTGAAGACTCCTATCATGATAATTGTTTTTTTCTGTTGAATTATTGAGAAAAATATTTAGTGGAAAATATTACTTTTCTCTATTAACAGATTCAGTAGTTCTTCAAAGAACTTGAAAACTATGAAGGACACAGCCGGCTTTTCCCAACGACAAATTTTTAGGTTTTTCACATTGAATTTCCTTTTCTACTTTATATACACTTTGAAATATCCTCTACGTATTAAGTATACGTCCAAAAATTGATATATGAAAACCGGAAGAGATGAAACATTTTTGTTGAAAATATATCATTATGCTATTTGAAAAAAATAGAGAATTGTCACCATTTCTCAGGCACAGTACATCAGATTGAGCTAAAACTTTCATTTACTTATACTAGAAAGTATTAAAATATGATCTATCAAAATTTACAAAAAACACATGCCTTTTTTGAGGGTATTCTCTATATTTTGATGTTTTTATTCGAACAGAATGAGATAAACAGAAAACAAAAAAGTAAGGAACCCAATCAATGTCTAGTATCTTTAAAACATAACTTCTAGTCCTATCAGACATATTATAACTGAGAAAAATGAAGTTATATTTTTGCTATTGCAATCTTAATATCTCCTACAGGAAAGTGTCTCAGAACTTAAAGTCTATGATAACTTTTGTTCTATCTATCCTGAAGCTCTCGAAATATTCTAACGACTTGTTCTTCAACAATACTGAAAATGGAAAGTGTCCCCTTAAGTAGACATTCTTGTTGAAGAATAAATTATAAGGAAATTCGATGTCAAATCATTGCTAATGAATTCTTGATGAACTAAATATCAATTAGAACATTTCAGAGATCTAACTTCATTTTTATTGCTTTTTTATCATATCAAACAGGTGCATCATTTTATTTCTTGTTTCTTCGAGTTTTTCTATCTGTCGAAAGATGACATTGATACAAAGGATGATCTCTATCAATGATTTATTCATTCTGTATTCTTATCATTTATAAAATATGCTTTAATCTTGATCAACAAAATTTCGATTTAAAGGAAGATTTTTCAAATAAAATAAACCTTTAATCATAGTTTATCTATAATCAATGGCTTTTTTCATAGTAATTAAACCCAAAAACCAATTCTATTGATTTACGTTTTTTTCAATCAATGTCATAGAGTGAAAGGAACAGACATTTTGTATATTCTATTCATTTTCAATTATATTAGATGTCATAAAAATCATTCGGACTATTATATTAAAAGAATATTTTGACATGTATTCACATGAAAAACAAAAGACATCGTAGATCATATTGTTTTTTCTCCTGTTTTTTTCTTCTTTCTTTTACCTAATACACTAAAATCATTATAAATTAAAGCTAAATCATTTTTTGTTTTAACAAGATAACCATTATTTAAACCAGGATGTTCGTAATCATGAATTGCAGCTGAAAATAACTAATAATAATAGAACAACAAAATAAAAATTGATCAATAAATAATTTATTTTAACTTACTAAGGCCGCTATTTCAATTTGCGTAAAAACATTCATTAAACTACTTTTTATTAATAAACAATGTGTCGTTTGAAGTACGTCAGCTCCATGAAAATCATTATGATAAGGAGTTTTATATTCTATATAGACACATTTTTCAAAAAGTTTTCTTGTATTTCTACATACTTTGATAACCATCTGTTAGAGCACGACAAAAAATTTTCAATGTGTCAATATCAATACGATAGCGTGATATGATATCATGTGCATCAAATATAAGTAGAATCGAAAAGACGAATGGTTCTTCATATTCCATCATATTAAATGACCATAAATTTAATTTATATATATCAACAGGTAAATCAAGTACGACTGACAAACGTTCTTTAGCATTTTGACGTACTTGTCTTTGTAAAGCATTAACAAATGATGATGCTTGAATAACAGCTTTAATTGATTCAAAACGAGCAGCAGCTGTTGTCGAGCGTTGTGGTTTTGAAGAAAATGTTTGTTCTAACCATTTACTTATTTGTCCATCGTTAGATGTAATGTTTATTTCACTTTGTCGTGTATCGTCAGAAAGAATATCGACCAAATTATAAAGAATCCCTTAAAAATAAATCTCTATAGAGCTGTCGATTGTTCTTTTCCGCAGCATCAAAGAAACTCAATTGTTAAATAACAAAGAAGATCAAATAACGTTTTGAGAAAAAAAAAGAAACGCATGAGTATATTTTGAGTGATCATTTATGTACTCGATTTTAAAAAGAACCGTAAGAGTAAAGAAAAACTCGAAAGCATTGATTCTTTTGTTAGATGAGACTTTCTTTTTTTGAATTGTAATTTGAGAATAAGGAAAAAAACAGAAAAAAAACAACCTTATTATTGACATACCATCGAGTTCTTTGCCAACTTTACCTAGCATTTCCACTTGGTCAGATAGACCTAAAAAAAAGCTAACAGCAAATTCAAAAGAAAAATCTTCATAGCTTTTTTTAATTTGATTTTCAATAGATGGATTAGATAGATAATCTTTTCCTGTCTTAAGGATTTGTTTTTTTTCAATTAATATGGAAAATTGAAAAAGAAGAAAAAAAAAGAGAGACTAGTGATTGTCATTTACCATCTTTAGCTAAACTTGATTGAACTTTTCGAACTTGTTCAGTTGCTATACGAAGGCGACCAAGTATATTAACTGTTGTCATAGATGAATTTTCCGGTTTAATATTTGATGATAACAAATCGAAATGGTTCGATTTGTTCATATTCAATTACTAAATTGATAGTAATGATGATGATGATCGTTGTGTTACTAGTACGACTTTTATATTTTTCTTCTTCTTCTTCTTCTTCGTCTTCTTTTTTTTTCTTCTCTTTTCTTTTTCTGTAATATTGTCGCGTCGTCGACGATGTCGTTTTCTCTCTTGTATAGATGCGTGTATAGAAGTAAAGGATGCTTGCACTGACTGTTGCACACACACACGCACAACACTGTGTTAAATGGAACAGATTCAAAACGGCAACATTTATGGAAATATTCTTTTTCTTTTTTTTTTTCGCGCGCGCGTTTATATATACAACAAAAAACAGTCAAATTGTAGAGTCAGACTGCTGTGTTTTGTTGCTATCGGTATTGTTCTCTGTCAAGATGTGCACAGCAACAGAAGGAAGTTTTCTAATGTGAGAAAAAAAAATCAAATTATTCATCATACATTTATGTTTAGACGAAATAAAGATGTTTTAAGTTGAAAAAAACATGATATTATTGATCATTAGACAATGATACATGAAATGAACAATATATTTTACAAAGAACGAGAAAAGAAAATAACATATAACTCAATTTTTTTAATAAGACCGACTTTGGCTTTATAGTCTGTCATTCGTAAGAAGGTAAGTCGACGAGTACTGACGAGCTAGAATTGACGAAGTAAAAAGAAGCGAGTGAATTTTTTCTCTTCTCTCGTGCTTCATCTAACATTTTCTTCTTCTTGAGCTTTTCCTTTATACTAATTTCTGCTCGTCCAGTCGTTTCGGTAATTATCGACAAAGAAAAGAAAACATAGAAAGAATATCTCTATCATCATACGCTTCATATCATCATATTACCAATTACATCTGCTAATAGCTACAGCTATTGTATTCTATTTACATCATCAGATAGTACTGTTATTTCTTTTTTTAAGGTGCTCCATCTCGGTTTTTTTTTTGTTTTCTCATTGACAGTGTTGATCTCTTTTTCTCATATACAGGAAATTATTCTATAGAAAGAAAGGACAACGAAAGAGAGAGAGAAACTGAAAACGACATCCGAGTTGTCAAGAAGAGTTTCAAGTATTATTCATATCAGTTGATGACAAGTAACAGCCATTCATTTTTGTATTCTTTGTTACTTAATAATTTCTATTTTCATTCTTACTTATCCAAATCAATTCATCATAGCCATTGTCAGTATAAAGTAACTAAGCCGTTATAGAAAAAAAATGACTATATTTTTCTTTATTTTGATTAGAAACAAACATGAAAAAGTTAAAAAAGAACTAGATTAAGTTGAATAATTGACAAGGTTAATTTGATTTGCATGTTTTTTTTTTTCATTCTATTTGTACGTGATCACAAAATTCACGAATCATATGAAGGTAAAAGAAAAACACAAAACAATACACTTGCAGAATAAGTTCAATGCTTGATTTAAGGTCATTAACACATTGGATGTATCATTAATCTAAAGGAAATTCTTTCATAATGTGCATGAATAAATCATTGATTTTTCCATTAACATTTCAAAAGAATTTCTGCTCGGAAGCCTAATCAGAAGCTTAAAGTACAATTGGAATCTTCTGTCAAATTACAACGTGACTCTCTCTTAACAGGTCCTCTTATACAAAATAACAAAAGCAGCTTTTTTTTCTAAGAAGGAAATATTACTTCTGTGGTAACATCCGCCTTTCAAAAAAAAAGTCTCTATTTCCTATGATTTGATGAACTGGAAGTTTCTTTTTACTTGTATTTCAATAAATTTAATATTTCTTAATAATAAAAATATTTTCATCACTTGTTTTTAAATTAACATTAAGAGATAATGTTATTATATTCGATTCATTTGACTATTCATATACTTTTTTTATTGTACCATTCATATTTGTATGTTGTTTTTATTACATTTTAAAAATAAATAACAAGATGGTATTCGTAATATATTGACAATTTGAATTAATAGAAAAATCTATCATGAAAGAATATTGCTAACGCATAAAAAAATCTTTCCTTTTATCCCAGAGGACAAATACACAATCGTTTAGAATAAAGTATTATAAATAGTACACGCTAAGGTCAAACAATATAGATAATCGAATCTGATTCCGTATTAAACTACTTATATCAGATAAAAACCACTACATTCATTGATCAATTCATATCATTGAACATCTTTCACATTAAATATACGAGGATCTAAATTATGGATAGAAGAAAATTCTTTCCTTTATTATACAAAAAAAAAGAATCATCAAACTTTAAACCTGAAAATAATAAATAGTTCAGAAATTGTTTGATCAAGAATATATTTTGTCATTTGATAACTAATTACTGAATATATTTGGTGACTTGGTTCTCGTTTCAGTAATTCACTAGATAATCCGTCAGTTGTAAGTACTAATGAAAAAAATGTATCTATGATTAAATTAACTCAAAGAATTTGTACTGCATGTAATCGACTTTCTTTTGCTACATACGAGCAAACAAATACATAGATTAATGCAATAACATTTACAGTTAATTGAAATTAAAGAAATTTTGATATAGAGTGTAGTATATTTCTTTTCCATATGAGTGCTTTAAGGCGCCCCCCCCCCCTCCTTGCACTCATCAATCTAGTATCGACAGTGCACTTTGTATAAATATTTGGCTCATCAAAATGCATTAATAACAAGAAATTTCCGTCTTCGTATTTTACCATTGCGGAGATTTTCAGGGACTAAAGCTGCCGTGTTCGGGTTGCTTTTCTTTGAAAGAGAACTTAGTACCACTTCAGATGAGGAAATGAGCTTTTTTTTTATTTTTCGGATGATCGAAAACTCAAAAGTCTGAATTCCTCGACATGACTTTTTGAAAAAAGCAGTTTCTCTAGAATTGCGGATTAATTTGAACATTCTATTTCCTCATCTGAAGGACTATGTATATATCTATTGATAGGAAAAGAAAACATAGCTCTCTCTAGAAAGAAGTATATTAAGAAAAAATTTGGTCGCCGCTCGATCATTATCGGCAAAATCAATTTCGAGAAAAACGCAAAAGAAGTTTTTCTTTTATATAGTGTTCTTATTATTACTTAAAATGGAAGCGAAGCATAAATATATTACATGTCAATCGAAGCACTTATCAATTTATATTAAAGAAAAAACAACGACGAAAACATAATGAAGAAAAAGAAAAGGTGATGATTGACGATGGAAATGTTGATGATAGAAGTAGCTAGAAACACGATAACAACGGTGACGTTTTATATAGTATTATTTCAATTGATGAAGATGATTAGCTTGTAAAGTAGTATAGATTCTATAAGCTTTTTTAATCATAAAAAGCTGAAATAAACAATTTATATTCTGGTCGCTCGTGAAATACTGTTAATTATTAATTCAAAAATTTTTTTTAGTAGAAAAATAAGTAATAGATGCCATGTAATAGTTTTTCTATAAGTCATTGAAGATCTCAAAAGTGTGTTTCTAACATGCGCAAGTATTGATTACTTCTGTAAAAATTATTTGTTTATTTTGTAGATCTAATTCTACAAAAAATATTTTACTAATTGCTTTGTACATCATTATTTATTTGCTCAAATAGCTTCAAACATCATTTATCAAATTGTTAAAAATTTTCGAGAATCAAAAGTATTTATATGAATTCTTACACTAGGCAATTCAGACAACATGTTCATACGTTTATCTCAAAAAACAAAATTTTTTTTTGACCAAAGTCAAATTCTTTTTAGATTTTAGTGTCCTCAACGAGTGCGACGTTTTTATAGCTGAACTCGGACCAGAGTTAATCAATATTCGGCAAATGTTTTCACTGCCGCAGGACGGTTTTCAAACTTTTATTTTATATGACAAAGTAAACTAATTTAGTTTTTTTCATAAGCAGCAACAAAAAAACAAAGTGATTCAAGATTTATTTGGTGTCGTTTTTGTTTCTAAAACCCGATCATTTTCAGTAATTAAATGTTTTCTTGTTGCTGATGCCGCTAGCACTGAAAGCAATGTTGTTGTACAACGTCATCATTGTGAATACATACATGAATAGTTTCCTATCACGATAACACATATTCACCTTTTTTTTTTTTTGATAATTGATTTTCCCCTTCATGTATTCAATTACTTCGTCATATGGCTTGTCATCATTTGGAGACTTATAATCGAAATATATGATTAATTTCTTTTTTTTTTTTTATATATATAATTTATTTATATCTGATACTTTTTTTGCAATATGTGCCCTTGAATACCTATTGAAAACTCAATAGCAGGTTCTTTTAAAGTGCTAGCTCCTCACCGGTAATAACAACAATTTTATGTTTCATTTAGTGTTTTGATTCAACTAAGAGTTTAACAAGTAAATATTTATCTTGTACTGACGATCGTGCTAAAATACGGAAAGTTTGAATTAATTCTATTAAATAAATATTGATCAATATTTTCAAAAAGATTTAAACGTATAAGTCCATGAAATTTTTTTCCATTGAGAACAAGTAAATGAACCGTCAGAGACATAATATACCAAATTTTAATGCTAGTTGATCGTACCATATTTATATGATTACCTGTAATCATACGAACAGTTACACCAGTTTCTTTACAACATTCAATCGCTTCTCAAACGTATTGTAAATATAAAATTTTTAAACAAATAAAACAAAGTTTTTACTTCTAATTGAACACGATCTTTTATACTACAAATACATATCAAATCTTGAAACATAATTGTTTCCTTAGTTCAATCATTAAGCATATGATCAAAATCTTCCTAAACTATACATATTGTTGTTAAACTATCTGAAGTCATCAGTTCAATAACATTATTCTAAAGAAATTATATTCAGGTTTCCGAAATTAACAACACATAAAAAGGTAATTTCTATGAAAACTCCAAATTATTGATACATGTTAATTTTCGAAAATACTGAAAATTCTTATAGTGTTTTTGAGTGAGTTTCTATATTTCTATAGACCTATAATTTTGTTTATCTATATTGATGTCAAAGAAATTTCTCTCTTATCAATCAATAATTACGGATGTTTCATAGAGATTTACCTTCTCAGGTGTGAGTAATTTCGGAAATTACCTTACTAGGAAACCGGAACACTGCTGGGGGAAAATGTGGAGTCAGAACAATAACATTTATTGTAGTAACGATCATTCTGGTGGAATTCATAAGATTATTTTTAGAATAACTATGTTAACATCCCCATGAATTTAATTTGAATAGATAATTTTCAGTGTTTTTATTCAGACGTTCTCTTCCAGATGAATGACTTAAAACTCCAGGAGGGCAAATACCTATTTTTAGCAACATGCACGCATAGACATAATATAATAAGCACAAATTCCGGAACAGTCAATCTGATCTTCGGAGAGACGCGATCTTCTCGGCTCTCATATTAAATAAACTACTGAAAATTTAGCTAATTATGCACATGAAATCAATTATTATTATTATTATTGGCTTCTGTTTTTTATTAATTCTTCCATTTATTTTTGTTTTTAAAACAATATTACTTAATAGAATAAAACAAAAAATTATTATGTTATTTTTTGTATTAGTGAACGCATTAAACCAATTTAACTGTATTCACAAACAGCTATTACGAAAATTTCTCTATGATATGTGTATTTTAAATAATTCAAATAAATATTCAATAAATTGAATATACCCGAAAGAAGAAATGAATTCTAATGATTTGATTTTAATGTTAATGATTATTCATCAATATCAATTTATCCTTTTAGAAAGGGATTCTTTTTCTGCGAAGCAAAACAATGAAACACGAAATTATTTTAAATGAATAAATTAGTACCTTTAATCAGTGCTGTCGATCTTTCAAAAGCTAGTACAATGCATATGTATGTCACTCGCATTGATGTCCATCGCGGCTGGAAACTTCTCGTTGTGCTAAATTAGCACACCTAAATTGGATCCATCAGATTCGCTAAGATTCTGACTGTTGAACTTATAGATATACAAATCCAGTCCAAATCTATGCAATTTTACAATGTTCCTAAAAACGAAACTACCGCTGTTGAGATAATATTTTTGACGCATATCTCCCACTGGGATCACGGCAGCGCCGCCATAGACGTCTCTGCTCGTTCTTATCAAATCATGCAGTAATGCTAGTTATATCAATGATAAGTAATATGCATCAATAGGTCTGAACTTATCCAGGACAGGAAACATTTATATTCGTCTCCTATCTTGAAAAGGTTAAAGAAAATGATGAATTGAATAAAGATGATAATCTTTTTTTTTTTTATTGACATTTATTTAACAATGTTTTTGAAGTTTATTATCAAATGAAGGATGATAAAAATGACAGAAAACAAGACCGAATGATCTCAACAAACATATAATAAGAGTGATACGTATTAGATTTTAGAAAACTTCTCATATAAAATGAAGAAAACATTTTTGCTAACTTTTTTAGGCATTTTCTTACGGTCAAATATTTTCTTTCGTTTCAATAAATCTGATAGATTAGCTGATAAACGTGCTATTAAATTTGTTTAAAGTTTTTTTTTTTTTTGTAAATCATATAGACCACTAAATATTTTATTAAGTTCTTTCATACTATCATGATTTTATATTTGCATTAGGAGTTTTAAATTTTGACATGAAATATTAAATCTATGAATGAAAACTATTTGATTTTGTTCTAATTAGATAGATATTCTGACTATCTTTGATGTTTCACGATGTTTGTCAACTGTTTATATCCGAAAATACACTCAGTAAAAAAAGGCAAATGCAGAAAACAAAAAGCAATGAATTCTAAGATATCTACTTTTAACTGCACATTCTTAATATTTAGAAGTAGAGTTCATCAATCAGACCTAGGTCAACAAATTTTGGATCCGACCCGCTCTAATCATTTGTGTAATGTGTAGGGTGCGCTAGTCACCGAATATGAAAAACAACTGGAAAAAACTATCTCGGTCTATTCAGGGCGATTATCATATTCCGATTAGAAAATTTCATTCAACTTATCAATGCACGAGTCTGGATCCGACGATTTAGGAACCGAGGGGCTCTAGCTACCAGAAGGAAATTATTAAACATTGATTTTATTGATCTCAATGCTGATACAACGTAGAGTTTCTATTGTTTTGATTTCTTTTCCAGTTGCCCGTTTGATCGATTTTGTCTGAAGAACAATGATGAAAGAGAAGTAAGTATTTTTTTTTAAATAGAAGTCAATCGAATGGCCTACTATTTGTATAATCTCAGAATTGATATATAAGTACTAGTGTAAAATTCGATTGAGAAGAAGGATTTTAGCAATTATAGAAAGAACTTTATCACCATAAAATGTCATATTTTATAGTTTAATCATAGATCCATGTTTAAAAAAGAAAGTAATCTCAAACATGAAGTGTATCTACGTAATTGTACTTAAAAAGAGAGAACGTGCTTAATGTAATATTCATTTTACGGTTAAGAGATAAACTTTTTCTTTTTTCTTTGTTTACATCAATTTTAAAAGTTGATTTGATTTTCCGTTTCAATAAATCGTAATAAATTCAATAGTAAATTCATAATGAAGTTAATAAAATTTAATCATGTAAAACATGTTGGATGTTTTTTCCATCTTCTTCAATAGATGTCAGCAAGATAAACATCATGTGTTATTTATTATCCATAACTTGGAAAATCATGATGGCTATTTTTTTGACGAATCACCATGAACTCTTTGTCCAGTTCATATTAAAACGAGTCACACTTTTTTTTCAATCGTGTTGACTTTCTTTTGTTTACTAATCACCAACCAATTTATATCTATTTCCGATTGCTCAATTATAGAGTATCCGTACCCAAAAGAAAATGTAAGACTACTGTATTCTATTGTGTAAGAAGAAGAAAAAAAGAACGCTTCCTGTTGGAAAATTA
The DNA here is from genome assembly GCA_905329745.1 of Rotaria sp. Silwood2. NCBI lineage: Eukaryota > Metazoa > Rotifera > Eurotatoria > Philodinida > Philodinidae > Rotaria > Rotaria sp. Silwood2. Next base: position 1,061,628 of record CAJNSZ010000027.1, on the reverse strand, counting down.
TTGATTGATTTCCCTCTTGATTTGTCTTTTCTTTATATTGTAATGTATGTATCTTAGAGTTTTCTTTCTTTTTTGTTTTTTTTAGTACCTGTATCAAATATATTTTATCAATAGGTACAAAATATGTTTATCAATGAAATGATCATTATAGATGTATTTATATCTATTCAATGATTAATAATTAATAATCATTTTCTTTTTTTGATATAGAAGATATATTATATCCTTCATATTCAATTAGTTGTTTTGTTTTGTTTTGTTTTTCGCGTGAAAATGTTAAGAAAGATCTTGTTTAAAAACAGAAAAAAAATCGATTCCATATAAGAAGAAACAAAAAAATGTTTAAACAAATCATAATGAGAATAGTTCGTGATGATAGCACGAATTTGTTCTCTCTCTCTCTCTTTTTTTCTCTTTAACTCGTATGACATTGACTTTCTTATTGGTTCTTGTTAAATTTGCTCTCATCATCATTATTTAGAGTTTACTGATGATGAAAGACAACGAGAATGACGTACACTATTATGCCTCTTAGGTCTTTGACAGCATTACGACAACTGCTTGTCCTTGATGCTGGTGTTTGTCGTTGACACACACATACACACATATATATATAGATAGATATCTGTACACACATAGGTACAGATAGGCAAGGCACGGTCCAACGACGTATGGCAATTGCATTGAAGATGGGAACGATAGCGGCAAAAAGATGTGCACAATGGCACAAAGATGTGCTATTACTGATTCTACCACTTCTGTTGTTTCGAGTAGTCGTTCGCCGTTTGTTGTTGTTTATTCGATTCTCATTGCCTGCTCGTCGAGAATGTCGCCAAAGCTGTACTTTCATAATGAAGATATCACAGGGGAATTCTTTTCCTTGTCCTCTTATTTGTCGGCATGCATATTTCTTACTCCTCATCACCATTTAGCAGCCGTCGATTTAGGAAGTACAATAGCGAGAGACGCAGAAAAAAAGTCATTACCACCTTTTGTCTTTCTCTGTAGTTTTCCATAGGATGTCGTCTTTTATTTTTGTCTATCTCTTGTTTATCTAGCAGTACTATCATATCTATTTTTTTCTGCCTTGATAATTAAACAGCATAATGCAAGAAGATTGAGCGACATATAAAGATTACTGTCGTACATTTTCTATTATTATTTTGACTAATTATTTTTCTGTGTTCTAGATGTAATGTCGACTATTGAATCAAATAATAGCGCTATGAATTCAAAGATTCAGTCGAATACAGTTACTTCGACTGCACTTGTTTTGTATCCGTCCAATATACAATCTCAAACACCACCGCCTCCACCATTACCATTAACATCAAGTGCATCATTACCATCATCACCAGCGTCATTTAATGAAGACAAACCTATTGAAAAATTTTATAAAAAACAAAAACAAATTATTGTTGAATTTGACCAAATTGTTAAAGGTGTGTAAAGGTTTTTTCTTCTTATCTGTTATTATTATTATTATTATGGATGAGAATGAGTAGGAGGATATCAAGTTCGAAAGGGCGAAATACATACACGTCCTTCTCGCATCATGCGTACATATATATATAAATACATATCTTTACTCATACAGGGTATTATATATCAACAATCCGTGCATGAGATATAAAGCCTTGTTATTATTCTCCATTGACATAAAAAATGCTGATGATGATGAATTGAAGTCAACAAGTCAATATTAAAAACAAAAGAAAGAAATATGAGTTTACTTTTTATGTAGAAAATGTCAAAAATCATGCGAAAAAAAAATGATTATAATAGAAAGAAGTTGATGACATGACAAGAAGCCTGAAGGCATTATTGAAAAATTCGATTAAGAGCTTGTCCAATCACGCATAAATACTGTTTGAGATGAAATCACTGAAGAGAGTTCTAATAGTATATTTCATGTGTTATTATTATCACTCTATATTCAAGAGTTAAAAAAACAAACAAATATCAAAATTTTATCATTAAGTGTATTTTCTTTTCATTTGCAAAATAAGATAAAGTCAAACAATAAAATGAACACAAAGGTATCACATTTCTAATGAACAAGATGTAGACAAGAGAAAGAAAGAAGAAGGAAGAAAGAAGAAAGAAAAAAATATATATGAATAAAAAACGTTGACCGATTCGTTGATGTTGAATGCGCTTGCTTCACATTGGCATACAGCATTGTTCCTCTTTCATCGTTCATATCTATGCGAACAAATGTTTGCTATTACTCTGTTGGAGGGCAGACATACACATAAAGTGATACATTAAGCTCCAACATCGTCGCCGTCGTCGTTGAGCAGAAGAACAAGAGGAAAAAAAGTCCTTTACTCAGTCGCTCATTCAATCATCATCATGCAGACTCACGAACGAACAATTAGAATATAGTTGTCTATCTATCATGGTGAACTATACATGTGGAGTAGCTTCAACAAAAAATAGCTTACGCCGTTCATCTAATTCACAAATAACTTTATTAAGAAAACAAACTGAACGTTATAGACTTCGTAGGATTATCAGATCAATAGAAATAAATTATATTTTCTTATTTATTTGTTTATCAATTAGATATTCGTTTTCAACTTAATGAACAATTAAAATGTTTGGAACAACGTATCGATACACAAATATCAATTCTTGCTGAGATTCAAGAGTACTTTAAACGTCGTGCTGATGTTGAACTTGATTACGCTAAAAATCTTGATAATTTACATAAGCAAATAGGTCAAAAACATCGAACACAAAAAGCACGGTAGGATATCATATTTATATTGAAATAATTCAATATAAATAATTCATTATTTTGACATAGACGAGAAAGTTGGATACTTCAATCTATATATAAATTATGGGACACAATTGTTCAAGATACTCGTACTCATGTGAAATATCATACAATTATGTCCGATATTTGTGGAAAATATATGTATGATAAATTTAATGAAATCGTTGAAGATACAAGACGAATGTTTACAAAAGTAAAAACGAAAAAGAACAAAAAAAGTTTTTTATTTTGAATTTTTCCTTTCTTAGTGTAAATCAGTTGCTTTAGCTAGTCATGAAGATATATTTAAAGTACTTAATGAATTACAGAGTGTAAGTGATTTATTTATTATCTTTTGTCTCTCGAACATGTTGATTACATATGTGAATGTTTATTTAGACAATGAAAACCTATCATCAGTATCAGAGCGAAAGCAAACAAGCCGAACAAAAATTACGAATTATTCAACAACAAATGGCAAAAATAAAAAGTGCTAAAAAACAAAAAACTATGGAAAAACGAGTTGAAAAAGTAAAGAAAACATAAAAAAAGTAAACGAATTTTAAATTTTCTTCTTTTTTTTTAAATCAATATTAGAGACAAATGAAATATACAGAAACGAAAGTAAAAGCATTTAAAGCACGTAATGATTATTTAATGACAATTGAATCTGTTAATGCTGCATTAAAAAAATATTGTACGGATGATGTACCTGATTTAATTGATTGTATAAATTTTGGTTTTCATACATCAATTGCTAAAACAATTCAAATGTATTTATCAGCACAAGAAAATATTAAACGTGGTCGACAAGCGTATGTTGATATGTCTTTTGTTTTTATTCAATTAATTAACATTTATTTGTCTTTTATTTTTACAGAACAATTGAAACATTAAATCGAGCAATCGGTGATTTAGATACAGTTACAGATAAACAAAAGTATTTAGAAAATTATACAAATATATTCACAATACAAAAAAAAATTAAATTTGAACCACATAAAGGTGATGAAGTATCAGCTGTGAATGCTCAAGTATTAATACGTGATGAAATGCAATCACGTTTTATACAAATGCAAAGCAGACTTGCAGGATTAAAAACAGAAAATGATGAGGTTTGCATTTAATTAACAATTAATAGAAATTTATTATAAAGGACTCTTCTAAAGAAAAAAAAAATACTATTTCAGAGATTTACAGCTTGATGAACAAGGACGTTTTTTTCATAGAGAATATATTTGAAGTTGTCTTATGTAAATAGAAATCTTTTTAATCCTACTTAACATACTTAAAGAAGTATTTTAACATGGTGTTCTGACTCTTAGACGGTCAAGTATATATGTAAAGAATAAGTAAGTAGAAAAATTGTTGTCAATATGTAAACAACTACTCTTGAATAGATTGCCTTAGGCAAGGACAAGAATAATTAAATGAACAGCTGTTAGAGTAAAAAAAGAAATGTAAATATTTACTGGATTTGTTTTAATAGATTTTCAAAACAATTGAAGCTACAGAACAATCATTAATGGAATTTATAAATACAAAAAATTCTGATGTTTCCGATTTATTTAAAGATCTTAATTTACCACAAAATGTATCAAAAGATAAAAGAAAAGAAATTGAAGATTATTATGTAGAGGTATTCTTACTTTTTGTTTTTATTTAATTTATTTAAATATTTTCAATATTTTTATTTTAATAGAAATTTAAACAATATACATTAAGTAGTAATTTAATTGCACGTTTACAAGCTCGTCATGATATTATGCAAAAAGCATTAGGCGCTGCTCCAGCCACAACTGGTGTCGAAGATAAAAAGTATGACATTTTTCTATAGATAAGTTAATAAAAACATGATTATTTTTGTTATAGTTTCATACGTCGTCCAATAAAACCAAAACAAATTGGTCGTGCTCCAATTCTTGGTCGTCCACGTTTATTTGGTGGAAAATTATTAGATTATATTCAAGTAACACAACAACATGTACCATTAATAATTTCATCATGCGTTAGCGCTATTAATCGACTTGGTTTACATAATCAAGTAAATAGAAAATTTCAATGTGAAATTTTCTTACTGATAAAAATTTGTTTCTTTTTTTTCCGCCTGAAGGGTATTTTTCGAGTACCTGGTGCACAAGTTGATATAAATCAATTTAAAGAAGCATTTGAAAAAGGTGAAGATCCTTTAGTCAATATAACTGGTCGTGATATGAATTCAGTTGCTGGTGTATTAAAATTATATTTTCGTGAATTAAAAGAACCATTATTTGCTCGAGACATGTTTGATTCATTTATTTCATGTATTGGTAAGGAAAAAAAAAACTTTATCTCACCAAAACAAAAGCAAGTTTTTCTTTTATTTTTTTTAGTTGATGTTGAATCTGAGGAAAAATGTGTTGAGAATCTTTGTCAAGTTGTGAAACTTCTTCCTCGTCCAATATTTATTGTTATGCGTTATTTTTTTGCTTTTCTTAATCAGTAAAATATTCATTTAAAATCTATCAAAAAAAAAAAATCTATTGTTGTTTATATTTAGTCTTGCAGAATATTCTGATGAGAATATGATGGATGCATCAAATTTAGCTAGTTGTTTAGCACCAACACTTATGCTAATACCTGAAGATAAAGATCCAGTACAATATTTAACACATACAATTGAACTTATACGAACAATAATTACCCATCATGAAGAAATATTTCCATCGGATGGTAATGGACCTATCTATGAAAAATTTGCTATTACAGTTGCAATGTAAGATAAATACAAAAACGCAAAACAAAGTGTTTTATGAAAAAAAAATCTTATTATTTTTTAGTGATGGGGAAGAAGATGAAGATGATGAAGGAATCAGTGAACGATCATTAAGACGAACACCAAGTGATGATGGTAAAAATAGATTATTAGCGAGCAAGAACATAACAAAAACAACTATTTCTTTTTTTCTTTTTGAAATATTTATAGCCTCACAAGATTCCGATTATTGCACCGAAGATTTTAATTTAATGAATGAGACTGATGTTTGGTAAAGAATGAGGAAATAATAGAGAGTTGAGAGGAAAAGGAAGAGAAATGATTTGCATCTGTGCAAGGAGGACCTTGGAAAGAGCGAGCGCATGTTTAGCATGGCTTCCGCATTATTCCCTTTTGTTTCAAAAGCTATACACGTCCTTGTGTATGTGCGTGCGTGTGTATGCTTTTTTAAATGAGATCTTTATTGAATAATATTTATTTATTTTTTGTTTTTCTAGAAGTGGAGACGATTGAAGCAGTAGCATTGTTTGATTATGTTGGAAGAACGGAAAAAGAATTATCATTTAAAAAGAATCAAATTATTTATATATTTAAAAGAATGAATCATGAATGGTGGCAAGGTTGTTTAGCTGGTGGAAATGAGTCGGGATATGTCCCCGACGGTTACATCAAGCCTAAAACAAGGTGTGTAAAACAAAATCAACTTTCAATTAATTATTGATACTAAAAGTTCGATAATATTGACTTCCTCAAATTGTGTCTTAGAATATCCTTCGAAGTTTGTTCGATTGATCCGAACTCGTTTTTACAAATCCTTAAAATGATTTCTGAGGCATTCAGCTGTGCGAAACTATTTGTAATTCAATTCGATGAAATTGCTGCAAGAAATTCATGGAAATATTCTTTTTTCATTTAAGTTTTTGTAACAGATTGCGAATTAAGAAAGTACCTCTCTCGGAGGGAACCAACCGGACTGACACTCGTTGTTTTAACTTCTATTATGTCTATGGGGACGTCTTGGTTAGACTAGAAAAAATCTACAAGAGTCTTAAATCAAGTTTTGATCGTTTTACTGAATTTATGACTTAGCCTTAAGTATACACTGGAAAACGACAACGCAAAATTTCGGCGTAAAATTTTGCTTATAGATAGATCTAATGATCTATGGAATATTGTCGAAGTTTTAACTGAAAGAAATGTTTCTTCATTGGGATATTGAATTTCCAACAACATAGTGGTTTGCTACGGACATTTTACGAAAATCTGGTTTACTTAAAAATTGACTATCTCGACAAAGGAAGATTTTTTTCGGCTGACACTTTCAAGATATTCTGTAAATCATAAGATCTATCTATGAGCGAAACTTCACATTGAAAAACTGGTTTGTTGGTATATCCCTAAAACTGAATCGAAAAGTCAGTAAAATAGTCATAACTCGGCTCTTAACAGTCATAGAGACAAATGCTTTTGACTTCCACCAGTATCGTCGATACGTTCTTGTAAATTCACTATGAACTCAAATGGCAGGTATTCTCGTGATTTCATTGTCAGTAGTTTTTGAATACCTTTCTTGATATTTGAAACTTTAACTGAAACGTTGTTTCAAATGATAGCTGGTGAAATCCTCAACAAAAATTCAATGAGACCTACTTTTGAGCTACTGTTTTGGCTTTTATAATATTGCGTGAAATTCTGATTGTATAGAGAAAAAATTGTATACAGCATATCGTGGTCGATAAAAAGATCTATTACTTGAGCGAATACTTTATTTTGATATTTTGGAAAATTTTCCGTACAAAGTATTTTAAGGATGTTTTCTAGAAGATCATCAAAGCTAATTTTATAAAAGCTCTTTTTTTGTGATAAGTACATGTAGCTCTACCAAGAGAGAAAAATCGTCTTTTTGTATTTCTTCGTACTTTAGAAGTACAGAAGTACCAAGAAGTATTCAGAAGTGTCATGGAGTACTGATAAGTATTAAGAAGTACAGAAATGTTTACAGGAAGATGACACAGTTATTGTTAGCTTAAGATATTCTTTAAAAAGCAAAAATAAAGAAAAGCTGATAACACAATCCGTGCGGAATTAAAATATGAAACACGATGAATTTGCCGATATTGTAAAATAGAATTTTTACCTACTGTTAATGGATGTCGATGATGAAAAATGCTAATTATAGTATATTGCAGTGAATGTAAAAGACAGGTAAAGGGCGATTATTATAGTAATCTCTCAGTAGACTTTGACCTCGTGGTTATATCTGTCACGTATTGAGGGGAAAGTGGAAGTCTGAATTTCTACCCCTATATACTTCAACACTCATTGTACATCATGTTTCACAAGATATCTAACATTCATGTTAATATTTTATGTTTGTTTCAGTAATACAATAGAGATGATTACTTGATAAACGACTGTTTGTATTCGTTAAGAGGCATCATTCTAATTATTACTTATGTAAATATCGATAATTCTTATTAATTTTGATTTTGAAGTATGAATATTTAAAATGTGAATGAATTTTATCGAACACTAATATCGGTAGAATTTGCTTTTGATGAACTGTTGTTTTTTTCTTCATCTTCTTCGCCATCAAGGATGTTGGTATGGAGAAAGTCTTCAATCACATTCAAGTCACACACACTTACATCCGAATGTTTTCAAAATTTATATTATAAAGAGAAACTGACTATAATTCCTCTTTTTTTCTCTTGAGTAAAAGAATCATCCAAAACTATATAGGAGTAAATATGCATGTCGAAAAGTATGATTTTGAAAGATTGATATTTGAAAATCTTTATTCTTTAAATTTCTTTTAGACGTCGAGATTCAGCTCCAGTACAAGATCGTCCATCTCTTAGTCTTACTCCAGATCCATCATCATCACTTAATTCAATTAGTTTAACAGCATCATCAAATGATCAACTTAATGCTCCTATTGTTTATCGTCAATCATCTGATTTATCAATTGTTGATGAACATCGTCTTGAAATAGCTAAAGAAACTGAAATAGTTGAAGTTGATTCTGATATTGATAATGAATCTGATGATGATGATGATGATGATGATGATGATGATAATGAAGATTCTGATGAATCACAAGAAAATACATATGAAAATACAAGTAGTTCAAGTCATCAAAAATCTAATAATCATCATTCAATTTATGATGTCTTACCACCAAGTCCACCAATATTACAAACAAAAATCGATCATTGTCATTCAAGATCATCAACATCATCATCATCACGTTTAACATCAACAAATGAACAACAAATTATTGATATTGATACAGCATTACGTGAAGTATTATCTGGTATTCGTACAGTTGAAGAATGTCATGCACAATGTTTTCGTTCAGTATCAACAATAAACAATCAACAAGATGAACGTTTATCAACACCACAAGAAAGTGATGCACCTGATCTTGTACTTAATTTACCTATATCAAGTGGACTTATAACACCACCATCAACAAAATCTATTGATAATAATATAAATGAACATCAATTATTAAAATCATCGTCATCAAATAGTTCACCAATTCATCAGACAGATCAAAATCATAATAATAATAATTCATTAATACCATTAACTATGATTAATGATTCAACACGTACATCACGTTCAAATTCTTCATCAACAACAACAACACATTTTATTGAAAAAATTCGTCCATCACCTGAACCGAGTCATCGAAAAAAAATTCCACCACCTATTATGAAAAAACCCGAAAAAACTATTGAATTACTTAAACGTCTTGGTTTACAACCATCTAATGAATCATCATGCGGTGCTACAAGCTCATCAACGTCAGCCTCTTCTTCCTCATCATCACATTTACATCAACAGCCAGTATCTGTTGCTGGATCGTCTAAAACTACTGATGTTTAATTAAATATTTTTCTTTGCTAAAAAGAATAAGAATTAATCGGTGCTGCTAGTCGCGCTCTTTATCTCGTGTACATTATTCTCTATCCCATCTAATCACTGTTTCTTTCTCACTCTCTTATTTTTTAGCGTGTAAACAATCATTCTTATATTCTCATTGTTGGCCTGTATTTGTGGCTCTTTCTTTTCTTAGAACAAAAAAAAAAAACAAAATAACAAAATCGTTTATCATTCTTGTTTGATTGTTTCTTGATTATTACCCGTTGTCCATATATTCTTTTGTAATGCAGTTTGTTTGTTTTTCTATATGAATGTATCTTGTAGAGAAGAATCTCCTGTTCAATGAACAAAGATAAAATAAGTGAAACTAATAAATAAAAGCAAATAAAATTTTGAAAAATCTTATTGAATAAAAATATATGGAAAAAATCAAGCTACCACGGTAGTAATGAATAGAGCCCGTCGGGTCTAAAATTCTAGGACTCAAACATGGTTGAATCTTACCTTGATACTCAATTAAATTTTCTGATTGAAATTGGATAGTCGTCCCGAAGATAGGAAATTTAATTTCCGACTTTTTGTGTTCAGACATTAGCGTGCTCTACATATGTCGTAGATAAGAAGAGTCCATCGGATCAACAATGTTCAGATCCCATTAACGAAAAGTTTTCAGATTTGGACTCGATCCAACGGGCTGTCGTGATGTAGCTATCTAACATTTTTATTGATTGTTTCGATCAATATGTGTCACATTTTTGTTCTTGTAAAGAACATCGTCAGGTACAAGTTGAGAAAAAGAAATGACTTAAGGCTGTTCCGTTCAAAAAAAAAAGTCAATTTTCGTCTGAAAAATTGGAATTTAGATAAATGCATGAGAGGATAGCTCAAAGTCTAATCTTTCATAAATGACATAGTTTTTTTATTTCGTACCTCATTTTCTGCTTGAAAAATATGATTCTGTTCGAAAAAGCGGAAAAACTTGTTCACTTTTTGATTATGCAATCCAGACTAATATAAAAGAGTACTTTTAGAATTAGAGCGCCATCGTTTTTCGAAACATTCAATTTTTTTCTCGTTAAGAAGAATTTTAAAGAAGGCTTTGTCATGTCCGGTATCCTGGCATGCTGTCTCAAACAAAAAAAGACAATAAGTATATAGAATAAAGACTCACAGAGAATTTTAAGTTCGCAAATGAGCTATTTTTGACCCTTGCTTGTTGAATATCTCCCGAAAACATCATGACATAAAGGTGAAAATGTCACTACAGTCTCTTCACTACATACTCGACATATCCTGACGATTTCGTATGATTTGAATGTACTCGAACCAAGATCGTTTGTTTTTTAGGGGAGCCTTACACGAGAATTCGAAAGAAACGTTAAGACAAAGTAAATAGTTTCTTTCGTTCTATTCGCTTCGAACATTGTAAGGCAAAGGGAAGAAGAATGATTTATCTGCATTAGAATGTTTGCAATGAATAGAATGAAAGAAATTGTTTATTTTGTCGTGTTGCTTCTTTGAGATTTGTTTAAACTTTTTCTTTTGCTAAAATTTGATGTTATTCATAATAATGAAGATCAAGTATACATTAGCTCTAGTTAACTGAGCACTAGCCAGATTTGATCTGATGTATACCTAACATAAATGATAACTAGTGATCATAGAACATGAATCAGTAGAGATACGTGTATTCAAGCAGAGTGGGACTATTGACAATGAAAATAGATGTGACTTTTTTTTTGACTTATTAAAAATTAAAATATAACGTGTTACTTCAATGAAATGATTTTCTAATGATGATCTTACTTTATTCACAGTAAAATTATTCTATTTGATTCAATGACTTTTAGTACAAAAACTCATTATGTACAATTCTAAAACATAAAATTGTTTTTAGAAGAAAGAGAGGATTTAACATGAATTACTGAAACATGATCATCCTAGATTATATAATTTGATAAAAGTAAACAATTACAATCTCTTGTATCTGAATAAATCTATAAAATCTCTTATTCCCGATCCTTAATTCAATAAATTATATTTTCTATTTTTTATGTAATGTATTAATTTATTCAGTAAAAAAAAACAAAAAACAACTAGTAAAATATTTTCAATACGTTAATTGGCAAAAAAAATTCTTTATCTTTTTCCATTGAAGTAATAGACACTGACCTATTGTCGTTGGATTATTTCACTATTAAATTTATATCGAAAGAGTTAGAAAAGAATTGGCTTATCTTTCAATCCGTTACAACCAACGATTGTTTACTTCATCAGCCGAAATTGCTTTTGTCGTTTGTTTGAGATTATTATGTCATCTTATTTATTGTCTTTCTTTTTTTTAAACATTCGTTCATTTATTCATTTCAAATCTATTCGAATACAATGACAAAAAAGTGAGTATCAACAATATTTTCTTTAAAGATCATAGAACATCATTTTCTAAGAGAGTACACATTAAAGAAAGCAATGTCTTGACTATGTAGTAATTAATTTGATTATTTTAACAAGATGTAGGTGAATGATCCTATCGCATTCTATTATCTACAAAGATTTAAGTTCATTGAACATTTTTCTATCACAAACATGTAAATTATATATTGATTTACATATGTAGGTGTTAACAAAAATATAACAAAAAAGAAATGAACAAATTCAATAACAATGACGTCTTTACATATTTCAATTGTTCAAATAATGTTACGAACTAAATATAATTATTTATCAATACTATTTGCTATTTTATTCTTTTTTCTTATACCATTAATAAATAGTTGTAATATATGGAAAGCATCTGAATGTCCACAACCACCAACAGCTGATGATGAAGACATAGTATGATATTTATTTATTTATTTTTAATTGATGAATTTTACATTTAGTTTAAATATGATTTGTATACACGTGAACAACTTTTTCAATTTTGTGATCAAGGAAAAAAATATGCCGAATGTGTTAATAAACAACTTCATTGTTGTGATTTAAAAAGTGAACATACAGGTGCATTAGCTGCTTTCGAAGTTGGTCTTCAGCAAAATGTAAGATTTTTGTAAAAAATTATCATCAAAATTCAGTTTTATTTAAAAAAAAACATCACGAATTGATATTATCATAGAATGAATTATTCTAATAATTTATGTATCTCGGAAATATATTTTCGTTTTACAAAAACTAAAAAGAAACTTATTTTCATATTTTTGTCAATCTTCATTAGGGTTGGCGATTAGGTAGATACTGTGCTGGTCTTGGTGCTACGACAATTATTCAATATAAATGTAAAACAACAAGTCTATCACCAGCTAAAACAACGACAACAACAACATCAACACCCTCCACAATGGCACCATGTGAAGTCGAAGAAGTCAGTATATATGATATTTAAATAATAATAATTATAATATAAATTTAAATTTAATATAGGCTGGAAAAGAATGCAATGATATATTAGAAGAACGACTTAAATTTGAAGTTGGTTGGTCTGTACAAGAAAAAATTCAATGGTGTAAATTAGTAACAGATTATATTCAATGTGCTGGTAAACATATAACAAATTGTTCAATAAGTGAAGTTCGTGATGATGTTGAGCAACTTTCAAATTTTATGGAATATATTATGAAACAAGCTAATTTACATTGTCATGGTAAAAAGAAAAACAAATATTTCGATTTTCTAAACAGTATTTATATAATTATTTAAGGTGGTTTTTATGGTTGTGAAAATGCGATTACTGATGTACGTTGTCGTTTAACTGCAAAACAATTTTATAATGGTGAAGCACTTTATTCAGCATCAAAATCATTAATCATTGAATGGTACTTATTTTTATCTGTTGCTTTAATATGTTGTTGGTGGAATAAATAAAAATTCAACGTTTTAGAATCTATAATTGATGTTATCCATGAACTCATTTTAAGACAAAAAAACAAATAGAAATAATTTTAATTAAGCTCTTGTTTTTCTTCTTTTAAAAATCTAATACAAATTTTGTTCTTTACTTTAATTGCTAAAAACAACCTGTTCGTATTTGTGCGTTCATAGACAATAGAAATAATATATAACGATATTTGAAAATTATCATAAAGAATTTTCTACAATCAACGAAACAATAAGTGACATTAGGGACTGAAGATGAAATCTCTGATGAATAGAATAGAAATTATTATTCAATTTGAACAAATGTTTTTCATCATTAACAAGTGGTGACAAAGCCAAGGAAATAGGCTCAACCCATTCTGAATGACTTTGAAAAATATGTTAAAATAGTTCTCTCTGTGTGGGTTAAGGTGGGTAAACCTATCGTGAGGTCCATTCTAGATTTGTAATCAGTAGAGAATTATTGAACTACTCCGTCCAAGTTTTAAGTCGGTGAGAAGTGGATGGTTTATTGGGTCACTATTAGTCGATTAATGGGAATGGCTTCAAAAGCACTCTACGAACGATGATTCAAATGTAAATTAAATCTTTAACAAAATATATATGATATATAAGTTTAGCTGAAGTAACACAATTTTGATTTTAGTTTTTAAAATAATGAAACTGTGTCGAAGAACAGAAGAAAATATAGCTGACAGTTCCTGAAACAACACTGCTTGATTATTCTGATAAGAACAAACAAACTTGCCCTTAACAAATTTTATTAAATAAAAATGGCATATCTATAAAATATTTTCGAACCGTTGAAGAGCGATTAGTCCAGTCACCATGCTGGTTCACCTTGAGCTGAAATAATGTCTCTGTTACTATCAACAAGTTCAAACAACCTATAATATTTATTGGATTAATAATTTAATTTTCTTGCATTTTATATATAATTGTTCGTAATAAAGAATGAATATTTGATGCTGTGTGATGACAAATGCAAATTCAATCGAAACAATATGACATACACTTTGCAAATCGAGATTCTTTCAATTAAGATTAAAAAAAGAAAGAGATCCATAATCAGGAGAAGGTACCGATTAAGGTTTTCTTTATTTTGCCAGGTCGACGATTACGGACGAAATACGATCATATACGGAGAAATACGGAGTAAAACGAAGATCGTATACGAACTCCGTAAATGTGGAGCGTAAACGATCGTTTTTTTTTATTCATATATCGTCGTATGTGTCCGTATATGATACGAAGATATACGTTTGTAATACTGAACCATGTATTTTGCCGTATTTCTCCGTATACGATCGTTTACAAGCGTGCCTATTCGACCTGGATTGATGAAATAAAAATCAACTGATTAAACAAAGAATATATATTGTTTTTAGTTTACAAAAAAGAAAATGATGTAAGGTAAAAGTACATTTTGTGATTGATTTTTTTTGTATTGATATGTTGATTGTTGTTGCCGATGAAACTTGAAACGTTTATTGATATTCATCTATAAGAACGAAAAGAAAACCAAAATCATAGGATTAAATTTATTTTATTTATCAACATTCTTTCCACGACGTAATGGAGCATAGAAATTTAGCAATCCCAATTAGGTATGAATTTTAAATTTAGACAGAGTTTGTTTTTAATTAGATACAAAGCCACAAAATAAATTCTGATTTTTGTTTGCATTAGAAAAACATAACAGACACTTGTTTTGTTTTCTCAACTAGACTGATTATTCATTATTCATTTATTTATATTATGATAAATGCACAAACGACTTCTGCGTCAATATGAGAGAATAATTTGTGAGAGTATTTTTATGAACAAACATATCAATATTTTAAATGTTTCAAGTATTAAAATTTCGAGAGAGGACAATTATTATTGTGTTACAGATAATACAACCACGTTGAATTCGAAGCCCAATAAATATCGATAAAAAAAATCATAAAATTAGAGATCCTATCTTTTGGGGGCGGGAGTAGAGATCGAAGTTTACTAAGACAAACTAGATTTTAACTGAACACACTCGTGAACTCTACAATTTCTTCGGTTTAACTAGAGTTGAATTAAAGTAGAAGATAACTTAATATAAATACATAAGATCAGTTCTTTATTCTCATCTTTCTCATTGTTTTTATATTTTTTTCAAAATCTGCTTGATTTTGTCTAAATCTCAACTTCGCCTGACACACACATATATATAGGGTGTCCGAAAAGTCACCAGAGATGGAAAATTTTATATATTTCCTCCATGTTTTAGCCTAATGGGTTAATATTTTCATCAGCAATACAGGACTGTGCATTACTCATATTCACAAGAGAAACATCGACAAAAACTGTTTTGAAGTATGAGAACTAACTTCAACAGAGAAGTATAACCTTTCACGGATTACGAAAAAACAATATTACGGTTCTCTCAACAAGCTCATTATATTTATTGCTGAAGCTTTCAGCTTACAAAGAGTAACAAGACATCTCTCTGTGGAATCCATTTGAGACTGAACGCCATTCCTACAGAAAAGTAATCAAAAAAATTTCGGCGCGTTGTTTATTCTTGGGTAGGAAATAGATACATTGTTTTATCCTTGACCGGAAGAGAGCATACCTCTTTAGTGAAGTCAGTTGTAAAACTTCAGAACAGTTTTTGTAAATGTTTCTGTTATGAATGTGAGTAAGGAGCACTTCTCTATCAGTAGTGAAAATATCAACACATTAGGTTAAAAACATGGAGAACATTTTCAAAATTTTCTATCTAAATAGTGACTTTCCGAACACTATATGTTAGTGTCTAATCTCAGATAGAACTAGGTTAATATAGCAATCCTATAGGCTAATCTCAAATTAGAGACTAAATATATTGCATTCTATGTAGACATGATAGTTTAGGGCAATTAATATATTGAATAAAAACTGGAAGAAAAAATATGCGTGAAATTGAATCGTCATTTATGCTAAAACGAGCCTCGAAGAAGTAAAAGTGTTAATATATATATCTGGATTAGAGTGCTGCACGGGTGCACTTTTTTCCACCCGAAACCGAACCGGAGCTTTTTTTCCGTACCCGAGTCCGAACCGACCCGACAACTCCGTACCCGAACCCAAACCGGACCCGAATAACTCCACCCGGTACCCGACCGGCAGCCGTTTATAAGTATAACACACCCGGCTACCATTATCACGTATAATCAATTTCAAACTTTATTTCATATGAAATATTATACAATCTACTTAAATAAATAAACAACAAAAACACTCATCTGAAATTACGTAAAAAAATGTGGAAACCTCGGATTTAAATCCGAGTGTTATGGGTACTTCAAAAAGTAAAAACACAGAAGCAATTTCCGTTTAAGTATCTTTGCAATAGGTGNCAGTAATTTGGTTAAAGTGAAATCAATTTCGTCACTAACATTCTTCTAGATTCGATATCAAGTTTTAAAAAAAAAGCAAAGCAAATTGTTTTTTTTCTTTTTTGATTAATACGCTAGAAGAAGCAATACTATAAAATTCGTGTTGTCAGTATGGGTGTGGGTGGGGTGTGGGTGTGGGTGGGGTGTGGGTGTGGGTGGGGTGTGGGTGTGGGTGTGGAGTGTGGGGTGTGGGTGTGGGCGTGGATGTGAGTGCGGATGTGGCCGTGGGTGGGGGTGTGGGTGTTCTAATAACTCACCCATACCCACACCCTGAAACGTTCTCGTGGAAAATGAAAAGTCGGATGTTGAGATTACAGGAGAATCGTGAAAGGCGTATTTTTAAGTCATACTTTTAGCGAAATATTTGACTGTGTTTCTACGTGTGTTAGATTTCGTCAGATCCATTTGTAAGAATCTTAATGCATCTGACTCTCGAAAATCATTGAATTACCCGGTAATCTTCTAGGATCCAACTAGCTGCATGAGCTCTACCTGGCTTGTTTTTCCTCTTGAATCAGAACTAGGCAAGTACGAGCATATGTATCACAAAAATCGTACTTAAGTACGAGTACGTACTTGTACTGGCATATCTCTGTCTTGCTTATTCATGGTGAATTAAAATGGCGTGTCTTTGCAACTTACAATATATTCACGTTATTTGCACATGAAAAATGATTGGTTTTGCCTTTTGTCGAATACCAACGCAACACCTATCATGGAGGGCTTGACTTCTCCTCAGTCAATATAAGCATGCGCACATTGTGTTGTTCTGTTGTGTTATGATAGCGGTCATGTGGTCTACTTTGTTGATCGCAGGAGTCATATTCTTTATTCTTTATCGTCTCATCAGATTCTGGATATTTTACCCATGGTACATACAAAAAGATTTACGAAATCAAGGCGTTCCGGGAAAGTACATACCTATACTTGGAGATCTATTAGATCATCGGCGAGCCTATCTTGCCGATGATCCTCTCTCTTATGCTAATGATATGGCGGCAAAATATGGAGATTACTATTATTCTTCCTTCGGCCCGTTGCCTTGTC
This sequence comes from Rotaria sp. Silwood2, assembly GCA_905329745.1. Lineage (NCBI taxonomy): Eukaryota > Metazoa > Rotifera > Eurotatoria > Philodinida > Philodinidae > Rotaria > Rotaria sp. Silwood2. The sequence continues at coordinate 1,043,885 of CAJNSZ010000027.1, read as the reverse complement.
TTAATGTAAGCGACCCATCATTGATCGAAGACGTATTGAAGACAAACGCACATGCCTATCACAGGGCTACTCTTGGACGTGAAATTCTTGCAGGATTACTTGGTTACGAAAATATCTTGTTGGCTGAAGGCGACAATCATGCACGTCATCGACGACTCGCCGCTCCTGTCTTCCAACAACAAAATATCAATTCCATGATCTCACTTATGACTCAGAGAACATTGAATTTTCTCAGTAAATGGACAGCAGCGATTGGCGATAAAAATCAACCGATAGCTTTTGACATTCACCAAGAAATGACAAATCTTACATTGGATATTGTAACTGGATGTGTGTTCGGAACCGAACTAATAAACGATCAACATGTGCATGAAATAATCTCCCGGTGTGTTACAATAGCAACGAAAGAATTAGAAAAGCGCATGTTCAACATGATCATCATTCTGCCGATCATCAATCAATTACCGATACTAGGCAAACCGCGCATTGATCAGGCAAAAGCAGAAATCAAGCATGTTGTTGAACAGATCATAAACCAACGAAAAAAGGGCTTGACAAAATCGGCTTGTAAAGGTTTGAATATAATCTCTTTTCTTTCCTAACTGGTATTTGAAACTATAGGGCCTGATTTGCTTGATTTAATGTTGGCGGCGCGTGGCGATGACAAAACACAGAAGTTTACTGATGAAGAAGTTTCTGATGAGGCAATTACTTTTGGTAAGTGATTTTGAATCCGACTAATAATCACCAAACATTTTATTTTTGAGAAAAAAAATAATTGTAGAATTTGATAATTGCTCATGTGCATGAATCAAGGAAAATTATGCGAGGTTTTTTATTATGTCCAAGCACTCGACGTTTTCAATGTGATCTTCTAAAATATCGACTTTCTGATCAGTTCTAATTAATATTTTTTCTGAAAAACCGAACGTACGTTCAAGGGTATTGAGACAAATTTCACAATCACTTCATTAATTTCGAACAGGAATTCATATTTGTAGAGTCTTTTATTGTGTTTTCTACAGAACGTCACTACTAGAATCTTCTAGAATAAAGGGGGTCTTCGATATCAAGAAGGTCTAATACATACACGTAAAGTTTATATGAAACATGTTTCATCATCTATGTAGTACTCGCCGGGCATGAGACGACATCGACTTTGATGACTTGGACCCTGTACAATTTGGTAAACAATCCTGATGTGTATCGTCAATGTCAAGATGAAGTCGATTCAGTATTGAGTAACGATGATGAAATAACAGTATCAACTGTTTCGTTTCTCACTTACACGGAAGCGGTGTTGAAAGAAACGCTTCGATATCATCAGCCTGTGCCTGTACTAGTTCGTACAGCGACTGAAGACAACACTCTTGTAGCTCGAGATAGAAAACGTATTCATATTAGAAAAGGAACAAGTGTAGTCATGTATCTGCACGTTCTTCATCGGTAAGAAAATCACTGACTTTCATGGTTCATTTTCTTTGCTTTGCTTTCTTCTGTAATCAATAGTTCTGAAAAGTATTGGCAAGAACCAGAGAAGTTCGATCCATTGAGATTCAACGGTCGCCATTCAGACATATTACTACCCTTTGGAGGAGGACCTCGTGCGTGTATCGGACAGAATTTTGCTATGTTGGAGGCAAAAATAATGTTGGCATTGCTTGTACGACGATTTCATTTCGAGCTTGTACCTGGTCAGAAACTTGTTCCAGATATTGCTGTCACAATCAGGTGAGTCATTTCACATTCTCCAATATCTCGTTACTCACATGATGATTCTTCTTAAGACCGAAATATGGTATGTGGATGCGAATTTCAAGACGATGACAACAAGTTCATTTCTATTGAAAAACTGCACATTGCTATTGTCACACCACTATGCTTCATTTTTTTGTAAGATATCAAAAATCTGAATTTGATTATTTGTCATTGTGATTCGCCCTGTGTGTGATTTTGAATAAATGTTCACTACATATTTGTTTATCAAGTTCGTAAGAGAAACGTAGTGAATATCTCAAATTCTTCCTTCCAAGAATGCAAAAAAACGTGCTATCTGAGCGATGAATGGTAAATTGAAAAGGTAAGTCGATATCGTTTCTCGATATGATCTCGAAAAGATGAAATTGTAGCTAAGGTTTCTTATATTCGAACGATGAGCTGACTACGATCATTGATTTTTCCTACAACGTAACAGAATTTGTCAAGATTGAGCTGCTTTTATAACTTGTACTTTTTTTCTTGTTTATGTAACTTCTAAAAGTTATGTTACATTGCACATTCACAATTTTCGATCAGATGTCACTCGATGGGACGTGCGAATGGCTGTTGTGTGAGAGGAGTTGGGATAGTGATCAGCTGGACGACCCTAGTTTGCCAATGACAGAATCTGATCACTTTTCGGAACTGAGGAATAACATGAATCAATGTGATGTTCAATGTAAAAACACCCGCTGTTATGCTCAGCTCAAGAATTAAGTGGACACAAGAGGCAAGATCATGTGCCACTGCGAACATCATGAGCATCACTGAAGTTGGCATGCCATAGGAGCCTAGCAGGACGACAACAACGACAATGCGGCGAAGAATTAGAATATTGCGGATGTGGGTGTGGCGTGGGCATTACATCGAATACATAACATTCGCAGCCACACCCACGAATTCGTTTTCCTGAAAAAGTTTTTCTCTAACGCAATAAAATTCAACTCTAAATTTTGAGACGTCGGTTTCAGATTTTGATTCCTCAATCTCGATTACCTATGGTCAAACTTTATGAAAATTCTTCTCTTTTTCTTGAATAAGTCCGTTTTTTAGTGAAGAAAACTGCATTTTAACTTTGTTTTCTTTTAAGTTAAAATGTCACCCCTTGTCGAGAATGATTCTTTCGTTTCAACAACAATGTTCTTTTTCTGTCTGAAATTGATTCACAATACTCGAAATAATCGTTCGATCAGAGAAAAGAGTCAACTTGTTGTGTTAGTAGAAGGGACTTGCTCTCTGACATGAATCTCAGGCGGAAATCAAATTCTTTTTTTTTGTTGCAAATAATTAAAAAATAATTTCTCTAAGATTTCAATCGTTCATTAGAGCATTTGAGATAGTGCGCTTAGTTTAGAAAGTATCTTGGCAGCTTTATTCATTCAAGAATAGTAGTTGATATCGTCAGGCTTATCGATCTGAGATAGTTCTTGAATTTGACGCACTTAAATGTAGAAAATTAGTTCTATATGAATGAAAGTTATACCATTTCATAGAACAGAAAATTCTTCATATTTTTGAGCTCTGAATGAAATTTTTCGAACAATAGTAAGACCGACAAAAAAAAGAGAGGACAAAAGTATTTCATTTAGTTGTAGGCGATCCGTTATAAATAATGAAAGTAAAACTATTAGAATAGAAGTCTTCAAAATGGTACGAGTTGTTCTTGTGCATTGCACATTTTCATGCTCTTTCCGTCGAACAGCAATGGCCCTTGAATTGAACTAATCTTTGACTTCACAGCTTTTAGACAATTGTGCATGGTTTTATATTCGCAGTTCAAGACTGCCTTGTTTGCTGGGAAGAAAAAAGTGTTCAAATAAATCTAATCGACAAACTTCTATTTGATGATATGATAAGAAGATCTTACCTTCGATGAAGGGTTGAAGTGTATCACATTCATTATATTCCCAACATTGTTCATTGAGCGTCCAAACAAAATAATGAACGAGATCTTCGATCTGATCTCCATCATTCTTTAGTCCAATTGAAAGATCACGTGCGTGAGCTTCTTTTACCAGTCAGACATTGTAATTGATCTGATCATCATAGATAAGTTTGGATCCTCCTCCCTAATTTTCTGTAGTATAGGCATCAACATTATCTGGTTCTACTCCATCACAACCCATTATTTTGGCTTGATCCAATCGAGTACGCATTTTTAGATCAAGCATATCGATGCGGCGAATGTCCAACCACCATTCACCTTTCCTAGCTTTTTTTAGAAATGAAGATAGCAGAGAAAATAATAGGAAATTGACACTTTTCAACCTTGAAGTTTGTTATCCTTGACTGAGGCCGGAAAGAGATTTTTATTTGAACGCCAATCTTCGGAGCTTCCGGCACTACATTAAAAATAAAATTAATTTTTTTCTAAAACTTGCCTAATGCTACGTACTTTGGAATTTAGTTCAGCAATTTGTAAATAATCAATTAGAATATTAGTTTCTCGCTCACAGATGGATACATATAATAGATGAAAACTGAAGTTCTTGTTCTCAAGAGGGAAAAATCATCTAATGGACGGGGTTTTCATGATATCAAATTTCTATACCTAAAATAACAAATGACTTTCTTTGCCGAGTCGCTTGAGTTGAGTAATTGTGTCCACAGGTGTATCCCAGAGATCAATGCCGTACATGATGGCATTCTTCGTCGTATCGATGTTGCCCGATAGTCGCCATATCCAATTGGTCAGAGGAGCTGGTTGCCAATAACCATCCATGCTTGAAACGAACAGAAACAGCAATAGAAAAGCTGTTGAAATCATAGTTGTCCTTCGATTTTATCTGTTTTTACTCTGCAATAAACAAAGATGCAAGCGAGTATATAGAGCATCTTTCATGTTGACATAATGTCTGTGCTCTTTTCGATTATTGGACAAAAATACTTCGATGTTAATTCCACTTCTCTACTCGGTAATCAATTTACATGAAACTACATTTTATGTATGTATCTATTCTACCATTGCGCACACTTGGTAAACATATGATGCATCCGTAAAATTGATTAGTTACCTTCACGATTCTGTCTGTAAATGTCAATCGGGCAAATACCTAGTTCTCTTTATGCCTATTCAATTCTTCTCCTATATACGGTGAATGTGATGAGAAAGAAAATGTCATCGCAGATGTGAAATAGACGAATATCCCCATTGGTCATGTGCACAGTCAATTATTCATAGCACATAGCAATCAATGATCGATTGGATCATGAATCAGAATCACGCCCGCGTACTATGAGTTTTTCTCGTTCTAGTATGATAAATTCGATTTATTTTCATACTTCTTTCTGCTTCAGTGCATTTTCTAAATGACTGATCATTTCTATTCAAATAATAGTGACAAAAAAAACGAATTGCCGTTTTTTAGTTTCATGATATTTGAAGTTGATCAATGGATGAATTAAGGCATTTGGTTTAGCTCAATATGTCAGTGTGAAACTAAATAATATTTTTTCAAAAAGCTTTTTAATGTTGAAACAACGTCTATCAACACAACATATCTGTGATTTAAATGATCGTCAATCGCCCCTTACTTACGTTATACTTGTATTAAGCGTGTGTTATGTTCTCTGTATTATGTGTAATCTCTTGACCGATTGCTGGCTTAACATTATCTCATGCTGTTCTCGATTAAGTATTTCGTTTGCACAGAGAAAAAGGCACACTTGAAGGTAGAGTACAATCGAATACACATCGTGACTTCCCAGGTCGACAATTACGGACTTCGTATGCGACTGTAAACGGCCGTATGCGCTCCCTATACGACCATTTACGGTCGTATATCGCCGTGACCGTATACAGACATATACAATCGTATACGGAGAAGTACGGATCAAAACGGAGATCATATACGGACTCTGTATACGAGGACCGTAAACAACAGTTTTTTTTCTCCGTATATGGCCGTTTACGACCGTGCTTGTTCGACCTGGGTAATGGCGCAGACAATCATGCTTCTCCATTTGTCGTTGCAATATCTACCCAGAAGAGGCAAGAGTGTGAGTGTGGGTGTAAATTTTCTTTTCAGTAACCTCCACATCCTTCATTTCGTTTTTCTTCTTTGTTATCGCCCTTCGTCCACATCTCCCGTCAGTGTTGTACTACTGCTATGTACAAACCTTTTCAACAGTGTGTACATTTGACCAGAACTAAAAGAAACTGAGAAAAGGAGGCAAACAAACAAAGACAGAGCAGAAAGAGTGGCCACGCTGCAAAGGTAAGAAATAAGTCAATTGAGAAAAACACAAACGGTGTGTGACGGAGAAAAAAATTCCAATCAGCAACAACATATTATGTAATTTTGCCACAACATTTCCGTTTCGATTACTTTACGGTAGTGAGTAAATTGCGAAGAAAAATCTAACAACAAACTAAATTATTTTGAATGTTTAATAATTAGCACCGAGTCGTGGGGAATAGTCTATCTAATTTCTTCTCCCATTATTTTCGTTAACTTNACCAGGTTGAAATAGTAAAAATATTTTGAAAAGTTGAGCTGTCACTAATTGTCGGTCCGGGTCCGGGTTTGATCTTACACTTGGACCCGAACCGAAATTTCTTTTTTAACCCGACGCCCGAACCGACCCGAAAAATTTTACCCGAACCCATGGTCCGGTTCGGTTCGGTTTCGGGTACCCGACCGGGTTGCAGTACTCTAATCTGGATTGTTGAAGTGTAGTGACAAGAACAATACATTGACACCCATAGTTTTCGCTGATTGTTTAGTGCTAATTTATTTATGATTATATGCTGTATTTTTATTGAAAATAAAACTACACGTGCCATGGTTAAACTTTGTTTTAACGTCATATGTTAGTCGATTCGAGATTGACCTAGACGAATCCGCGATTAACCTAAGCCAATCTGTAAAGTACCTAAAACTTTCAGATGAATCTTTGATTGAACATATAATAGCTAATCAATCCGAGAATAGTCTAAATTTATATCTTTTTAATGCCAAATCTCAGATTGGACACGTCCGAAGTGAGATCATATATGTTGGCCTTAACAAATCTTAGATCGGACGCTTGCATGTATATAAATCTTATAATAAATTAAATTTCTTGTTATTTTATTTTTCATAGGTCAAATACAACACCCCTTAAGTGGGCAGAAGATATGTGTTATACTCTAATAATAATATTTAATTTAAGTACTTGGATAGACCTAAATAGTGTTTGGATTGAATTACCATTAATAGTGAATAGTGCACCTGAACGTTGGACATTACCATCAACATTATCATTAGTTATAAGCCTTGCTAATATATTTCCACTTCTAGTTGTTATATTACGTTGGAAATTAGGTAGATATTATTCTGAAATTCCCTTCTTATATATTATTATAATTGTTGGGATAATTGCTTGTTGTTCAATTGGTTTATTTTGGAATCAAAAAACATATATTGGTGGTAAAGAACATAGTGTTGCATTGATTACTGCCGTATTTGCTTTAGCAATTCTTGATTGTACATCATCACTTGTTTTTTGTGATTATATGAGACGACTTAAAGCTAAATATTTACATGCTATGTTTTTTGGTGAAAGTTTAACAGGTACATTACCAACATTACTTGCATTAGCACAAGGTATTGGAGGTGAAATTCAATGTATTAAAAATAATTCTACATCATATATTCAACCTATTTATTCTGAAGCTCGTTTTACTGTATCGACGTTTTTCTTTCTTGTTACTAGTATTATAAGTTTTTCATTATTAGCTTTTATGACCCTTCGATTGACATCTATTATTAAATTAGCTAAAGCTGATGATGAAATTTGTTCAGAAGTCAATAGTGAAGCAAATGAAATGTTATTTATAACTGATGAAAATATTTTGAAATTGAAAAAAATCTCTTTATCTACACCAAATTCAATGACAAGAAAGCAATATTTTATTCTTCAATCGTTTAATATTATTAATTCAGCTATTTTATATGGCTGTTTACCAGCATTAATTACTTATTCATTATTACCATATGGTCAAAAAGTATTTTATTATTGTAATATTCTTTTCCCAATATCATATCCATTAGCTGCACTTTATGGTTGTGTACATTCAACATTATCAACTTGTTGGATTATAATTGGTTCAATATTTGGTTGTTTAATTTGTTTTTTTATTATTATTATTGCTTTTCAAAGTCCATGTCCAATATGGGCAGATACATTACATGGAGGTATTATTATGATAGTTGCTTGGTCTTTTGCATCATTTATTCTTGCATATGTACGTATTGCTAGTGGAAATCGTATTAAATTAGCATGGGGAAAAGAAAATGGATTATTTTATTATGGTTTAAGTGTTCAAATCGGAATGATAGCTGGTGTTTTACCAATGTATTTAGTTATTAATGTTTATCAATTATTAAAAGATCGACAACCATGTGTTACATATTGTTTGTAAAACGCGAAAAAACAATTGAAATGATGCTATTTGTTGTTTTTGTTTATGTTCTATTTGAAGTGTAAAATCATATGAAGTGGATAAGTAAATGAGACGATAAACAATAGAAAAATGTTTGCGATTATACGTATATATTGATGAATTAATTAAGTGATGAAATATTAAGATGAAGAAACATGTCCTAATTTTAAGAATGAACACTTTCAGATAATATGCACTGTTTTCAAATGATTATACATCAATTTGTATAAATAATAATCAGTCACATGACGGATTTTTTTTGAAATACAGAGTAGTGTAACCAAGTAATTCTGAGCCATTGCCCAAACATTCGAAGTCACGCAAAGTAAACTCTGACATAAACTTCTCCACTAGACAAAATCCTCTCAGGTGCAACTGAATGTGATCCCAAGTGTCACAATGAGATGAAATGAAGATTCACCGATGAGTTTTATTAAATGATGAACAAGAGAAAAAAATAATAATTAACAAGAGAACGAGAATTATGTGAATAACTAAAGAAGTAATTGATTGAAATAGTATTCTGCAACCAGATCGTGTAGCCAGCAGCTGGAGTATTGGTCCGAGTAAACACTCGGCGGGTCGGCTCAAATCCCGAGTATTATTTCATAACCGAACGCGACTTGATAAGTAATAAAATTTTGACGTTTCAAAATATTTTTACTTTTCAAGCTGCTAGTTTATATAAAAGCATAGAAGTAAAAACCGGTTCAATCATGATTCCGTATACTCAGCGAAATCAATCGATTTTGAGAAGCAGAAAGACATCAAGTGCATTACCTAATTCACTTGCTTCTTTGCGAAATTTGAGGTAATCTCGTTGTTCTTTGTTGGTGTTCATGAAAAAAACTAAATAGTAGACTTTTTCATATTAAGTTAAAGTTTGGATAGCATACTGTAACTATGAAAGTATCTTCCTGGTGTTGATTAGCTCCAGTCTGAGTCCGGATGCGAAAAGTTATATTCGTAGAGGACACTACACTGAAAGCAGTGATTAAAAAGAAGTTTTAGTAAGAAAATTAAGACGTGGATGATGAAGATAAAAGCTAATGAACTGAGTATCAGTAGCAAAGATAAGTTTATAATTATGAACGAATCAGTGCATCTAACGAAAAAATAATTAATAACGATCAAAACAAAAAACCAGCACGAAAACAAAGTAATCACAAATACGAACAAATGTACACACAATAAGAAAAAAGAAAGAACATAGGTGACAACTAATACTCTCACATCCCTATGCCTACTGTTAAAATTCTGGTTACGCCACTAGAAATAAAATGAAGTGTTTGTTCCGAAAATTTTTCCCGAGTATTTATCAAATACTGTATATATCCATTGGGACTCGTCCAAGATAAACAAAAACTTTGAAGATTGAATATTCTTATGGTTTCAAAAAACTATATCTTTTAATAAGACTTCATTGTGATCTTTTCAAAGATATAGTCCATTTTAATTCTTTAAAAATTAGATGTGAAGACTAACATTATGTTCATCGATCTTGACGAACTGAAATATTTCTCAATTTCAAATCGAGTTAAAATAATACTTGAGTCTTCGTAATTATCATCTTAAAATATCTTTATCATATTGATTGGTATTACAAATTCATTTATAGTGCAATCTATTATCTTAACACTACAAATCAAGTCATATTTTTAAAGAGAATTCAGCTATGATCTTGACAAGTAAATTGTCATTAATCTGATGTAAATCTTTATTACTAAGCATTGATATGATTCTCCTCAATTTCTCTTATTCTTACATAACATCACAATTCAAAAAAAAAAGAAAATTCAAATGAATCCACTCAAACATCCGATATTACATCCAACATCAAGGTGTCAATCTTCTAGACATTATTATGATGAGAACAAATAGATGCACTAAAAAAAGAAGAAAGGAAAAGATTGATCAAAACGTTCTCTACTCTATTGAATAGTAAGTCATTTCGGCACGTATACATAGACAAATATTCAACATTTGCAGATGCTTAGCAAAGGATTTGCTAACGACGTACAAATGATCGATTCGATTTTTTTCTCTTTCTGTTCTATTTTTTCATAGAAAACTCGAATATAACCAATAAAACGAAAATTCATACTCTTCGAACAATTTCCGTTTAGAAAAAATTTTCTAACACATTTTCTATTTAGAGAAAATATCATTGATCGATTTTCTTGTTCGACTTCTTATGTCAATTTATACAATTTGTTTTTGTTTTAGCATTGATTAAGAATGTGAATTATTTCCGGCAATAATCATCCCATAATATATTTTCTATAGATGAGAAAAAAACAAAATAGTTTATTTCGAAGCTAACCATTATACAATACACAATAAATTTCTTTTTTTTTTCTCTCAATATTTATTTATCACAGACCATTGAATAAATCGAATAAAAAAAAAGAACAATTATCCTGTCCACCATGTATGATGATAATGATAATAATTGGTCTGTGGATTTGAATAATCATTTATTGATGATGAAGATTCTCCTGTTGTTGTTGTTTCCCAAATAGATGGTTGTTCGAGATTCATTGATGATGGAAGTGGAGGAGGTAGTGTTGGTGGTGGTGGTAAAGGCAATGGTAAAGATGAACCATGGTTTCCTTTTTGTTTCTATTTAAAAAGAAAATAGAATTTTTTTTACGATATTTTTTATTTTATTACTTTTCGAAATTTTGCTCGTCGATTTTTAAACCAAACTTTAACTTTAGCTTCAGTTAATTCTGTTTGTGCAGCTATTTCTTCACGAAAATTAACATCTGGATATATATTATAAGTAAATGTCATTTCAAGATGTTGTAATTGACTTGATGTAAAATGTGTACGTAAACGTCTTGGTCGTTTATTATTATCATCATCATTTGAAAGTTTTTTTTTATTTGAATTTGATTCTATTATTAATGATGATGAATCATTTTGATTTTCATTTGATTTAATACTTGAAGATTCATTACATGATTGTGATGAATTATATTGCGAATAACGTATATTTGGTTGTTGTGGATAATAATTCGAATCATCATTTGCTAATGAATGAAAATAATATTGTGGATAGTATTGTTGTTGATATTGATTTTGATTATAGAAATAATTATTTGCATCAAATGAAACATCATTTAAACAAGTAAATGATTGAGAATATGTATTATCATATGGTAATGGATCATTATGAATAGGTAACTTTTCTGGTGTAGTCATGATTCTGAAAGAAAAAACAAGAAGAATTGAGTTTTGTGATGGTTTGTCAATTGATTATGTATTTTTGTAATGCTATTGAAAATATGACTAGTGCCATTGAGAGTATAGGTAATGATTCTCTGTCTTTCTCTCTCTTTCGCCCTCGCTCTATGTCAACATGATTGGTTTTTTCTTTTTGATTGACCAATCAAATGATCTTACCATTTTTTTTCGGGTTCTTTTTTTTTCTATTTCCTTATTTATAAAATTCTGCTAGATATGAATATCATAAACAAATGCAAATACTATCTATTCGTAGTGATAATTGAAAAAATGATGATTAGTTTCTTTGCTTCTATGTCGCCGCATTTCTTGATGATGAAGAAAACGAAACGCCTCTATTTGAACAGGACAGAACGGTGTATATATGAGTATCTTCTTTCACAATATAATAGATGAGAGACAAAACGACCGATCCTAGTTGTGTATACATTCGTTTTACGATCGATGCACGATGTTGATTGGGGATTAGTTGTATAATGGAAATATATATATATAGTGAAAGAGAAAACTATGATATGATCTAAACAGAGATAGGTGTGCTCTGCTTTTTTTTTCTTTGTCCTAATGAGATATATTCAAATTAAGACGATATGATTATTCTTTGGAAATATGTTTTTTTGTAAGAGAGAAACTCATCGTATCAATGAATTAGTGTTAAATAATTATTATAAAATGTTAAGTAAACATCAGTTAAAGAATTTGATTATGGTTAATGAAATATCAGCTAAATTTTTCATTTAAATTGATTTAAATGTGTAATTTATTTAAATAATTTATTTGTTTTGGTGACATTTTTATCATTTTTAATAGAAAAAAGAGTTGTTAGTTTGACTTGAATGATATATCTATATATATAGAATAAAAAGTAATTAATAAATTCAATCAAGATTGTAGTTAATTATTTATTTTTGCTACTTTGAATAATCTATGGAACTCTTTTAGTTTTGTAATTCATATTTTAAAGAATCATTTATTTTTTATAAAATGAAGAATATAATCTTTATCGCTAGTAACTCCAACGATCGGTCACCAGAAAAAAAATTGTTTTCGGAAAGCAGCCATTAGAACAATTCATTCGAGATTGAAATATGAATCCTGAAATAACAGCTATTACTCATATAAAAACATGATTAAGGCCCTCTTCTTCAAAAATCAATCTTAGGTCGAGTACATTCAAATCACATAAAATTTTCAGCTCTATGCCAAAACATTTTCAGAAGATACTCAATAATGAAAGGTTAAAAATCCTCACTTGAAAATCAAAATAATTCTTCCTAAGTCTTCATTCAATATATTTAATTTGTTGTTGTTTGAAAGAGTATGTCATGATATAGAACATGACAGGACTCTAATCGAAAAAGACTTTCGACTTTTTCTGAAAAACGTATATTTTTCAAGCAGAAAATGACGAAATAATCTAAAATTTTCGGTAAAGCACGAGATGTCAAATAGAAAGATACATCGTTAATGAAAGACCAGACACTGGGCTATCTTCCTATGCCATTTATCTCAATTTTCATTGTTTGTCGACGAAAATTGACTTTATTGAGAAGGTGCCTTGACGCACCTGTTCAAGTCCATCCTATATGCATTTGTATATTCTATTCGATTCAATCAACAAAATTCAATCAATATTATTCACCAACCTTTTAGTAATATATAAAAATAAACAGTTCATGTCACTTTCATGAAGATTTCTATCAGCATATGTAATGTTCATTGGGAATAGATCCAAAAAATCTTGCTTCATACTTCAACATTCATTTTAGTTTATGTTTGACATGCGACAAAAAAGCTTTTTTTTCAAAGTCGATATTATATTGAAAATTGTTCTTCCTTGTCACAGTTCAGAATTTTACGTATATCCTACTTACACAATGGAGCTTGATATTGATCCTACATATCTAATCGATTGTCTTGTTTTCCTCGTACCTCAAGATTATTTCAACACATTCAGTTTCAATTTTTACCAAAATTTAATCTCATGTTCGTAGTTTGTCGACTTACAATATTAGCACTCTATGTCATATATTTACTCTACCAGACTAGAAATACTAAAATGTTGTGCATTGATTTCATTCGAAATTGATCATACATGACATGCAAAAATACAAGAACGTGTTACGATCAAAAGTCTTGTATTTCAACCTATGGAACGAGAATTTGCACTTTTTACAATATTTGAACTAAAAAACAAATGAAACATCGTTAAAATATTTTTTAGGTAAGTCTCCCCATTGAAAAGAAGAATGAAATACGAAACCGAACAATCAGCTTTTTTTGCATGTGATGTATGGTTGATATGAGTGTCACTGTATTTCAAAATTTGAAAAAAAAATCTTATTTAGAAGTTATTTCGAAAAAATAAATTTATATTGTGGAAAAATTAATCAGTAAATAAATATTGACTTCGTGTCTCTTTCTGCACATATAGAATAACTTCGATTTTAAAAATACCTCATGTAAAATTTATCTGCTTATTGATCACTTTCGTAAAATCTATATGTTAGAAAACCCTTTATACATCTCTCGATCAACAAAAAACATCTTCTTATAGTGAGTACAAATGAAATTTGATTGAAACAGTTGAATTTCAAATCATTTTAAAAGATTATAAATCATTGCGTGAAAAAATGTTTACAAGTCGTCCTCGTATTGATGGTTATAAAGACCATTTTAATAAATCACAATTTAATATTATTCTTTTAATGTCACTTCAGAATTTAAAAAGTTTAAATAAAGATAAAAGCTTAAACTCGAACATCAGTATTATATATTTGTAACATAGAAAACAAAAATTTATCAAATCCCACGTTTACAAGGATTTGGTTTTGATAAAATAAGGACGAAAATTTTTTGAGTCTGATCCAACTGAGAAAAAAACAATAAAGTAATAGTAATGGAAATCAATTTGAAAACAAGTCAGTGTTTTATTGATTTGGATCTTCATATATTATTCCATCAACGAAAAACAAACATCATAAGTTTTTAGTTTAGCTACAAGAATATCAATCATTATCATGGACATCGTTTGATGAATTCACAGCTTGATAATATGCTATTCAGTTCCTTACAATATCCATCACAGGCACATGTAAAACAAATTTAGAAACCTATGACTGTAAATATTCTATTGTCGTTATGATTTATTGTGGTTATTATGTTATATATAATCCAGCAAAATTTCAAGATTTAAGAAAACGACATGGACGACTGCAAAAAAAGTGAGAACAGCTTTATTTCGATGGCTTCATTTCTCTCATATAACTTTTTTTTTCTATCCTTCAATCAGTTACTCTTTTTTTCACTATTTTAAAATAAACTAGATGATGTAGCATGCATAGGAATAATGGCATCTATTAAATCAAACTGATTTGCAATGCTATGAATTTATTATTTTTTTGCTTAATTCAACTGTGCTTCAAAAATAATTTTCTCATAAAACAAGAAAATTTCCAATGTTAACCACAGATAATAAAACATTATCTGATAAAGTTCAACTAATAAAATCTACATTACAAATGCAATTTAGAAAAAAAATCTATTAGCACAATCTCTGTACACCTAAAATGTGGAATACAATATAGTTGCTGTTATTAATCACAGGGAGATTGTTCTAGTCTGTCTATTTTGAGACACATTTATTCATCATCGTTTTACGTAATACTCCGGAAATGCAATAAGCAGGTAGTTTCTATATATCAGAACGAGACTTTATTGATGTACAATATGTGACATTCCTATGATTGTGCATGTCATGATTCATGATGAATGAGAGACGTTGTTAAGTATGTCTGTCATGTCTGTAAAATGTCGTTGTTAGGATGTCTGTGGAAAGTCCACATGTCTATCCTTATACTTTAACATTTCTGTTATATTGTGTTTTACAAATATAATAAATTATTAATATTGTCATAGGACATTTGAATATAACTATTGAACAATGAACAACTCATATGAATAGATCAATTAGTTTTATTATGAGATTATTAATAAAACAATGGCAAAATATGAGAAACATTTATGTTAGTAGTACAATAGGAAAATTTCATCGTTTTTATTAAAAGATTTAGTTTGTTCATTTCGTTATACAAAAAAAAAAGAAAAGAAAGAAAAGTTGAATCTTGGATATCTACAATAAATGAACATCTGACAAATGTGTTTTATTTTATTTTCCTTTTTTTGTTGTTTCTTCTGTTCATATCACAGTCTAGAAAAACTAAATCACTGAAAAGATTTTACAATCGACCAGATAAAGAAAATAAAATATCAATTATCGATGGTGACATTTGATTCTTTCTTGCTATATCTAATGGTCTATTGAAAAGAATAAAATTCAATTAGATATAATATGAAACTAAAACAAAACAAATTATTTACGTTCGATTTTCCTTATTGATTGCTTCAACAAATGATGAAGATGTATTTCGTTTTAAAAGACTTTCAACAATTGGTTCATTGTTCTAAAAGAAGAAAGCAAGAATAGCAAAGAATGAAAACCTTTTCTTTTTATTTTGAACATACGAATATACAAGCATAATGAAGAATATTATTTCGTAAATGATCAACTGCATCAAAATGCTGACATTTCGAAACTAACATATCTAAATAAATAAAAGCAAATTAATATTAGAATAGATCACTTATTTTTTTTTTTTAGAAAACTTAATAATTTATATAAGAAATGTTTATCATTTGTTTTGATTGTCTGAGAATCTGTCTAGAATGAATGATATTTCGATCAATGAAGAATAACGTACATTGATTTAACTGATATTGTTCCAGGAATTTACTCTATATTAGATCTCAATCTGACTAACAAAATGCCCGAACAGATTAATCGTTTCTGAGCCGAAGACTTGTGCATCATGCAGACTCTAATGAATTATGAATATCCCGAAAAGAGTTTGGGTTTATAGATTATTGCTGTTGGTGTATTGCATTTTTACGATATCTATCAATACAATCTCGTGGCTATATATATAGTTGCTTCCACCAAAGCTCACTGCGATGTAAAATTTCAAGTCGTAATTAGGAAATCATTTTCGCTGATGTTCATGAGGGGCCTCGCAAGTTATATTAATAAATACCGTAAAATGTAGTATGTGGGTAGCAATCGCCTATAGACGCGAATTATTATCGAAGCATTCATAATTCATTAGGATCTAAAAGATGCATTTGGTACCAACTTTAAAGTAATTAGTCAATTGAAAGATTTCTCTCATTAGAATATTCATGAAAAGACTAAATTGTATAATGTTTTAAGATGTTAATGAAATTGATCAACAATAAGATTAAAGAATTTGAAAAATGTTCAGCCTTGTGAATGTCAAGAATAGAGCTATGCATGTCCACCATGATTATGATTAGTTGAACTACTCATATACCAATATTAGTAAATAAGAATTTATCGCATGAGATATGAGTTTTCGTTCCCTGCCCTTTGCTTTTTAAATGTCATCGATTTAAACACAAATAACTCACTTGTATTCTCAATTAACATACCTAATCAAACTTGTTTCGTCATATCTTCACATCTCAGTTATAATAATAGCAAAAAATTATCAAATTTACTATTTACATTGAAATATCAAATAAACAAAAGATTTTACTAACCTTGAAAAGCAGAGAGAGAAAAGAACGATTAACAATTTATTTCTTTTCTCCAACTTTAACATTATCAAATTTTCAAAATCTCAAAAACTTCTTATTCATACCTATTGTACTGGAATCGATTTCATTGATAATCGCATACATAATTGGTGTACGTTGTAAATGATCTTTAACATCAACATTAATATCATCATAATGAAGTAATATTTTTATACACTCAGATCCATTTTTTATCATTGATGCTAAATGTAATGGTGTAAATCTAAAAATACATTAATGTTAGTATATTTTTAAAGATTTATTCTGTTTTTTGTTTCTGTACTGTTCAAGTTTTGTTGGTAAATTGATCATAGTTGAAATACTATCTGTTTGTAAAGCATTTAGAATTGCTTTAAGACATGTTGAATCAGCACATATACAAGCAAGATGAACAGGTGTTATACGACTTGTTGTTAAACATCGAAGACTAATTTCAGAAGCTAGTAGAATACGAACTGCTGTTTCATGTCCTAAAATATTATGTAAATAATTAAAATAAAAAAACAAAAACAAATTATTTTGTTAATTACCTCTCAAAACGGCATAATGTAATGGACTAAATCCATCAATATCAGCAACTTGTTCGTAATCATACTAAAAACAAGAAACAAACAAAAAAAAATAATTTTATTTATTTCAAATATTAATTTGAATAATTTACATCAGCTAAAGTTGATAAAATAGTTATATTTCCAGTTGCAGCTGCATAATGTAATGGTAATCGTTTATTCTTATCAATAACATTAACTTTTAAATCATGTACATCAAGCAATTCTTGTAAACTTTCTTCACAATTATGAATCGCACAATAATGTAATGGTGTTAGCAATGATAAATCTGTTACATTTGGATTTGCACCACCGAAATTAATTAATAAACGTATACAATTTGGTGAAGAATGTTCAACACAATAATGAAGAGCCGTTCTAAAACGAAATAATATGCGTAATAGTATTCCTAAGTTTTTCGCTTTTCGTCATATAACTAAGATTTGAAATGTTGCATAAGTTATTCTATGTAGATCAATATTAGCTATTAGAAAGTTGATAGATTATTCCTTAGTTCTCAGAAACGTGACAAATCAAGTTTCATTTTTTCGCTCCTCGAACCAGATATTCACGAGAAATGAATTTTATGTCGTTATACTTTCGTGCTTTTCGAGCTACTACGACTTTCATATTTTTTACCCTTTCGTCCTTTGAGCTCCTTTAGTCCTGTTGAATATAAGTTGACTGTGCGTATGCGAAAATAGCTGGACGAACAGAATACATTTGATTTAATCAAATTTTAAACGTAGAATTTCATTAAAAAGTTCAAATATGTATTTTAATTTTTATTCAAGTAATATGGGAAAAAATATCATGCTCATTCTTGCACACTGAGATATAGCTACCTTATAGACTGTTTAACAGTACAAATTCGAATAAGATAATGAGTAACACGGTTAGTCAATTCCATAGTAGTAATGTCGATTGAAACGCCTATCTGTATTTTCATTGTAACGTTGTCGTATACAGTCGTTTACAGATCAGGTCAATATATAAAATTTCCTCTCCAAAGAAACTCTTCAACAATACTACTTGTTATGAACTATGTCTTTCGAAGCAGATTGATAATCTGAACTTAAGGTCTCGTTTCCTATAATCATGTTAACATTTGATATACAGTTCTACAGGACAGTCTCGAATTCCAAAAAATCCCGTTGATTTTGTCTCACGAAATATTTAGGATTGCCCCGAGCATTTCCGACATGGAAAAAGTGGGATTCGGTAGGACTTTAAAAAAAAGTGTGCCCTGCAAGATTCTAGCTTCATCATATATACTTACTTTCCATTTTTATCTCGAAGATTAATAATTGCTTTTAAATCATCTTGGTTAGCTTGTAATTCTTGTAATAAAGCAACTAAACATTCACTTTGTCCACTTAATGCTGCATAATGTAAACTAGTTTTTCCATCCACAGGATTTATTTTTTTAACATTTACTTTTCTATGTAAAAGTATATGTGCACATGAACAATGTCCATAATAACAAGCTAACATAAGTGCTGTCATTCCATCATTCATTGTTTCATTTAAATCAATATTCTTATAATTTTCAAGAATATATTCTAATGAATTATCTTTTCCATGTAAACAAGATAAAAATAATAAATTTGTTATATCAAAGGTTTTATTTGATACTGAATTAAAAAGTATTTTAAGTAAATATGTATCATTTTGCATAATACAATATGATAAACATGTTTCACCATGTTTTGTACATATTAATACATCACTACCAGCACGAACTAATTGTTCAATTACATCTGATGAATTACAATAAACAAGAATATAATGTAATGGAATAGCTCCATATGTATGACATTTTATATTAACATCAGCACCATATTTTAATAAAATATCAATTGCATCAAGTCCATGCCATTTAATACTTAATTACATATATATATATATATAAGTTTTACATTTCCGAAATTATTGAAAAAAAACTCTTACTTACCATGCATAATGTAATGGTGTAAGTCCAAATGTATCTTGTTGATTAATAATATCTTTATTCATTTTTTTAAAATAACGTTCAATGAATGTTGTTAAACCTGAATGAGCAGCATAATGAAATGAATGACGTCCAATTGAATCAAGTATTAATAATGAGTATTGTGCTTGTTCAATTAAATTTCCTCCATTTTCAGCCATTAAATAACTAATAGACTGATAATCAAAATTTTTTAAGGCTATATGAAGTGGTATTAAACCATATTTATTTTTTTGACATAATAGATTAGGTTGATGAGAAATTAAGGCAAAAAGAATATTTGATTGATTATATTTACTCATTAATGAAGTTGATAAATGTAATGATGTATTATTATCATTATCAACTAAACTTGGATCAGCACCTAACATAAAAAAATCAATAAAATTATCGACATGAAAGGAACGTATTGTTTTTGACTTTTACCAGCAGCAAGTAATTTATGAACAGCATTTACATTATTATGTAAGATAGCTATATGTAATGGAGATTGATTTTTGAAATTTTTTGTATTGACTAATGATGTTTTTAGTTTAGATAATATATGTTGAATGGTATTTTCTCCTATGGATTTCGTTGCAGCAGCAAAATGAAGAAGAGTCTTTGTAAAAAGAACAAAAGTATCAGTTAGAATCGTAGATTTTTAGAGATGAAATTGTCTATTTATTAAAAAGTTACAAATGAAAGAAAAAAAAACTGAGATCAATAAAACATGTATACATATCAGAAGGAACTAAACGATATAATGCTCTTAAGTTTTAATGGTTTACAGTTTAAACTATCGGTTTGAGAATATTACATGTGATATGACGAAAATGATTCGCTTTTAAATATTTTTGAAAATGTTTCATTGCACAGAGGATGGTTTTTTATCAAATTTTATAAAAAAAAAGAATGAATGAAAATGATTGATTTGAGCTAGACCTACCATTCTTTTTAATCAAAACTTATAGTGGTGGATATAAGTTTAAAACAGTTGTATCTTTAAGTTTTCTTCTCGAATGTAATAGCTAGTAAGAATCTGAAAAAAAAAACTCTTGTGTAGCTGAAAGAATTCTTTATCAGGATTCGAAAACTCAAAGACTTCAACAAAACTGTTGGAATAAAGGTGTTCGGAAATTAAGATCTCAAAACCAGATTTCTAGCATCCATTGGAAGCTTTTGGAAAAATATTTTATGTCAGGCATGTTGTCTGCCATTATACATACAACTGTCGGATCTTTTAACAAACTATATCTAACATTGGATTTCAATTAGAATAAAACATGGCAAAGTACGACTACAGATTTGCAGTTTCAGTTTATTAAGTATCAACTCACGAGAGAACATTCTCAGATGTCTGCGTCCTTTTCTACTTATATTTTGCCCACAAGTAGACCTTGGTGAGTAACAAAAAAGCCTCCAAAAAACAAATTGTGCTCATGGGTGTTCCTTGCTACGTTTTAAATTGTTCCAGTATTTTCTATGTGTATAAAAGTTATAGCAAAGGCTTTTTGATGAGTATTAAAAAATTAGGAGGTAGTAAAACGTTTTCAGAGTGAACTTAATGATAAAAATAGATTATACTAGACTTTCCAGTGTTCCATCCTGAAGAAGTTTGCAGATGATAAGTCCACTTTAAACAAAATTTAAGGCCTTCTATATTTCGATAGTCACGAATTAGCATTTGTTATTACTTTCACATGCAGGAGAAAAAGTCAAAAACTTTAAAAATCAGTAAGGAACACTGATGAGCATGATGGCAGGTCAAAAAGATGCGGACAACTGGGAATGTTTTCTTGTCAATGTCGTTAGTGCCCACTGAAGCATTGCAACACATCGCTACAAAAAATGGCAGACCTTGATAGAGCTGATTTCTCACTGTTGCAATGAACGCGGAGATCAGTGTAAAAAGTGTTCGAGTGGGCTCTGTGTAGAGTTCGGCGGCTTCGGTTCGATTCCCAAAATATTACGTAGAATGGAAATCGTTAAATTATTTGATCGATAAGAAAATTTTAAATCTATTTTGAGATTTTTCACTGTTGAATTATTGAGATTAAAGGCGCTACATGTTTCGGTACTTAAAGAAAACAATATTATACATAAATACTGAGATCTTTAATTTCAAGAATGAAAATATGAAGATTTCTCGACATAGATTTAAGAATTTTTGTAATTTATGTGATGACTTAACAGTTCCAATTTCAGTTTTTTGGAACCGTCGAACTCTAACCCTGTGTCTCTGATTCACTATTGCTCGGTATTTACACCAATGTTGCACATCACTTAGTACAACAATCTAAGACTTTGGATTTTTTTTTTCTTTCAATTACAAATAATATGAACATGTTCGACTTTATTTTATGTTCAGTATTCAACAATTCTTCTATCATTTCTATTTTAAATGAATACATACATTCCCTTGTTCATCTGTTTCTGTCAATATTGGAGCTTTTGAATGATTATTAAGCAAATCAAAAATATCTATATTGCCAAAATAGGCAGCCAAATGAATAGGTAAACTACCATTATGTGTTCTTGCATTAATATTAGCATTTGCATCAAGTAATTTTCGAATACAATCAATATGATTACCAATAATACAAAGATGTAAAGGTGTTAGGCCCTTGAAAAACAAAGAAAATTTATTTGATATTCTTTTTTACATATAATTAGTTAATCATACTTGATCATTAATACAATTTAGATTAACATGAGCATTAAGTAAAATATTCAATATTTCAATTGATCCTTTCGTTGATGCATAATGAAGTGAACAATTATGTTTACGATCGCATAAATTAACATTTGCTCCTGCATTAATCAATAATTTAACCATCTAAAAGCGTTTTAAAAATTTCAGAACGTATTGGTTTTTTTTTCTTCTATATCTTTTACCTCAATATTTCCAGTCATACACTAAATTAATAAAAAATAAAAAAATAAAAATAAAATTTCTATTAAAAACTTACAGCATAATGAAGAGCTGTTAGTCCATATTGATCAGTTGTATCAACATTTGTAACATGATTAATAATATGAGCTGCAGATGATGCGTCAGATGATAACGCACAAACATGTAATGGAGTTTGCCACAGTTTATTTTGAGCATCACAATCAGCACCATGATCAATAAGTGTTCGTACAATGGTCTATGATTAATTTTTATCAAAAAAACAAAAACGTATGAAATATGAAAGGTTTTCTTTTTTATTCTTTTCTTACGGGACAGTTCGCTTTACATGCATAAAATAGTGGCGTTAATAATTGATTATCTTTAGCATTAACAAATGCACGACGTGCACATAATGTATCACATGTCGCCACACATTTGAAAAAAGCACATAAATGTAAAGCTGTTATGCCATCGATATCCTTTATTATTATATTAAAACGAAAACAAATAAATCAAAATGAATAAATTATGTAAATCAGCTTTTTTTCTATTTATAAATACTTTAGTATTAACGTCATAATTTTTGCTTAATAGAGATTGAACAGCCAAATAATCATCATCAATAGTAGCATCAAAAAGTGGTGAAAGAGGTAATAAAACTTCTGTTGTTTGATTTACTTCTTTTTCATTTTTATTTGTACCGGGTGATGCAAGCTTGAAATTTTTTATGCTAATTTATATAGAAAATAATTAAAAAAAAGACATCTTACTTTAGATGATACTGGTGAAAAAAAAGATAATGACGATTCAACTGTATGAGACATTTAATTTGCATACTAAAACATAAAATTAATTAATAAAAATAAAAGTAGTGAATAAATAAATAAGAAAACAAATTCCGTAAAATATCAAATGAAATCAAACTAATTCAAATACTACAAACAGTTTGTCAATAAAACTCAAATAACAAATAGAAGAATGTTGACTGGGGACATCTTACGACAATTAAATTGAAATTATACATACGAAAAGTATAAAGAAAAAAACCTAATGTATTAAAGAATATCTATCAGTCAACAAACATTTTGTTCCATCATAATTATTAGCTTAAGAGAATATTGATCACTATGCACTGAGATTTATTAAAAACAAAAGTAAATATCTTCTCATTCAGACATGCAATTGTTCTACTCAATCTCTTATTTGATTTCATGATGTCTCACATCATAAAAATATGATCGAAGAGAACGAGAAATTCATTTTATAAGATTCAATCAAATCGTATTTTCTTTTGTTTGAGATTAATATCTAGATATTACTGTAACTAATTAAAAATCGATATGCTGTCATTCATTTTTCAGTGAATTACTTTTCATAAATAACAATATTACGCCAATCAAAAACATAGAGTATCAAAATAGAATTCTATTAATAACTTTTCTAAGTAATAGATTTGTCTTAACTAATACATTTATCATAATTAAATTACTCATGAACTCTTCCTGATATAAAACAAGTTTTTTTATTTCAAAAATTAAGACTTATCTTTTTCATTGAAATCAATTCTTGTGAAATTTTTAGAAAACAAAAAACCAAAAATTCTTATTCATAATTAATTTTTTTACCTTCAAAACAAAAAATAAATCTTATAATCCAACAGCACACCAATCAATAAAACAAAACATAAGCATCAAGGACATTTTCCTTTTCGAAATCAAACAAAAAGAAAATAAAATTTAATTTTTTTTGTAATAATAAACATTGTTTTCTTTTGTCTTTCTTTTTAAATATCTGTGTTGTGCTATTTGCTTTCGTTGGCATAAAAACTATTTAAAGAAGAAAAAAAAAAAGAGAAACACGAACTCCGTACTGTTTTAACAAAGAACAAAAAATTCAAGAGAATCATCAATTAACAAATATGGACAAAATAAATATCGCATTAGCAGGAAATATACTTTGGTGTCAAATAAACAAAGGAAATATTAAAATGCACATATTACAGAAAATAAATGAAAAAACAAAAACACGTTTCGATAAGTATATCAAAGAAAGACAAACGGACAAAAACTCATTCACATTGAAATAAATAATATAGAAAAAAAATTATGTTCTATTTTTTTTTTGGTGTTTATTCTTGACCAAAGCCTTCACATTCTTCAATGGCAAATAAAAGTTTTTCTTTTAAAATTTCATATTTTTTATAAGGTGGTAAATCTAATCGATTAAAACATGTATGTGATCGTGGTAATATATTATCTTTGCCATATTTTTCTATACAAAATTTTTGTGGTCCATTTGATCCTTAACAAAAAAAGAAAAAAAATCAACATCAAACACATCAATAAAACATCTTTTACCAAGTAATTCAGCAAAACCACCAATTGGTACACGACATGTGCCCGTTACAAATTGAAGTAAACGTGCACGCTGTTCATCGGTTATTTCACGTACAAATTGCCAAAACCATTGAATTTGTTTAGAACTTTGTGTATAATGTTTATATATTGTATTACGTTCCCAATCAACAATATCGATTTTTGATATACCACATAAAAGTAATTCTAATTCACGTTCATCGAATATTTGAATCCATTGTAATGGAACAACCTAATAGATAAATTTTTAACATTATTTAGATGCATTTATGTTAATGAGGAATTGATACTTGCTGCTGGAGCTCATATTAAGCGTAGAAAGAGGTCTCGCTAAGACTAGAAGATATTTTTAAAAGGTTCGGTTTCAAAGATTTTTGGAGTAGAATTTTCAAGATAACTTTAGATACATAAAGAAAAATCAAAAGACAGAATTTCGATCTGAAATGTTGCTTATAGGAAAGTCGAATGATCCATAGAGTAATCTAATCGATTTTCCAAAAGTAATATAATCGTTTGTCACAGGTATGATACAGAAAATGGGTTTATTTGAAAATTCAAGATCTCGACAAAAGAAAAACACATTGTTTTCAATTGAAACGTTCAGGATATTCTGTAGATCATTAGACCTATCTATAAGCGAAGTTTTACGTTGAAATTGCGCTTTTTTTGGTTTTGCGATATAC
Source organism: Rotaria sp. Silwood2 (assembly GCA_905329745.1). Classification (NCBI taxonomy): domain Eukaryota; kingdom Metazoa; phylum Rotifera; class Eurotatoria; order Philodinida; family Philodinidae; genus Rotaria; species Rotaria sp. Silwood2. Next base: position 1,018,328 of record CAJNSZ010000027.1, on the reverse strand, counting down.
ATCTAAAGATGAGTCGGATATTCAATAAAACAATCCTTACTTGCCTACAAAGGTCCATGGACGCGAACCCTTTTAGACCTTTACTAGTATTACCGAAGCGTCATTGTAGGCCCAATATTAGCTCAAATCACTTGTACCAGTTCGAGCGATTCTCTCGTTAGAGTAATTTCATAACTGATTATTATTGTATGTTCATATTTACCTCATTAAATCCATGTAAAAAAGCTTTTGTTTGATCTTCAACACCTCGTGTAAATCTCCATTTAGTCATTAATTCTAAATATTCAGCTTTATTATCTTCCGTTAATTTAATATCATTACCATCAGGCTTTAATTCAATATTTTCTACTTTACCAAGTAATTCAAATGTTGTATTAAAATATAATTCAAGATCATCATTTTCATCTAAATTATTATCTTTAATCCATAATAAACTATTATAAAATTCTGGATCTAATGATTCTAAATCATTTATTGTTAATGTTTTACCAAGCATACGTTTATAAAATGGTAAACTAAAACCATTATCAATAAATTTTTCATGATAAAGTGCCATAGCAACAAAACGACCAATAAATCTAAAAAACATAAAATTAAAAAAAAATTAAATAAAATTTTTTATTAAATTCTACCCAAAATAAATTAAATGATCAGGATTAATTGATGATGCTGGATTAATTTGTAAATAATAATTATTTTTATTAGCATATTCAAATAAACAATACATTGGATTAAGTACTTCATGTGATAAACGAAAAAACCATTCACGTGCTACACCACCATAATCAAGAGCTTCTTCATGTTTAAATGAAAGATATAAACGTCGACGAAGTTCACTTGATTGAAATTGTATTATATGATTAAATGAATCATTAAATAAACGATCTCGACGTATTGTTAATTTTAATTGTCCATTTGTTGCATTTGTTGAACATAAATAACGAAATTGTCGAATTTTATATGGTAAACTACGTTTACATTTAACATTAGCAATATTACATTCAAGTCTTGGATCGTGAAATGTTTTTGTATTTGTATTACGATCAAGAAAATAGATTTGTCCTTCTTTTGTGTGACACATTTCAACACCATCTGGTAATGGTGTCTCAAATAGACTACTATTCATTTGTCGTGGATCTTCCCATTGAGTTGTTTTTGATAAATGATTTATAAAATAAGGTCGACCTTGATTATCCAACATTCGTTGCCAACCTTAAAAACATGAAATATTCATTTTTTTGGAAAATTTAAATTTTTCATTCAAAAAAAATTCTTTATAATAATTGTATTTTTATCAATATGTTTATCTTGATATTTTGACAAGAGTTTATTATTTTTTTATATTAATGTTAACAGAGATGCACCAGAATAAATATCCTTTTAATGAGAGAAGTCCTTCAACTAATAAATCATTTTTGAGTCGAGCCTATGTGCATTATATAGACCAAAATGAGCTACGAATATTCTGAAAAAGAGTTCATATCTTTAGCTTATTGCTGCGGAAATACAGTATTTTTATATAAGTCGACGAAAACTGGTCGATGCAAAAAATAGTCAAAAAGTTTGCAATAAAAAAATAAAAGCTATCAGCAGTATAAAAAAAAGTATCAGTTCATAAATTATCTGTAATCCTTCTGATTTTTGTGGTAGTACCATGTAAAAGCAAAATGAATGTCGATCATTTTCTCTGATATTTACTTTTAAGTGACAGAAAAGGTAAAAATAAAGGAAGGATGTTGGCCTTCTTGCACTCCCACTGCACTGTCAAAGTACTTTTTTTTCTTAGTTTCAAGTTTCTATCCAAATTAATTTAAATATAAATTTATGAAAATTTGTAGATCTAAAAGTTTTAATTTCCAAAAGAAATTCTAGTTCATATGCAGCATGTGTCAAAGAGATATATGCTCTTTTGTAGTGATTGTAATTTACTAATTGCGTCTTCCGTTTCTTTTTTTTTTGTATTGTTTAGCTTATTCGTCTGAGTTGAAACTTTTATTATAAATTTTTCGACTACTTTTCACTTTCCATTTTTTAATGAATATTCTAGCCTTCATCAGGAACTTCAGAAAACTTGATTTTTTGAATTTCGAGTTTCAAGTTGAAGTTCGAAAAAAAGTTTTTTTTTCTGTTATTCCTGCATTCATTGAAAAAATACCGTAAAAACCACGAACAAGAATAAGCTTCTTTTTGTTCTTCTTCTTATATTATTATACATACATTTGTATGTACATGTTTATATTTTATTTACGTGTTATTTTGAAATAAATACAAAACAAAACAACACGTAAATAATTTATATATATATATGTCGTTCATTCTGTTACTTTTGCTATGACATACAAATCTATATATAGTGTAATATGGGAGGAAAGGAAAAAGAAACAATTAAAAAAGGGACTTATTTTCGTCCTTGGGAGAATGCACATAGTCTCGACTCAAAAGCACTTTATCAGTTAGAGGACTTCCTGCGTAACTATTTTTTCTATATAGCCATCAAGATTGATGGTCATGCCTTAATCTATTTTTTAAAAGCTTGACAAATTCAATTTTCTATAAGAAGATGTCACAAGTTTTGCAACAAAATGTTGAGTGAGAAGATTAGATGAATAACGTGCCTAATTTTCAAAATTTGGTTTGTTTTTCATTACAACTCAGTATTCTTTTCTAGCTTTTTACACATATAACAACACGACAGAGTATATTTGCGAGTATAACTAAGTGTGTTCTTTGCCTTGATGTACAATAAGCTTTGTTTTTTGACTCACGAATTTTTTTATTAAAGCTAACGAAATAATCATTTCAAGAGATAAATCGTTATTAAGTTCGAACTCTGTGCATAAGGTCAACTCTAATCAGATATGAAAGTATTCAAAGACATTCTCTCCAGAGTTATAGCCAATTAAGATAAATTTTAGGTGGCAGCATGGTATGTATCAACAAACCAAATGAAAGGTATTTCGACTTTAACTTTGGCGCACAGATAAGTGTACTTGTGACTAGAATGTCTTGAAAATTGTCATTCAAAAGAATGTTCCCTTCGCAAAGTATTACATTTTCAAAATATCTGAGATTCGCGTTAATATGCTGTAACTCTGACAGGAAAGTCTAAGAGCACCCATCTTTTTCAAGCTTTCCATATCACATTGTAGTCTATTTTATGCATAGAATCTGAATTCAAAAACGATTTGTTACTTGAAATGATCTCTTCGTAAGATAAAAACACGATTTACATGGTAGATATTAGTACAAAAATTTTACTATCCTAACTATAGTAAAGAACTTTTCAAGAGTTGCAAGATAGCTATAATATATCTTTATTCATTAAAAACTTCAACAAATAGACTCAAGTATCTTTTTCTTCTTACAGTATTATTCATTTGTAGAAAATTGAATCGTAAATTTTCTTCAAAAAGATCAAGACATGGCGATTTTGAGAAAATATTCTGATAGACATTTATTCTAGCGCATAAATAAAATACTGTTATATTAAGTTGCACATATAAAATAGCTCTAGATAATCAATTACGATTAAAGCATATATGATTGTTTACAATATAAATACATCTGAAAAGATCTACTCTTATATAATCAAATCTACGTTTGTCTTTTTGTATACATTATGATGAGATCGATTGGAATTAATATTTCAAGGAATTTTTTTTTCACTCTTTTTATCATTTAAGAAAAAGAAACGACTAATCTATTTTTCTTAATTAAAATAATTTACCTTCAGGCAATGGTTCTTCATTTGAATCATTTAATTGACTATTATTTTCTGTTTGTGGTAAAAATCTATGTTCAAATTGATTAAACATTGAATTACTTCTTGCATATTGACTTTGCCATTGTGCTACATTTGATAAATGTATAGCTGTTGGACGTATCCATGTTGTTGTACGAGTATTATGATCAACAAAATAAATACGTCCACGATTATCAACACGTTCTTCCCATCCAGGTGGAAGAACTGTTTGATCAAGTAACCATGTTGTTCGACGACGATTGTGATCAATATAATAAGGACGACCACGATTATCTAATCGAATTTCCCAACCAGCTGGTAACTGAAATGAAAAGAACAACAATTGGAGAAATAATATTTGATGTGATTATTAACTAACTTGTTGTCTAAGTTGAGCTAATAATGTTTCATTTATAGGTGAATTTGTTGTTTCATTTGAATTTACTGCTAATGCCGAAGCTCCATTTGTTTGATTAATTGATAGACATTGTCTAGAACGTGTTATTGGTTCATCTGATGACGATAGATTTGCTGTTTCATTTTGTAAAGTTGAATTTGTAGTCTAAAAGCAGCAATAAATGTTTTTTTTTTCAAAGTTATTCTAAATATTTACCGATTCAGATAACGTTTGTGTTGTTCCATTGTGTTGTTGTTGTTTAAGTATTGAACCATAAAAAATCACGTCAATTATACCTATTGAAGGATCATTATTATTATCATTTAATCTTAATAAATTTGATGATGTTGAAGAATTTTGAAATGGTAATTGAACATGATACGATGGTGATGTCTCATTATTGTTATTATTATTATTGTTGTTGTTTTCTTCGTTTAAAACATAATCATCAATAATTGATTTTAAATTAATTTCTATTTGTCCTATATCTCTATTACCGAAACGACGTGTTGGAGCATGAATTTTAAAATTAATTTTTGAATTTAATGTAACAAGTGTATTAAATGATTCATTAATTAATATAATTGGATTTGTTGTTGTTGTTGTTGTATTAGATTTACTCTTTTTATGAATTATTTCAGTACGATATGGATATTTATTATCAATTTCCATAATAACACATATATCAACTAATTTAGTTGATGAGGGTAAACGTATAGAACAAATTTTAACACGTAATTGAGATAGAGATTCTGGTTGATGAGTATCAGATGGTGATTGAAACATTTCTGACATTTTTTATTTCTTCTGTTTTAGTGAGACTAAGTTATCATATCAGATCAGATAAAATAAATTTAATAGAAATCAACTGCTTTATTTGTTTCAATAAGAACATATCTTTGAATATATTTCTGTTTGAAACCTAATAAATGACGATCAAAAGAAAAGAAAAAAAAAGAAATATGACAATACCACGCACGTGTTTACTTTTTTATTCATTTGTCTATTTGATAACCAATAGAATTGCGAGAATCATTACATGCATAAATGCAAGTATAAACATTGAAATATGATATATTAAAAAATCATGTTTTATGTGATCTTATTAGTTTATATATATATTTATATTATGATGTTATTACTTCATCAAGTCATGACAATGGAAAATAATCGTTTGTCTTATTTATCAAGCAAGAAATTATATAACAAATATAAAACTCAAAATTTATAAACATATACTCTTATCCAATGTTATACATTAATAATACATGTACTTGTCATTAGCCTACGCGTACAGTGAGGATAGCGCTTTCAATGACACATATACCAAGCAGAAGAAAAACGTACAGATCATCTGCTACTTCTGAAATACATGCTATTTCATGCGTTACTCAGAAAAGTAGAGGATACTATGTACACTTTGATGAAGAAATTGACATTTTGATTCCGAAATACTAGCGATTGTATGTAGTATTACATTTAAGATTATGTTTAGATGATAGTAGATTACGACTTCTCTCCTTCTGTCTCAATTTCTGTTTACGCAGATAGTTTTTGTTTTGTTTTATATTATGAAAGAACCTGATTTTTGTACACTTTGATGCGCTTTGCTAACGAAAAGAAAATGTGACCATACACGTTGTTTTGTATGAGCAAAGAGTAAAAGCAAACATTTCGTTCTTGATTTCTATTGGAAGCGCTAAGTAAGGATACTATATAGTTGTTTATATAGGAGTTAGTTTTGGTGTAGCCTACTGTTAAAATTCTACACTTATGGGTTACTATTCATTTCACATTCGTATTTCCATAGTTACGAAATGTCTTCAAATGCATTACGGTCAGATAATCGATAGAGAGTAGAAAAACACAAGTATTTTACAAAAATTTGAATGAAAAACTGTGGAATATATTGTTCAATTTAAGGTTATTATTATTGTATGGTTTGACATATAAATAGAACTAAATGTATCCTTGTTTTATAAATATGAAAACTCTGAAGAGTACAAAGTTCTATGACGTTAATTGAAAACCGAAAAGATTAAAATTTAATTGTAGAAAAAGTCAAAACACATGTCAATGTTTATGTAAATAATCAATCAACAGATTATAGATTTTATATGATTTTCTTAAATGTGAAATAGAATACTTTTTATTTTACTATTCAGTTGTCTTTTATGTTCTAAAATAAGTGTGAAAAGATATTATACTGTTGTACACATTTTTTTTACATTCGCACTTAATAACCAAAAATTACAGCATAGAAAACAATAACGACCGAGTTGTATTACCTACGTGATATATATACTGCATTGCACTGTACTATTACACATAATATAATTCATCATCTGAATCCTTTTCATTGAATAATAAAAGGATAAAATTCACTCGAATTACTGTGATTAGTGCTCGTTCTACTATGAATGGTCATATATCACTATTAATTTGTTGAGCATAGTCGTTCACTATCTCTATATAATGCTAATGTAAAAAGTGTTTATTTCTTTTTTTAACTGGTGATATTAATATAATTGAGATTTTCATGTCAGGCGAGACACTTTCCGACATATCAATGTTTTTTGTCATCTTCTTTGACATCATTGCATAACGTATATCAAAATTCTTTCCTCTTATTCTCTCACGTAGTTCTAACAGAAATGTACATATTAACAAGGAAGCAGCAACGAATTTCTTACGGTATTTGTAATCAAACGGACAAGTTCTATTGAATTATATATTTCAAGAAGCATAGTGGAAGAATGAAATTTGCTCCATTTTTTTTATTACTTGACTCACATTGCTGCATCTATATGTCTTAAATTGACTTAATAACTTTATGAAACTATTCAAAGATGGGCGTCTATAATGGACTTCTCTCAAAGGGAATAATGAAAAATGTGATTGATTGATTGTATTATTGATTTCATTTTATATCATAATTTAAAAGGTAGACGTGATTTAATATATTACCTATAGTAAAAGCAATGGTAAAGAATAACTAATAAATTGATATATATATATATAATTTGAATGATTAATAAAAGAATTATTTTATTGTCTTTTTATTCATATTATAAATGACATAATTAAAAACGCATTTCTTTTTAATCTTCAATTTTCATAGTATATTTCGTATGAGAATAAATTTCTTGAATACTAGAGCGAAAGTGAAATAGTTTAGACAAATCACTAGAAATGGTTCGACTTATCGCTGTAATCGTCAATGATTAATTGTGTTACGTCTTTATAGATAAAATCTTTTACATGACAACTGAAGAGAGAACTTCAATAAATATTATACTTATCTGACATAAGTATAATATGATAAGATAAAAATATCAACACATTTTATTCATAATTTTTTTCAATACGTGATAAAAAATAAATCTTTTTTTCGACAAATTTAGATACTATATGATACATATAATAGAATTTTAGTTGAAAAGAATCTGAATTGAAAAATAAAAAAAAAATTTCAGTTTGTTTTTAGCTAAGTATTGTTTAAAAATTATTAAAATACTTCGTAACATATCTAAGAAATATATAACAAGTTCTTTTTCTTCAAAGTAAAACTAAGTTCATTAATAATGAAGATTTTAATTTACAAGAAACACAAATCATGGAAACCTTCACATTGTGATATTTATTAACTTTGATAGAATACTTCTGTTAAGTGCAAAATGCACTTATAATACAGCGGTGAAAAATAAAATATTTGTACAAAACAGATTACAAAATCAGAAATACAAATGTACAACTTTGTCTGTTTCTAAATAAATCATTCTCATTTACGAATATTCATTAAATGCATACACCAGATAAATACATTCCGTGACTTAAAAATAATTGCAGATGATTCGTATCGAACTCACAGTTTTTACCAGTATGGTTAGTCCCGATAATACTTTTGATCGTTTTGTATATCTTCAAAAATCAATACATAATTCTTTTTATCGATTCCATATTGGTAAATCTGGTTTATATTAATTTTAGGCTCTCTTCAGCTACAATCATTGCTTGTTCCATAGATCGGTCCAGTAGATCAAGTCTTTTTCTTCTTGCATTAGAATATATGTTAAGTTACTGATCTGTACCATTCCATTATTTTGTGTAGAAAGTCATCTATGGAGTTATAAACTTTGTGTTGTGATATGAATCAGAGTAATTAGTCTTTTTTGGCTTCGCTTTCATTTACGTACTTTTTTCTTTCTTGAGATTCAACTTATTTATGGTATATGATCTAATTAGAGTATGCAATAGGCTAGCTCAGCTACCTTTTTGTCTTAATACACTCTGATTAATGCAATAATCTTTATTACACTCATGATTGCATTTAGCATTCAAAAATTAATAAATATAAAACAAGCTGATGGAAATTATTGATACTCATGAAATCGTTGTAATATTGCACTGCTATTAGTTAGATTCGAGATATATATTTTTGTCTTCGGTTATGCAACAATTAAAAACTATAATATAAAACATTCAAGTGAATTAATAATTGAACAGTTCGTATAGTATATCGTGATGTTTTGCTGCTTCATTCAAGTCACCACATTTCTACAGATAAATCCAATTAAAACCCGTTTTTCAGTTGCATTCAGACGAGCCATGAACAAAATAGAAGGTAAGAAAAACAGAAGAGGTCAAAAAGATGTATATGTTTTACTCAGACAACAAACAGTAGCACAATCGGTATGAGAGTAATGGCGAGGGATTTCATCAACGCAACTGCTATCCAGCTGATATAAAGTAGCAAACAGAGAAAACAGGAAAATTAGTTGTCAAAAACGTTTTGTCTAGAAAATGATATTGCATCTAAATATAATATTTTACATCATTTTTTGGTAGGACTGTTGTTTGCACGACATATTATTCTTGAAGTATTCTAAAGAAGCATCGAGACTGGATGGGTGACGATGAATATGGGTGAATGTAAGTGTATATATGATTGATGGTACATAAAAGACTTTCATTCACATCGACATCCACGCCTAACTCCACTCACAATCACCCTTTTTGAAAACTTTTTCTGATTTTCTACGAAGAGTTTCGGAGTCGTTTGAGTCTATTCTATTTTCCTATCAAATTATGTGAATTCATAACTGATACAACAAAACAATATAGTTTTATTAAAAAACGGTCGGTATTGAGTTAGTACCAAACCATAATTTTACTATATTTCTGAATCCACAACATTCATGGAAAGTTCTAAAAAACAACTGATAGAATTTATATAATTGTATACTAATAATGTTCTATTTGGATTAACATCGGTGGGATTTGTTGGAATTTGAAAAGTTGTATCTTTGTTAATATATATATTTATATTGTCCTTACTACACTAATATCTTCACTTTTTATGGTTTAATTAACCATTGGTAGCCTGAATATTGCCTAAATCACACCAGCCGTTGACAGGAAGACAACTAAGATATTTGCATCCGTCACATTTTATTCTTCCTGAATAAAAACTTTCTGTGAAGAGTACGAATATGGTAATCGCAGCAGCAAGTGCAATGAATCTTACTAACCACCATGCCCACCATTTCTTCTGTCGATTGTAAAATAATTTTTGATACCATGGTCGATTTTTCCATTCGTTCGTGTTGCGTCTAGACAGTTTTGGCCTTTTGTGCCGTCGGAAATTTACTGGTGAACCGAGTATACCCAAACCTAATAATAATCCCATAACGAAGCCACCAACATGACTGAAATTATCGATACCAGGCAACAATCCTAATACAAAATTGACAATAATATCGATCAAGTGAATAGTAAGTTGTATTTTTGGACGTTTTGTTTTCTTCCAATAATAAAGTAAATCAAGAAATGATAGTGCAATGGTTGAGAATAATGAACCACTGCATCCAACTCTACAAAGTCCATTCGGTGCAAAATTGCCTCCAAGTATAAAACCAAAAATACCTGACGCAAAATAAATAAAAGCTATGCGAAGTATACCGATTTTTTTCTCTATTTCTCCTGCGATCATAAGTTGACCAAGTAAATTAAAAATAATATGAACGATACCAACATGCAAAAATATCGGTATAATAAAGCGATACCATTGATTAGGTGTACTTGAAACACCATTATAACCGCATAAGTCACTAAGAGTACATCCAGTATATGTCAATGTTGCACTATTTGGACAAGGAAAACTGGTTGAACTAACATTATTTGTGATACCATCAATTGCATGCATACAAGGAGAAAAGCTAGCACCAATATTGATTAGAACATATGGATTTGGTCCAAATAAAGGATTGAGAGAAAGATTTGTTTCAATAGGACGAGTAGTCAATAGCGAGTTATATATAATCTCGAATATGAAAACACACAATTGTATGATAGACATAATCCAAATAAACCATGGACGACGTTGTTTTTCATTTTCTTCGGATATTGAACCAATGGTGAGTTCACTTTGAAACGTATATGTTGAAGTTGAACGATAATATTGATTTGAATTCGAATTATTGTTCGTTGTTGTATTTATTTCTTCGACAGGCGTTTGTGGCTTCAATGTTTTTTTTAGATTTGGTACTGTTGACCATTGATCAAAGTCACTTCGTGACCTACTATCTGAATAAGACCAATCGCATATTTTGGGTTTGGCGTTATTTGAATACGCATTGTTGTTTGTTATTGTATTCATTTTTACAACAGAAGTTTGTTCTTGCAATGTATTTTCTAAATTCGATACTGTTGACCATTGATCAAAGTTACTTTGGGACCTATTTTCTGGATCGGACCAATCACTTATATTCTGCTTGTTCCGATTGGAATTGGATTTATTGTTTGTTGTTACATTTATTTTTATGACAGGCGTTCGTTGCGGCAATGTATTTTCTAGATCCGGTACTGCTGACCTTTGATGAGAGTTACTTTGGGGCCTATTTTCTGGCTCAGACCAATCACTTATATTCTGCTTGTTCCGATTGGAATTGGAATTATTGTTTGTTGTTGCATTTATTTTTATGACAGGCGTTTGTTGCTGCAATGTATCTTCTAGATTCGGTACTGCTGACCATTGATCATAGTCACCTCGTGACCTATTATCTGGATAAGACCAATTATTTATATTCTGCTTGGTCTGGCTGGAATTTACATGGAAATCTGACGAGTGTGCATATTCATTCACGTTTAGTACAAGTTCTCCACTCATTGTATGAGATTATAAAGAACTATTTTCTACAATAGAAAAAGAAATGAAAAGAAAATGTTTTAATCCGTATCTAAACATTGCTTTACGAAAAATAATAATAAAAATCTTAATGATCTGTTTCGAATTGTTTCTAACATATTCTAATTAACAGTAACTAAATGTGTTTTTCCTCAAAATCTAGGCTTTTCAAGTGCCTAAAAGAGAAGTCCTGACAACATATAATAAAAAGACTTCATCTTCATTATTTTGCATACCCTCGCAAATATTGAACCTGAGTTTCAAGATCGATTTAGTTCAAAAGAGGAATCGAGATATGTAATAAAATCTATGCTTCACATGTCAGGATTCATGGCGTAGGTACTAGTACAATGGTCTAAAAGTTACCGATACTTGTAGAATCCATGGTACAAAATGAACTCAGCAAAACGACATGTATGATCGATAAACAGTTTCAGATAGTAAGATTTACGGAAATCTTGAGGGATTTTCAATTTTTTTGGAAACATCTGCCAGTTTCCGAAAATGTTACCCTCTGGAACATATTAAAGGTTTCCGAATTTTCGAAAACTTATTTTCAAGTTGGAAGAACTTTTGAAATGTTTTCAAGATCATTTCGGAAGTCTTCCCGACACGAATGAATCCGGAAACCCATTTTTGCGGTTTTATACAATACGGAATTCTTTTTAGATTACATTTAAGTTTTATTGATTTATGCGATATTATGCACTTGCTGATGGATTTTGGGCTCTGCGGAGTTTTCCCCAAAGCGACATGATCATTAAATGGTGGATGATTTCAGACTGCTTGCTTCGGTCGGTAAAGAGACCTTATTTCTCAAGAATTTCACCAGAAGGAAGTTTTAGAGATTGGCTGTGTGTCCCGCTAAGACAGTTCGCTGGTAGGAGAAAAAATGCTGCTCTACTGGTTCGATTTCGCGATCAGGTACGTAGTTTTCTGCTTACTAACAGACATTTACGGTGCGGCTCAAAGATATCTTTCGTTTCCCACACATTGTGCGCTTTATTAAAAGTATTTCCGCTTTCGATGTCATTTATCTTAAAGCTTTTGAGTCATGGCGCCAAGGTCAGCAGAATTTCATAGTATGGATATGTGGCATTCATTGATGCATTGAGGTGGTTACCTCAAAAGCATTTGAAATCCTTGGGTCTTTGGTTCTACTTCATAACAAGAGTGTGGGTGAAGTGAATATTCACATCCACGCTCGTTTAAACACATCTGGGTTTCTAAACTCAGTTTTTTCAGTTGCAAAAAAGCCACCTAAAACACCATTTGAACGTGTTTCTTCTTTTTAATCAATGCTATTCAAGTCGAAGAAGACAGCGCGGTAAACGGTATCAATCGGTAACAGCCAGTGCAATCATCTTGCCATAATCTGTCATCTCCTAAAACGGTAGAAATACTGGGGAAAAGAATGACCATTGTACAACAAAAAGAAAACGGCTGTTAAAACAGGGTGAAGGGAGTTACAGAGAAATGCTGCATAAATTTTCACGGTATTGCGCCATAATCTGTCATATTGTTTTACCAATCAGTTCTTTTTTACTAGAAAACGGTTATCATTTTTCCCAGTATTACTTCGGTTTCCAGATATGACGGATCACGGCGCTATGTTCTTGGATCTAGATTAACAAAATTACTAGCGATTCATAGTTAAGTTGTTACTTTGATCATACTTTGAATTATTACAGAAAAAGAGTTGATTTTAAAAGAAAAAAGTGACGCACAGGTGTCTATTGCTTTCACAATACTTTACTCAAATTTTAGTGCAGATTCTTGTTCTTTTGCTACTAACCTTTTGCATTAACTGTCAAGAAATGTTTAGTGCTTTCTTACGAATAAAAGCTCGAATATATATATATATATATTTATAAACAATTTGTTCGATAAACAATGCACTTTAACATACAGTGTTATTCATTTTCTCGAAATATAATTTATGAGTAATACCCAAAACAACCATCTCGCACTTTGATTGCCTCCTTTTTCATTTCTTTGTATCACTTATTCTACTCTACTGCTTCAAAAATCAATTTAATTAATTGTACAAATATTTATCTGTTCCAGTTTCTTTTATGTCCTTTATCTCTATTTGACGAAGCTGTAATGGCATAATGAAATCGAGTCGTGAAAAAGACAGGCATGCAGTATTTTCAATTGGATGAATGCTTTTACAAAAAATTTTGCTTTTCTTTACTTGTAAACCAAAAAGTTCCTTTCGGCGAATGCCACCTGTTCTCTCACAACCTTCAAAACTATCTATCTAGTACGTGACGCTCATAGAAATCAATGATCAATATACAAATCTCTGAAAAATGTTGAGTTTTACCTAAGAAAAATTCAGACATGTTAACAGAAGAAAAAAAGCTTGTTAGCGCAGCCCCTTTGGGGCTGAAATGTGGAACTCACATATATACTCTAGCCTTATTAAACTAATACAAAACACGTAAAGTGATAAATCTCTAGTAGACTATAGCTGTCTTGCAGGGTGATCGATGTCTAGAATAATGACTTCTCTAATTTCTCCATTTCGAACAGAATTTTTTCATTTTTCTCTACCAGCGCCCTATTTTTTTGTTTGCATTGTTGCTATTCGCTCATTATTTTTAATTTCTTTTTAATTCGTTTTTCTTAATTTATCATTTTTATTATTATAATCATTGAATTGATTGACAAATAAGTGTGTTTTACATATCTATGATATCTACAGAAGATCTTAAACACTATCATATATATTAATCAAGTCACAAATAATGATATTCATTATTTTTCAAAATTATAACTTGATCAATTTTCAAAAGAAAAACACTCGAAAATCTGATACCTTTTATTATTGGTTGCTAAGATCTGTATTGGGGGGGGGGGGGTCTGTAATAGGGGCTTACATTGCTAAGTGCCTGTAATGGAGAGGGGGCAGCCGCGAAAATTTGACCTTAAAACTTACACTCACTATTTTCTTCGAAAATATATGTGAGTTCCACAAAAGATTAGTAGAAACTTAATCTGATAAAAACACTTTGTGTATCTATATGTGTTTAGTGTTAGAAATATCAGATCATATAGACCCACATGTCACAACTGTTTAGATGCAAGACAGGCTGTTGTGGATTACTCGTTGCAAAAAGTGCATCGCATGTAAAAACAGTTGCAAAAAAACGATTGTAAAATATAGAAAATACCTTAGTCTCTAAAATTAAATGAAATCTGAAATGAACAATAATTGACTCATTTACAAAACTCACAAAGCGGCTTCGCTACTATCTCAAGTAAAAAATTCCTATACTGAGTTCCAGGGAGTTTTCGACAGGAACAAGCAGAATGATCCCAGTAAATAATCAGATTGAACAGCATTGATAGGATGCTCGTGACAGCAGCCATTCGTGCTCTTTTCTGGGTGTTAGCCGTCGAAAAAAGAAAAAACCAGCCATAGAATCTGGGCATATTTTTTCTCATTCCAAGATCTGGCCACCTTTGGCAATGATGACAGTCGTCATGGCAGTCGAAAACAGTACCTTATGCTGTTGCTTCGAACAATTTGTGGGCGTAAATAGCTGTAAATTGACGTTTAGTAGGTGCAGTATTACGGTCTTATCTCATCGCCCTGTACGCAGTTTATATACGATCATTAACAATACAATGAAATAAGATCCTAATATAGTGCGCACCAAACGGCGAAAAAACTGTCTGAAGCGATCGTTTACCGTCGTGCCTATAAACCAACTGTAATTGAGCAGAGCCGACCAGCGGATCTGGTCACCTAATTGATGCTCTCAAGCCCCCATCGCTTCCCTGAATTTTTTGGCGGAAAATGGCGTCTTTCCGGTGGGAAACTTCCGAAAATTCACGAATCCAAGCGCCAGAATCATTGGCCTGGATTGGCTTATTAGAAGTTTTACAGAAGAGCTTTCTCGAATTGGCAAGATGCCACTAAACGTTCACCGATATTCGCGAAAGTCCATCGAACTCTAGCCAATTTATATATCACTTCGGTATTAACTAGAGAGATTAGTATCAAATATTTTTATTGACTATGTTCGTCTATGTCATAATCGTAAATTTTTTCTATGGTTACAAATTTTTATAGGATCATTCTATTCCAAAAATAGCTGTGTAATAGCTATTGTAAAGCACGACACCGTCAATATATAATTAAATCAATCTTGTAGTAAGAGATTTGTTTCACATATTTTATGTTTTGAAATATTTCAGCTAATCATTATTGGCTAAATATCTGTCATGAACAATGTTGCAACATTATAACTCTAGATATCCACTTAATCGAACAATATCAGCTTCTGCACCCACGAACGCATTTACTACATAGTAATAATAGCTCGAAAAGATCTATCGAAAAAACAAATAATGTTTCAAAAATCAGATTTGTCGTATTTATTGTAAAATTTATCATGGATTTGTGATGGAATTATGCTTGATGGATGATTTTCAACTTATCTTATTCTCGCTTTTTTTCTATAACTTATTTTTTTTTGTCTTTTTGATCCTTGCATCTAGAGATGTTAGCCGTCGATTTCTCGCCGTCGCCGCCGCCGAGAAAATTTTCGTCCGCCGCCGCCGAAGAGGACATTGCGGCGAGGAATTTTTCGCCGTCGCCGTCGGTTGAATTAGAATGTATAGTTTAAATTTTTTCCCTTTCTAAATAACCAATTAGGCGACAGAAGGAAAAGGTATGAAATATATAAATAGTTGCGTTCGCATTTCACATTCATTCATTCACTTAACTGATATTGTTGCAAAGATTGTATTATATCTGGCATCTGAAGCAAAACAAGTTACTCTGCTTATCTCCAAACTATTGGAAAGTCCAAAGAGAAGTTGCTTCAGTCGATGATTGGACGATTCAAATTGAATAATAATCAAGTTCTAACAATGTCTCCTAACAAAAAGGTGATGACAAATGATTCTTCTACTTTAGCGTCGCCCAATGCTTGTGTATCATCAACATAATGCTCATAAACGTAGACTTTCAGTCGAATCCCTTGACAAACAAACCATTGATTTAAAGAAGTTAAAAACAAATCTCATTGAATTGCACAGCGAGTCAACTGTCCAATATTCTGAATTAACGAGTGAAATCAAGGCTTACTTACAAGTCAACGTTGTGTGTGACGATATTCTATTATGGTGGAAGAATGCAAAAAATTCGTATCTACACTTGGCACAACTCGCTCGAATAGTTCTGGCTGTTCCAGCTACTTCGACACCATCTGAAGAGGTATTTTCGACTGCTAGTTTAATATTATCTGCCAAACGAACCCAGCTTGTACCGAAAACTGTAGTGAAAATACAATTTATTTACGATAACTACTCTATGTTCAAGTAGATTTAAACGATATTATTGTTCTTTCGGCTTATATCCTGCGTTATTATTATTTTTCTTTAACTTATTGTACCTTAGATACTGAACTTACATACTTGACGAAAATAAACTGAATTATAGTGAAGAATTGTTTTAGAGAAGAAGCGATCCACGTTGCAAGATGTATACAGCGTTATATTTTTGAGAGAACGGAACATCTAATATTTGCCTCACTAGTAGGGATCCACGAGAAGACTTGGAAATGATATACGAAGGATTTCGCCGCCGCTGGTATTTTGAACTTTTCCGCCGCCGCCGCCGATAAAAGGACCGGCTAACACCTCTACTTGAATCGTTTGACACAATGCTCTCGTCTATTTCTTTTTTATATCAGCATCTTTTTAACATGGAAGATGACTCAATGATATTCGGACGTATTTTGAATACAATCATCAAGACATATTTTAATAAAATTTGGGTATATTTCTTACATATACGCTACATTCATGCTGTTCGGAAACAATTGGTGAAAGCTCACGGGACTTTCATCAAATAGTTGACGAAACTTTTATTGGAGAAAGTCGAGACTTTTGATGAGCTTCCAAGCTACTAATAGGCTGATTTTTCTCGGTCTAGCGTTATCTGATAGTCCAGTTTATGGACCATACTGAGCAGAATTTTCTTTTGTAGGTGCAGCGAATATAAATTATTTTGTTAACTATATTCATTTTTTGAACACATAACCTGGTGTAGATTGAGATGTATTTTTAAACAATGAGCAAATGGTAAAAGAAAGAAAATTAGACGATAAATCTAGGTTTGAATAGAACAACATCGAAATTAACAAGGATATTGACTCTCAATATTATTGTGAAGTAGCTGTCAAAACAATGATGATAATTTCTATTAAATGAAAAAACCCTCGCGTGATGCTTAGCTCAGTCTAAAGGTAGTGGCAGTAACACTTTAATGCCGTATAGTAAGTCTTAGGAACCTTTCCTTTTATTGATAGGGATAATATAAACAATGTTCTATTTTTTTGTGTTGTATTTGATCATTCTTCAACTAATGTCATAATAATAAAGTTTTGATAAGAGCCGTTTTTCTATGATTTGTGATGATTATACCAATGCCTATTAAAACAAAAAGCGTAAAATTGGATATTTTTTGAATAGCTTTCAATAGAAACAAGATAGACACCTTTAATTTTCATCGTTCGAAAGAGGAGATGAAGATGCGTCGAATGGTATATCACAGATTTTTTTTAATTGACTTTTTTAAGGTTTTCAATCTCCGTCTTTGATAACAAACCTAACCCGTGAGGTGTTTACAGCGAATTTTCCATTGTCTGTGTGTATTCAAATCGGTAATAGAAGATCTACAAAACTGTACAAGGTTTACATGTTCCAAATTAATTATTCAGAAATGATAAATATCCTAGTCGAAATTCTAAGTGACCTTTCTTGCGATTTCTGTGGAAAAAGTTATATGTTGCTTTTTTGTTTTTGATAAAAAAAAATTTTTTTCAACACTTAGAAAACTGATTAAACAAGCTTCAGACAACATACTAGGAAACCATATAGTATACGATTTGATACATGTTTATCGCTTCTTTTGAGCGGTAAAAATAGCAGTTCTATCTTGTTTCTATCAAAAGCCGTTCAAATAACATTAACTTATCTTTGTTTTTTTTTGAAAAGATGCTAGTATAATCATCACATATCATAGAAAAATAGCTTTTATCAAAATTTTATTATTGTGATATTAGTGGAAGAGCGATTAAATACCACAGAAAAACAGAGTATTGTTTATACTCTTCCTATATATAAAAAGAAAGCTTACTAATGCTTACTATATAGTGCTAATGTGTCACTGCCAATATTCTTTAGACTATCCTAAGCACATGGACACACATAATTATTCTACTTACATACTAACTAGCTCAAATCATAGCATATAATCCTCTAATGGTGGTTATTTTACTTATTTTGGTTACCTGAAAAAAAAAGGAAAAAAGCGACTCTTCAGAAATCAATTGCAAGCACGAACAAAATAATATTAACTAACATTCAGATCAAAATTCTAAGTTTCATGTGTTCATCTAACTTATCTGAATTTGAACAGAAGTACACGAATCACAATTGAAAATCTGGTGCTAGTCTGAAATATTGATCTAAAGATCAACAAGATTCTAGCAAATAAAATGTTAGAGCCGACAGTTCTAAAGAGCTTTGTCGTCTAATGTAGAAACGAAAAGAGAATCTTAATGATTTCTTTACCTTGTTTTCTGTGATACATGTATACGGTTTCAACCAACACTATAAGAATTCACCCTAGATTCGATATTTTAGAGAAAAGGCATTGTTTAACTTCAAACTGGGATACCATAGAATAATAAATAGCATGTAAGTGTACGAGTGTTCGAACAACAACAGCGTTGTCAAGAATAGATGTGTCTACCTCTTAAACAACATTTGCCATTTGTTCGCGATGAAAACATTGAAAATTTTGTACATGTACATTTATTTCATTTTGCGTTTCTTCCTTTGAGCCCGTCTACTGGCATCAACATTCTCAAGAGTTACACCTTTCAATTTCATTTATAAGCAAAACATAATAAAATCATGTATGCTGTTTCTCTTAAACAAACATGTAGCTAAGAAAGAAAATTTAGAAAAACATGCAAATTGTGTATGATGGTGGTGTGACGACCAATTTTGTAACTGTTTGTAATATGACAAAGTTCAAAGTTTGAGCAAAAACTAAATAAAGATTCATTGAGTCATAAAAGTAACCTCTGAACAAAGACAATAGTAACTAAACGAAATGAGTACAACAGAGAATTTCTACAAACATAATTATAATGTTTTGCAAACTAGTATTTTCAAAAAGCTCTTTTTTTTTGTTTCTCTATTTATCACTACGAATATGAATGATAAAAATGATTATGTTCTAAATATATCGAGAATAAAAAGTATTGCAGGTCAAAATCTTGTGTTTTGATGTTATTGTCAATGCCATCGATCGCATGTACTATAGTTACTCGAGGGCATTCAAATTCTGCATAGATTTTACTCATTAGCTTCTCGGTCACTAAATCCAACATTTTCATGTCGATAAGAAAACGGATTTTATAAATTCAGTTGGTTCTCACATTACAATTAGAATTTAACTAAAATATTAGTGATAAAATTTGCCACTAGTAAAGATGATGTGATGGTGGTAAATAGATCAGACTTACGTTATATGACCATATGTACATACGTATCTCCCTGGAATAAATAGTTGTAGTCTGTATTTTAAATGTATCGTCACTATAAAAAAATATCTTGTTAAAAAAATAATTACATCTTATGAAAGCTTTTTATCATCCTGTGTGTTTATGTTTTAGTTTACACTTATGCATTACCAAAATAAATCATTTTTTCATTACTATAGAAATACTCTTATTAGAAAAATAAATATATATATATTCACATAGAGTTTGAAACTTTCTATCATCCTATATATGTTTATTTCGTATTGCATTTGTATGTTGTAGCTAGGGATGTACCGAGCCCGAGCTACTCAGGCTCCGTAAGGCTCAGTCGAGCTCGATGTGACTAAGACTCGGTAAAGCTGAGTCTGACTAAAGCTTGGTTAAGTTCAGTCTGACTGAGGTAAGGATGCAACAGTGACAGTAATCGGTCCTTACCGGCTATTTTTTACGAAAAAAATGATTTTTCATAAATTTTGACCAAAGGTAATTGGAGTTGAGGAATCCGAATCTGTTATTAGTTTTGCAAATTTTGTGTTAGATTTTTTTCATCAAGCTTTATAAAAAATCATTTTTTTCGTAAAAAATAGCCGGTAAGGACCGATTACTGTCACTGTTGCATCCTTACCTCAGTCAGACTGGACTCGACCGAGCTTTATCGAGTCTTAGTCAGATCGAGCCCGAGCTTGTCCGAGTCCGAGCTGCTTGGACTTGGTAGATGCCTAACCATGACGTTTGAGAGAGATATTCATCAAAGAGGGGTCACAAATAGCTTATTTGACAACCAAAAATTGTCTGTGGGTCTTCATTTTATATACTTAATTATTTTTGTTTTGAAAGAGAATATCACAATGCATACCATGACAGAGCCCTTCTCTTTAAATTTTTACTTTTTAAGAAGACAAAAAAGGAATGAAAAGTTCAATGTGACGAAACAATCTCAAAAACTAACATCCTAACTCTAAAAGTGTTCTTTTATGAAATAGTAACAAAGTTTAATTTAAACAAAGGTCTGTATTTTTGCAATATTCCATTATTGTTCACTTAATATCCTAGTAATACAAATTCGATGAGAGCTGTTTGTTATCATATATGATGCTTGTTTCAAATAAAAAAAATGACCAGTGAATATTTTTTAGATAATTTTTTTTGCAAAAACAAACCACAAAACTGCAGTTTTCATTGTTAGCAAGGTAAGGTGAATAGGTATAAAACTGTGTATTCCAGATTTGTTAACCTTGATATGTTCAGATTTTCAATTCACTATTATAAAAACAAATCTACTACATAAAGGCATTTATAATAAATTTCCAATGATCAAATGTATATTCAAGTCCATCAATCGAAGATCTACAAAATTGTACAATGGTCAAATGTTTACAATTAATCATTAAAAAGTCAAATGTATTGTACTTGAAAGTCTAAGCCGATTTTTCTAGCAATTTTCATGAAAAACAAAACATTATCTTTTGATACTTTTTTTTAAAGGAAATTAATTAAAAAAAGATTTAAGAAAACATACTAGACAAATCTCTGATATATGATTTGATGAATCTTTATCTTTTATTTCTAAAAATGAAAACTGCAGCTTTTTATTTTCTTTACATCAAAAATTACTCTCAAACAAAAAAACAATACTTTGCTTGCTTTTTGTTTTTATTTCAAAGATGCATTAATATTATCATCATATATGGTAGAAAATAGTTCTTATCGAAATTCTATTACTAGAATATATATTTGTTGAAGTATGATGAAATATTTTAGTCAAATATAGAACATTGTTTTTACTATCAATGCATACAGATAGAAAGTTTTCTCAAGTATTCTATACGATATTAAAGAGTTACTATCATAATTTTGAATCGTCCTCAATATTTAATGTTGTCATTGGTGCAATTTTTTTCGCTTAGTATAAGACAATGCCTTATAATAAAAAAAACAATAACAACACTTACGTTGTTTATCACGTTTTGGTGTTCAATGACGTGGATATAAATGTTTTTGTGTTACTTTACATTTGGATTATGTTCGACGTAGATTAAAATAATTGAACATGTTGTGAAAGTTGAAAGTACAAAAAACTACTAATAAATGAACAAACGTTTAATCTATTGATTATAACAACTATCAAGCTAAAGAAAAACATTAATGACAATAAGTTTATCTCAATGCTGATATTTTTTGACAAAATAACCTTATAACTAGACCTTATTCTAGCTGAAGAAATGAAAATACAATAAAAATGATTTGTAATGTTCAAATGAATCATCTATATCATGTCAAATATTATAGTATAGGAGAAAACGATTCAATTAGAATTAGGATTATGGTTCTTATTCAAAGCTAACTGTTTTTTTGATAAAGAAGAACTATTCGAAAAGGATTAAGAACAGTTTGGGAGTTAAAACTATTGTTTAAAAAGTTGATAGTTGACAAAATGGGAAAAAGTTAAAATGGTTATAATTTGTATTATAACTATCAGCCATTTTGACTCGGTTAACTTTTTGAATTTTTCAATCGATTTAATTGGTATGTCTGATAAAATAAATTAAAATATATGTATATCATTGTTCTATACTTGAAATGTTAGTATTCATAGATTATTTTTCGAGAGTTGTTTTTTTTCATGTATTCGTTTGCAAATTGCGTTTTCTCGTAGTTATTCGTCGCCTGTGAATGAAAAAATGCATTCTTTACTGTACAACATTAAAATAAACTCTTTTCATTTGATAAGCACAACATGGAGCAGTAAGTAAATCTGAAAGTTTTAAATTACTTTAAATTGATTTTGATGCATTTGCTTGTTCATAATAAATCAAATTTTGTTGATATGAATGATCAGAAAATATTTTATCACATTCATATGGTGAATCTATAAATAATTTAAACAAAAAAAACATTAATAAAAACTACAATTTTTTATGATTTACTTTTTGTTAATAATTGATATGTTTCTTCTAGCAATCTTTCTTTTCCATGTCCAGTTGCATCAATAAGTTTCATTGAAATAGGACGATTTTTCCCCCTATAAACTGTTTATTAAGTCCCAGATAAAGGAAATGAGCATTCATCGAATGATCATCAATAAAAGCAAACATATTTGCTTCTTTGGAAAAATAGACGTGCAAAATTTTTCGATAAGCATAGATATTTTTTAGATCCCTTCAGAGAAAAATTAAAAAATGACAGTTTTTCTTAGTTAAATAAAAACTAAATTGTTTCTTTTTTTCTAGAGCTGATTTGCAGTAAGTTTTCCTAGGGTAATTAACATGTTCTGCAACAAATCTGACTTACTGATTTATTTTGCTACTTATTTTTAATGTATTTGGTTGATATATGGCTAATTTTTTTTTTTATTAATGATAATAAAATCTTTTATATTAATACTAATTATCGCTTTCTCAATCTTTGAGTAGGGCAACAATGGATTATGTTTTTCAATTTTTTGATATTCGAACTATGACTTAGAAAGGAAATTGAAATATATTATTATATAAAAATTTACTTGCAATATATAGAATTCGACGACACCAACAAGATGATTTCTCTATGAGAGTTTCTTTAATAAACTATTGAACAATTTTTTTCTATAAAAAATGTTTTATTTTTATTCACCATTTTCATATAATACCAGGACACGACGTAGGATATCGTAGATCAGAATTCAACTGGATGCCGTTGTTGTTCTCTGTAGCACTATATCCAAATTTCATTTTGATGAAATCAGGTAGAACTCGATGAGCTCTAAAACATGCACTAGTTCATTTTTCGTAATAGTGAAGTTAATGATTGAGAAAACTACAAAATTCATCATTGCAAAAAATCCTTTTTAATGTACCACATATATAACTAACATGTCAAAGAGAAGAAAAAAAAAATTTTTTTTAATTTCTTTTTCAGGTGTAGCTAGGTCTAAATTTTATGAACAGTAATAAAACTTGATGAGAGATATACGAAAGTTGTGCACAAAATAATAATATATAGTTTTCAGTTCAAAAGATGATTGCAAAAGAATACAACAGAAGCAATAAAAACTTTTGTTTTTGTGTTCAAAATTAGATGTATATATGCAGCTGTGTTCATCATATTTTTAATGATCTTCAAAATAGCAGTAAGGGAGATCATTGGTTTGACAATATTGAATGTATGAATAATCATCTAATATAATTGAAGCCGACCTTCTCTGATAGAATTGAATCCGATTGTAGAACACATGTTTGAGTATTATTGAGAAAAGATTACTATAAGATCAAAAACTTTTTATCTTTCGTTTTGAACATTTCTACGGTCAAAATAAGCGTATTTTAATTAGATTAAACTATTAAAAGACTTACATGTCTACTAATTACAATTTGTTTTTAATCAGACAACAAAATTACACGCCTACTGACAACCCATCTCAACACTGTTCTTATTAAGCTTAATTTGAATTACGTTCGATGTATTCCCTCTTGTATTCTTTTGTTATCATCTTTCGAAGTTAAAACTATATATTGTTATTTCGTGAGCAACTTTCGGTGCGCATCTTTCGGGATCCCATCAGATGGATATCAATCAGCACGACGAGAAGCATCTCTTTCACCTGGTGGAGATAAAAAGATTCTTGATGATGTTATCTTTCCATTTCTTCGTACTCAATGTGCTAAATCGGATAAGTATGGTGAATGTGTAACAAATGTAGGTCCTGATGGTGCTGGCTATAATGTTAAAAATGGTTCATAGTGGTATTGAACAAGGTGTTCTTAGTATTATATGTGAATAATGGAGTATTCTTCAACAATTAGTCGGTTTTTCTGAAGATGATATTGGTCATATATTTACTGATTGGACAAAAAATAATGAATTATATAATAATTTTCTTTTATCAATTGGTGGTGATATATGTACGCGGCATTATCATAATGGTGATCGATCATCAGGACATGTTCTTGATGATGTTGAAGATAAAGTTGTACAAGATGCTGATGATACTGAAGATACTGATGTATGGACAGTTCAAGAAGCAGCAAAAGCTCATGTTAGTGTATTAACAGTTACTGCAGCACATTTATTACGTATAGCATCTTCAAATCGTTTGGATCGCGTCAAATTTGCTAAATTATCAAAACCAAGATTAGCAGATGAGTTAAAAGGAAAAACACATGAATTTATTGAAGATCTTCGAGGTAATGTTTATGTTGCATTCTTAGCTTCTTTTATTCAAGGTTGTAATTTAATTGTTGAAACTTCTCATGGCAAAAAATGGCATATTAAAATGAGTGAAGTTATACGTGTATGGCGTGCGGGTTCAATTGTTCAAAGTGATTATATTTCAGATCTTCTTCAACCATTATTTTTAAATGATGAAAAATCTGATGATGAACCTTTAATTAATATTCTTTTATTAAAACTAGTAGCCGTAGAGATAGAAAAAATATTATTTTAAACTTAAACGTATTGTTTTACTACGTACTGAATTTGAATCTCATGTACCAGCATTAAGTGCTAGTTTAGAATATTTTAAATATGTTAGTAGTACTGATTTATCAACAGCATTTATGGAAGCTGAATTAGATTATTTTAGTGCACATGCATATGATCTTAAAAGTAAACATGCAATGGATGTTAAAAAAAGGGTCACATCATTATGAATGGAAAGAACTGTAAAAATTGACCGATTTTTGATAGAAAGCTCTTTTTCTTTTTGATTTCGTCGTTTGTAAACAAAAATATGATTATTTTTGGTTTTTCATATGTGAATAAAAAACATAGTATTAATCAACTTTGATGAAGATATACGAAGAACTCTAAGATCATACAAAAGGTCTCATAATTATTTCGATAGTATCCATTTCATCAAAATCACCTATTAATCAGTAATTTTTCAGATATTATAATAAATCGGCGACAGAGATACTGGCGAGTGCATCCGTTTTCATGCAACCTGCCTGATCCGTGACCCGACCCATAATCCGCGAGTTCAACCCATTTGTAAATGTTGTATTTCATTGTTTTCATCTTTCATTTTTACCTTCTACTTAGGTTAATTTTCACTAGTTACTCTATTTCTTTGCTCCTTTAAATTTGATTTTTTTTGTCATATATATTTCTCGTTAATTTAAGTCATTTTAATCAAATTTATTGCTTCGTACGCCAGTTCTCAATTGCAATAATATATCATGTGAGTGTAAGACTCGAGTTTACCCATATCTATCCTTATTAATGTACATTGTAGAGCTTATAAATGACACTTACTAAGTTCCATTTTGTCTTTTTCTTACGCATTACACTATATTGTTTACATTTAATCAATATTTTTCTTTTGAACTTTCAAAATCATTTTAATCTGATATTTCAACTAGGATAAGAATTGCACATCGTTTTTTTATAGCATCTCGATTGATATGTTTTAATCGATTTGGATACAAATGGTCCTTATCAGAGTGAATTATTCTGGGAACATAATCCTATTTTTGTATCATTTATTATTAATGATATCATCTACCATATGAACATGAATCAAATATTTTAATAGAGGCTAAAGCTTCTCATGATGGACTGATAATAAAAATAACACTTCAGCTATGTCCATGAATATTTGCAATGATAATAAAAAAAAGTTGATCATTGGTTGTTTCTTTTTAGATTAAAAGTATTTTTACATCAAAATTAATAAACAAAAAAAGATTAGTGTTCTTTCGTATGTTTTTATTAATCTTATTATGTTCAGCTAAATGATCCTCTTAATGATTAGAATTTTCACAATGATTTTCTTTGTGGTATTATTGAAGGTAGATGAAACATTTTTATCTAGAATTCTTTTAATACATTTTCTAAAAAATATTCAAATATATGAAATAGAATCAAATCATTTCAATAATGAAAAGATATCTCCTTCATTTAGAGCAGAGATGAACACAGTTTGATTTTTCTCAAAATTTAAACCGAATTGAAACCAAGATTTCTACAATCGAACCGAATCGAAACCGAGAGTAAATGGAAGAACACTGAATCGAACTGTGCCCATTTCTGATTTAGACATCAACGAAACCAGCAGTTTTTGATCCCCGTCTCGATTAGACAAAACTTTAGACCTGATTGAGGTTCCGATTTCGAGATTCAGACGCGTAGTCAGGAATTTTCAAAGAACGAAAACCAAGCATGGTAAAAAAAAAGAATTTTCGTTTCGAGAAAATGTAGCTCCCCGTACTCCTCTTCAGGAAATTTTTCTTCGAAGGAGGAGGACCGATCCTCCTTTCCATTCTCTTGGCTACGCCACTGTCGAGACCGGGATCATGATACTCACCTCTACCTTCATTACATATAGAATGTTATAGTAGTCTTCATATGTCAATGTTTTTTTTTCAAAAAAACAATTCTTATTTCAATAAATATAATATTGCAGAGAAGCAGATTAGATGAGAATAAACAGTAATGATATATTATTGAAAAGAATATTTTATTAAGAAAAAAATTTCGAGATTTTAATAAAAATGTTAAGTGAAAAGGAGATCAGTTATTTTTTTTAGAGAAAACTTTGTTTGACAAATATCCTTTAATCATTTATTTATTCTTAATGACTTAAGGCTATCTCCCTCTTGTTTTTGAGCATTCCTAATTTTCGAAGAGAATAGAAATACCTAAAATAAGGAGATGTGTGTTTGAGAAAAAAAATTTAAACAAGGTTTTCGGGGTTTTTGACGGCGGAAATCATAGTTTTCCATAGGACCACATTGGACCTAGTTATGACTCTCCTCTTATTTTGTTCGATGGAGCTGGAAACTATTTTATAGATTCATTAGACAATATTTCAGAGGTTTTATTAAACTTTTCAAAAATCTCGCTTTTAGTATTTTTTTTTTATGAGAGAAATACGTAAAGGGTTCGGATCTAAAGCAGGGATGTTGTCGTTCAGGATCCTATAAATCCGAATAAGAAGGTCAAAAATAGAAATAGCCAATTTAACCTATGGAGGACACTTTTAAGTATCTATAGTAAAAATTTCAGCCCGATCGGACAAAGTTCGAGAGTGATTGTAAGCAGACCCTATTGAGAAAACTCGTATTTTGAGTTACGCTAAATAAAAGAAAAAAAATCGCTGCAGTTTCTATTAAAAAATAAAATTTTTAAATTCCATAACTCTGTAATGCTAAACTATTTAGGACCGAATGGCATCTCTAATCGCTCATAATGCATAGGACTATCATACCATATGTCCAAATTGAAAGCGTTTTTTTTTTTATCAAAAAAGAAGGATACCCTTAAAGTGATATAAAAATATAGTAGAATATTTTATTTATGATCTTTTCTATCCAGACAAATGGTGTACGACTGAACTACTCGAAAATCTTGTAGGAAGTTGGAAGCAGGTGTTGCACGTAACTGGCCAATGTCCGTCATTGGATACAATCATTGTATTTCTACTTCCAAGTTCCTACCAATTTTCTGTCAGAAATTAACGGAATCAGGCGCTGAAGACATTCACTTGAGTACTTATTTAGATTTTCTTAGAAGAGACTTTAAAATATCGATTGTTTAATTTTTTTATTGAATTAAAATTTTCTAATAAAACTTTGAAACTGACTGATCTTTCCCGAAATTGGTTTATGAGTGCAAATTCGATATTAAAAGTAGGTATCAATTGAATAAATAAAATAATTTATTGTAGGTTACTATGGTCGTTCATGGTCATTTAATCAACGAAAAATTCTTTTTGAATAGTTCGTATATTTATCGTTTGTTTTTCATCTTAATTCTAATTTAATATAATAAATTTAGTTGCTTAAGATTTGGTTTGAACACATGAATATGTATCAAAAGATAATGCTAAACATCGATCACGTTGGCGTGATCTTTATTCAAATGAAGAATCATCTGAATTAACTCAATTAATTCATATATCTAAACGATATGAAATCAAATTTGTATATGCTTTATCATCCGGTCTTCATATAACATATTCATCAGAAAAAGATTTAACAGCACTTAAACGAAAATTTGATCAAGTATTTGTCACAGGCAAACTTGAATTTTAGACAAAATTAGTTTTTTTAGGCACTTCTGTTAATTTCAATTTTGCCTAGGCAGAATTCGTTAGCTTTTTATATCTCAATTTTATATTATTTAATAACCAAAATTTTTGATTTTTATAATTAAAATTCGTTTGACGCTAAATAGCTTTCAATATCTTGTTTTTGTAATATCAACAACGCCATTACAAGAAGTAAGCTTTTCTCACCATAATATTAATGATTTTGCACTTGAAAAAGTTTCTGAACTCGCTAAAAAACATATTGATGCATTAAATCCTAAATTTCGTAATAAAACTCTTGTCACTCGTGATCAAAGCAAAAAAATTATCAGTGTAGTTCAGAGCAAGTTATCTACTGAAAAGGTTTCAGGATATTTTTTCTGCTGGTGTAAACAAACATTCACGCTTTGTCTCATCGGTAGTCATTAACTTTTATGTGACTTTAAAGAAGTGAAACCTGTTCTCTTATATCAGAATATGTACGATATCTGTCAGACAAGCCGTCATCAGACTGCTCATGATGGTCGAGAAAAATGTCTCGAATATATTGCAACAAATTACAGCTGGACAAATTGCTCATCATTAGAAATATTTATCGCACAATGCTCACTATGTGAAACTCGAAAAACAGTTTATCTGTATTATATCAACATTATTAATTGTTTTCAAACCCCCCAAACCCTTGCTCGAGTCGGTCACAACACATGCTAATAATGTCTATGAAATTTAAAATAATGTTTACAAAAAAAAGGGAAACTTCGAAAATGTATTCAAATACTCTAAACAGCTTTTTATTGAATCTATCGATTAGTAAGAGGCGAACTGCCGTTGACAAATATCTTGATAATATATAATGCCAGAAAACTTTTAGATAATCTTTTTTATATATAAAAACAGATAAAACAGGTTTTGAACCAGGCTGAGGTCATTTTCTTAATCAATTATTCTACCATAATAATTAATTAATTGATCAATAAAAACAAAATGATTTAAAACAGAAAAACTTAGAAGAAAATAGTCCAAACACATTATAGACGCTGCCAATAAAAAGCTTCTTAATCATTCAAGTTCAATCAACCATTCACTGTTCCTCTGATGAAAAATACAAACAAATTTATTCAACTAAAAACAGGCTACGTAATAAAACTTCACCAAAAATCTGAAATTGATACGTTCCCATCATCGAAGATAATACGAACTTTTTGTAAATGAAAAAAATTCGATGAAAGAAAAATCTAACCAATTGTCAATGTCCCCATGTCCCCATCCTTGAAAAAAAATAGATAATTTTTGCAAAAGCAAAAAAAAATTAGATGAAAAAAATCTAACCAATCATCAATGTCCCCATGTCCCCATCATTGAAGAAAATAGATATTTTTTGCAAATGAAATTAAATTAGATAAAAAAAATCTAACCAATCGTCAATGTTACCATGTCCCCATTATCAAAACTAGATTGCAAACTCACCTACCACATCTTTACTCAAGCAAACGCAAAACGATTTTTTCGATGTAATACTATACTAATTCAAAACAAAATAATGAAGAATATTGATGCTTATACACTAATCTTTTGTTTAATCTAAATTATGCACAGAGCTAATTTTGACTAGGCAAAATTATATCCAATATTTTCAAAAGGCAAATTTTTATCATTGGTTCAATCTTGCCTAAATACCAAATTTGCCTGACACATAAACATAGATTTAGTGGAGGAAAATATTCAATTGAAGAAGATCGAGCTAAAGGTGGTAATTGTGATGTTGATGTTTCTTATCAATATCTTAGATTTTTTATGGATGATGATAAAAGACTTGAACAGATTCGACAAGTAAGCGATCGTTTTTTTACTTATATCAATTGATATTCTTTTCTCTTTTTATTTAAAGGATTATTCATCTGGAAAATTATTAACTGGTGAATTAAAAAAGATTTTAATTGAAGTTTTACAAGATTTAGTTGTTAAACATCAAGAACGAAGAAAAGAAATAACTTTAGATGTTGTACGACATTATATGACACCAAGATAAATTATTTTTCGTTATTAAAACGTTCTTTTCGTTGTTTTAAGAAAAAAGAAAAATAAAGTTTTAAATCATTTATTCAAAAAAAAAAAGAAAAAGATGTTTGAAAAAAATCATTTGCACAAGTAAATCTTTCGAAAACTAAACAAGAGCGAAGATAAAAAATATTAATTTATTTTAAAGATTAATACCAGCTTTTCTAAAAGCTTGAATAAATATTTGTGAATCTTTAGCTCCACTAAATTCAATATTATCATTAATACGAAAATGTGGTACACCAGATATTCCTTCTTGTTGACTTTGATTTATTTCATATTGAACTTCTTTTTTTATATTGATCAGATTGAAGAAATTCTTTTGTTTCATCTGAATTAAATCCAACTTGTTCAGCTGCTTTTATTAAAACTTGATGATCAGATAAATCTTGTTCTTGTTCAAAATAATTACGAAATAAAATATTAATTAAATCATTTTGTTTTTTTTCTCCATTATCTTGTTGTTTAGCATAATAAAGAAGACAATGTGAATCAAATGTTGATCCGATTTTATCTCGAAATGAAAAATTAATACCTTCTTGTTTATCTGTTTCTATTATTTGTGGTAACATTTGTTTAAGACGTGTTTCACCGAATTTTTGTTTCTAACGATCCATTTTAACAAGTGATCCATCACATGGAAGATTATGATCTAATTCAAATGGATACCAATTGATTGATAGATTTATAGCAGATCTATCGATTTGAGAAAGAGCTTTTTCTAAACGATGTTTTCCAACATAACATCAAGCTATAAGGAAATATTTACATTCTTTTTAATATGACTCAATCAATTTCACTCACGACAAATATTATCACTAGTAATATCTATTTTAAGTTATTGTTTATTTTCATTTAGTTTTTGTGAAGTTGCCATATGATTAAATTTAATTTTTCTTATTAAATTCAATACTGAAATATTTCCAAATAATTCTTTTTTCATTAAATAAAAATAATAAATCTGTAAATATGTTAAGAAAAAGAAAACAAGCAGATATATATATATATATTTGAACAGAAAAGAAAAACGTGTTTTTTTTTATCGTTGTTATAAAAGCAAATGAATAACAATATTAGTTAAATAAAAATGCTATGTTTTATAACAATTTCAAAGCTAAACCAAGAGACCAGGCAACTTGAAATTGTTGAATTTTTTTACAAATATGAATTTCAATATCTTCTGATAAACCATAACCTTTTGTTAATAATGAATAAATATATGTTAAATTAAAACATAAAAAAGGATGTTCGTTTGATGATGTTGTTGTACCACGACAAACATTTCTCGCTGTTTGTTTTAATACTCTTATCGGTATTATTGTTATTAATGATGGATCATTTTCATTAGATAAAAGTCCAGCATCATTCGCCATATCATAAAAATATGAAAATACGTATGTTGACATTTGATCAAGACCAATAGTTGATTGAACATTTAAACCAACATAATGATCAATTGATGACATACATGAATAAAAACGTTCATCAGCATTAACATCTAAATAAAATAATTATTTAGTTTTTTTTTTTGTTTAAGACAAAAACAAAATCTCAAACCTAGATGAGATTGAACAGTTCAAGTATCTTCAAATTTAAATTTTCCAGTTATATCATTTAAAAAACATCGACTTTTTAATTGATGAGATTCAATTAATTTTTCATCATTTGTTTCATTAATAAATATTGTTTGACGTGCAATCATTAAACCATAACCTAAATATGAAGGTGAATAAAGTTTTATATCTCTACGAAACATTCGAAATTGATACATATGAGCCATTAAAATTTTCTCATCACTTTATTTTTTCTTTTCATTTCATATATCTTGTCTTTTAACTATTTTAACTGGTTTTATTTCTTTTAAACCAGCTTGTTCAACATCAATTCTAGGCATTTGTTTTTTTCTTTTTATTAGCTGGATCACGAAATGCATTTATTAATCCTGGTTCAACTGTTTGTCGAGCTTTTAATAATAAATTTAATTTTTCAGCTAAACTTGTATTTGATAATGATGGATTATATGTTATTTATGTTGAACCACCACCTAAATCGAGTGTAGCTATACGACTTCCATAAAATTGTTCGCCTGAAATAAGACAAAAAAATAATAATTCTTTCAATTCAATAAAATATATTCTATTTCGAAATCATCATGAGAAAATTATCCTACTACATCATTAATAGACAATATATGAATATCAAATTAATAAAATAAAACTTACCTTTAAGATAAACAAGAGTAAGCCATGCATCAATTCCTTCTTCAGTTTCATTCATAATGGCAATATCCTTTTTAGGTCTATAAAATCCATATTTACCAAATCTATTTGAAACACCTTCTAATAAAAGTTTTTCTTTTGTTTCATTTAATAATCTTAAACCAGCTGTAGCACGTAAAACTAATGGTGTATTTCGATGTTTAAAACGACTAACTTCTTGATCAGCTATTTTTAATAAATCATTTATTTGTTCTTCACTTTTATAAACATGATCAGCAAATGATGATAAACCAGATTTACGTTCTCGAAATATTTCATCTTTTAAAACAAATGTATCACCATTTTCATTATCAGTTGTCGCACGAAATTCATAAATATGAATACGTGTACCAATTGAACCAACATTTAATACTAATACATATGAATATGGATCAAGAAAAGCAAGTAATGGAGATAATGATAATGAAGACTATAATATAAATATTAAAATAAATAAGAGTTCGAATTAAATTAAAACGACGAGATGGAATTTTTTGACGATGAAATAATGGTATCATTTTATTCTCAGGTTTTTTTGATGATGTTTGACGAATTCGTTGTTCAGGCAACTCTGGACATTTGGAGATAAATCGATTTTTATTTGCACTCGATTCGATTGAATCGATTATCAACCAATCTAAAATCAAGTTTCTATTTTATTGCATTTTCATAATGAAAACGAAAAGGCGGCGTCATCATACGTTTTCAGATTGGACGACGACACAAATGAATTGCTTAAATGCAATCGTCACAAAGAAATTTCATTCATCTATCTGACGTTTGTTCGTTATCTATAAATATGTGACCTTCTTTCTGATTTTAATATCAGAATAAAATGTGTTTTTCTAAGGTAAATTCTTAAATGAATAAATTTTTTCTTTCAGACTTATAGACAATATTCATCATACATTGTGACCATATTGTTGTTCGTATAAAGGTTCAAATGACGAGTATTAATAAAAATAAGTATCTGAAAGTCAGAGAAGGAAAAGAAGCAAATATACCTGTAAATAACATCAAATCTTTGAATATTCATTGCTTTTCTTTTCTAGAATAATAACAATAATGAAACACCAGAAGAAAAAATCAATAAATTGGAACAGCAAGTTACCAATTTAACGGACGAAAATGTAAATTTACAAAGTTGAATCAACAAATATATCAATACCATCAAATCGATGGAAAAGCGAATCAAACAACTCGAAGCTGATCTTGCGTATGAAAAAGAAAAAAAAGCTGAAAGTGATTCATCCAACTTGGCTTCGCCTCCTTTGATGAAGCACTAATTGATAATTACAGAAGGACAAATCCAACAGGTTAAATTTTTGTTATTTTTCGTACATTAATCATATGTACATCATGTTATTCTTTCGTTTTTTTTGTTGATAACATATATGTAGATTTTGTTGTTATTATTTTTTGCGTTCAATTACGTCTATATGTAGATTTTCTTATTCATCTTTATTTGATTGTAAAAACAGATATATACCCAGGTCAAACAAGCACGGTCGTAAACGACCGTATACGGAGAAATACGACGATTTACATGGTCACGTATTACGACCGTATATCCCCGTGTCGTATACGGAGAAATACGGTGATATACGGAGAAAAATACGATCGTAAACTGAGATCATATACGGAGAAAAACGGACCGTACACGACCGTTTACAGACTCCGTAAACCTCGACCTGGGTAAGAAAGAAAAATAAATAGGAATCCTGCTATTGTTGATATACAAACGAACAATATTCTATAGTTTGATTATTTAACGTGTGGAAGTAGTTGACAAGAACACTCACACACTTAGGCTTTAAAAATGTTATTTGCTTTGCTTGCTTAACTATCATTTCAACTATTGAATATACAAATAACAATAAATCTTGTGATGTTAATGTAAGAAAAAGTAAATGTTTTCACAAGAATTTAAAAAATAGACACAGTTTCATTTTGATTGTCTGACGGATAATTTTATATAGATAAGAAAAAAATGTAAGCAAAATAATAAAGATTTGTTTTTCTACTTTTAACGATGTAAGGGTTTGTGCTGTATTTCGAGACACTCAATTGTTTTAGTATCAGATGATAAGTCTCACTGGCCAAACTGAGAAATAAAAAACTGACGTGCTCATGACACACGTTGAGAGAGAATTGACTTACAAGATATCATGTAAAGTGATATATAAATCTTGTTTTAAATGCTTGAAAAAAATATATATTTTGCTTTCAATAAAAATTCATCATTATCATCAACAAATGTAGAAATAAACATACATTTTCATTTTATTGTCAATAATTAAATATCGATGAAATACTCTTGAAATCATTTTGGTCATTATCATCACTACAATCAACATCAGCTCAATATTATTTCGTTGTTAATAATTCACATATTACTGATATTATTAAAGATGATGAAGATCGTGTAACTGGATTAAAATTACAATTACATCAATAATAATAATATAAAATTGAACTTGAGACAATAATCGCTTACTTTAAATATTTGATAAGAATACAAAGCGAGTGTCTACAGAAAATAATAACAAATAAAATGATTTTCAAACAACATACACTTTTTTGTCTTAAGATCTGTACGTGAGTCCCGTATGACCTTTTTTCATAACTACAGTTAGATCAGGATCTAGTGTAAATTAAGTATTGTAGTTGAAGAATAAGATCTTGTATATTAAAATATCTTGCAACATTATTCAACTGTTTTATCAATACTGAATTTAATTGTCCTCTATATATTCTTTTAATCAGAATTGTATCGTCAAAAAACTCTATATTGATGTGTTTTAGAAATGTACACTGCGCCTAATGATAGTTGAAAAAATTATTCTTTTATGCCATCTTTTTTTCTCATATTTGTTAGTCTATGACATTTCTTATGAAATAGTGTTTCGTTTTTTGAACACTTACATAAGAAAAACAATCTAAAGTTGAAAATAACCCAAATAAATTTAATTAATCAAGATATAACCGGACTTATGTATGATTATAGGGTATTCGTTCATATCGTAACTTATTTTCTAGTCAAATTGGCGAAAATTTGAGTTTAAAGTAAATTTAAATATTATGTTTGTCACAAAGGAATTTCGCTGTTTTCAGTTAGATCAATTTGTTATTTGCATAATTCTTAATCAATATTGATCTAGATTTCATTTATAAACTTAACAAATGAGTATGAAATTGGGTAATAAAACAAACAGTATCTCAATAAGAATGTATTTGTCAACAGTTCAATCAGTTCTCTTAACTTTTCAGCATTTGATATTACTTTTTTCAAATATTCCTAGCAATGGAGTTTAACAGCTGATATGATTGAGGCGTGGCCGTCCAGTGGACAAATAATAAAAGAAGAAAAAGCCGAGCAGCCACCCAATGATCGCACTCTAGTTTTTTTCGAGCGATGTGCCCATCTAAAACCGAGTCATAATTGCCCCTAGGGACGGCCGTCTCCACACACGCANCGAAGCTGAAATGTTGAAATTACATAATTATTTTCGTGCTCGTCATTGTGCACCACCACTTGTTATAAGTCAACAGTTAAATCAAATTGCTCAATCATATGCTGAATACTTAGCAGCGACATCAACATTTGAACATAGTGGAAATCAACTTGGAAATGAACCCTTAGGAGAAAATCTATATATGCAATGGATATCTTATGGTCGAGTAAAAGCTTCTGCAAGAGATGCAATACAAAGTTGGTATGATGAAATAGCAATGCATGATTTTGACAGACCAATATATTCATCAGAAACCGGTCATTTTACCCAAATGGTGTGGAGATCATCAAGAAAATTGGGTGTTGGAGTAGCTTACTCACCTGATGGCCGTGAAGTTTATATTGTAGCAAATTATTATCCTGGTGGAAATATTGTTAATCGAGGATATTTCGAAAGTAATGTTTTACCACCGAATTGTTAGGTGACTCGGTTTTTTTTTCTTTCTTTTTTTCAAAATAAAAACATGTATTTATAGAAAAAAAAATTTAAAATAAATATTTGAAAGTTACAAGAAGTATTAATAAAAAAAAAATGCTCAACGAAATAAATAGTTGTCTTCAACAACAAACCAAATATTAAGGTAAATTTATGTTTGATTCATCAGATGTCTTTAGAAGACATTGGAATTCAATAAGCTGCACATGCAAACCGAATTTGTTATACTATGTAGATAGAGTTCAATGCGGTTATCAAAATATTTATCAGTATGAAAGTAATAGAAGGACTCTAACTTCATAATTGAATACATAGAAGCATCTGGTATAGGAGATATATTCATGTATGTTTATTCTTTTTTTAAAAACCTTTTAAATGTTAAAACGATATGATGACAGAGTTGTTGTAGTAGTCGAACTCTCTCTCTCTCTTTTTGCAAACTTTATATCAGAGACCCAGATCATTGAAATCAATGTTTTTGATTTCACAAATTTCGAACTATTAACTTATAAGACAGCTTTCATTTTCATACGAGTTTGCATATTTCGAATAGATGTTACACGATTGAAAGTGTTATAAGTACAAATTTATGCCTCGAAAAGCATTTTGTTACGCAAAGTTACTCATGTTAATTCTACAGAAAATAAAACAATAATTGCACTCAAAGATCTGGTCATGCCATTATTTTTTAATTTTTCTTTCTTGATATTCTCGTCCACACAGTTTTTTTATTCTTACATTCCTTATTGATTTGTCAATTACGCAATTATAATAAATGACATACTCATTAAAAGGTAAATGCACTCTATATTCTCTACTAGGCATGAAACATAACATATGACACACTTTTATCGTCATTTTCATATGAATATTCTTACATAGCACGCATGTCTCTCATAAATTACGTTTAGTAGCAAATCGTTCTTCTAATATGTCAGCATTAGATTCAGAATACAACAAAGATCAAGTTTATTGAATAGATTTCACTTGTAAAATGAATACCATATTTATCGAATTATGATCACGTCATAAAATTAATTTAGAGAAAAATATCTTATTACTTTCGACAAAAAAAAATCAAATATTAATTTATGTACAAATTCTAGTGACATTATTCTTGATGAATCTATATCTTATACAATAATAACTAATTCTATTACTATAAATGATTTTGATAATAAAGAACAATTCATGATTAAAATGAAATCAATGAACGTGTGAGACATCACTCGGTTCATCTTAAACAACCAAGCTTATTAACAATTGAAAACGAAAAAGCAAGTTGAATACATTGTTCAAAAGTATTTGAAACATAAACAAAAGAAATAATTACAGAATCTCATCCTGATGTGTATCATGTTTGAAAAGAAATTACTTTGAACAATTGATTTTTTTGTCGAAAATTTTGCCTATTGAAATGCACCCAAAGAATGAAGACAAGACTGATTTGAAACAATATCTGACATTTTAAGGAAGAAAGAGTACCCCA
This sequence comes from Rotaria sp. Silwood2, assembly GCA_905329745.1. Taxonomy (NCBI): domain Eukaryota; kingdom Metazoa; phylum Rotifera; class Eurotatoria; order Philodinida; family Philodinidae; genus Rotaria; species Rotaria sp. Silwood2. The sequence continues at coordinate 979,665 of CAJNSZ010000027.1, read as the reverse complement.
AATTACTAATCAGCTGAGAGGGTCTGGCAATATCACGTGTCGATCTGTCCACGTAACGATCTACCTATTTCGGCAAAGTCAGAAAAATGCGAAATTCATGCTTTCATTATATAATTTTTACAGTGTCAGAAGTATTATGTGAGACGTTTTCTTAATTGTTCTTTCAGAGATATTATCAATTTATCATGTCAGGGAAACTACAGTTAACTTTCTGAAGAAATAAACATTCGATGAAAATATCCGCATTTTAGAAAACGATATTCCATCACGACAATTGTTTTTACCTGTGAGACAAAGCTATGCATATATTTTGAATTGGTTTTTTTTCGATATTTAGCTTGTCATGTCAGCTATAACTTTTCTATAGACAAGTTTTTAATCACACTTGTAGTTGAGCTAAATTTTTTAGTTCTTAATACATCACTCAAGTCGAGAGTTCATTTTTGGTTATTCCATCACGGACATATACTTCAGTCATAAAAATGTAAAAGAAAGACAAGATCTAGTGAAACTTTTATGCTGTGTAGGGCAGCACGATTTATATACGTATTCAAAAAATCAGCCCTTCTAAACAAACTTCAATCTGTTGAGATATTTAAGAGATAAAATGAAAAAAAAAAGAAGTTATTCCATCACGCTTGGACAGGTCGACTTGGTTACAAAGAGGAAGAAGTGAGCCGAAATGGCCCAAAAAGTGATCATGTGATTTCCACAAGATCCATTCTCGCTTAATTTCACATTTCGACTCAATCCAGAGTTTTATAATCTCATAAACGATGAATTCAGTTTGGGGATGTGCTTTGTGCCAACTTCGCACCACGACCTTAGTCCGTTTGCTATCTAGTTTATTTCTCGTTTTAATGTCATGATGTGTAAGGTTGAAATTGCGCTATACACTAGTGTTTCATTTAAAATCATAGAGGTAGATTATCAGTTCTAATTGAAAAATATATATTGTAATGACAACCTTCAAACTAACAGAGTGATACTTTCTTTCAATCGAACATCAGCGAAATGTTTGCAATAGCCTTTACTTTGGCCTAGTTTATGAGAAGAAAGTGAATAGTAATTGATTTTGATCGCAAAACCTATCATAATACCATTTCAAATATTGACATTAAGTTTTTCTTTCTGACTGACGAATATGCAATAAGATAACTAAGATAAAATTTATTTGCTTTAATTACTCATATTTGAATATATTTGAAAAAGAAAACCATTTCATAAGATAATTATATATCTAGTATAAAGTTAGTATGGCATATGAAACGATTTCTATTTCGTTTCATTTTTATTCTTCGTAAAGAAGAAGAGATAAGACGAGAAGAAAGTGATCTTTCAATACGGTGTACTTTTTCTATTCTTATGACATCGATGGAAGCTGCTCCTTCAGTACATCAAATCGATATTTCTGACGAAGAATCTCTTCAGTTAGTATTAAACTTTTTGGTAAGCTTTTCATTATTCATCAATAAAGTATGAGAATAGACTTATTTCTTAGGAAAAATATTTTCCACAATCGTTTCATTTATGGCAAATTTTAAAGCGAATACAAAAAAATCTAATAACAAAAAATCATTTATGGCCACATCAACTCTTCGTTAATGATCAACATCAAATCAAATGTGTACTATTTATATATTCAACTATAGGTTTCAAACCTAATTATGAATCAATTACAGCAGAAGAGAAATCAGCAAACAGAGAAGTCAATTTTTATTGTTCTAATGAAAATGATCATCTTCTCATTCCTTTGATTCTACACTATGTTCCATGGTCAGATATCAAAAACATCACCTTTTGTTCCGTGCCCCATCGATTTTCATCAATGATTGACAGTTTTACTAGTGATAATAAATTAGGCAAATGTCATATTTACTCATGCCAGCAAATGGAACTACAGAAAAAAACATTTATAGAAAAAACTAAAACAATCATATATTCCTGTTCATCCGGTAATTATTTTATTATTTAATAAGCGAAAAATAACTAACACATGTTTTCCTTTCAGATATTGTTATTCAACCTTTATCGGTATCTGATGCATCCACTGTCAATGATCTTTGGACATATAAATCGACAATATCTTTATATCACACAATGTACGAAATCGAGCATTTCTCGGCATACGGTAAATTAAAAAGAAATTCTTTTGCACATTTAAATGTATGTATTTTTCCATTCAAAGGAGCATTTTGCAATGATAACCTGATCGGTTGGTGTTTGACAAGATATGATGGATCTGTAGGAGCCGTTTTTATCAGACCAGAAGCACGTAGACTTGGCCTTGCGACTATTTTAAATATTTGTGTAGCCTCAAAAATTTTAGAAATGCAAGACAGAGCCTTTTGTTTTGTTATAAATGATAATATTGTGTCATTTCGAACGTTAGAGAAATTAGGATATCAACGAACATACGATGTAGATTTTTTAGTTTTTACATCAGAATAAATAAAAGGAAGAAATTTGAGAAATACATGAGCGCGATTGGGTATTTTAAAATAATTAGTAGAATTTTCGCACGGTTATTGATCACTAAATTGACATTAGCGTCTTAATCATCATATTTTTTTTTGTAATGTACAACTTTATTGACATGATTTTTTTAAAAATATTGAAAGCTATTGTAGTTGTGTGACTAACAGTGCCAATCATAGTAGCTTTTGAAAGAGTTAAATGACGCGATCTACAATGGTAATAAATGATTTTCGAGACAATAACTTCGATCAAGTATATACAGGTTTAAGTGGTCCGTCTGCAAACTGATTTCTATTGATAAGTAGTCAAACAAATGTATACCAACAGGACAAAACAAAAGAAAATTCTGTTACCTAAAACGACAGAACTTTTCATGTGTTTTAAATCTGTTTTTGCTTTTACAGAAAGCAAACATCAACATTTTGAATGCGTAATTCGTCGCAGATTTTTTTTTCAAATATTGATTACAATAATTCATCCCAAATGTGAATGCGTCTTTGGCATATGTGTGTCTATGGCTCTCCATGCTAGTTTGGGTGCACGTGAATGGAATGTGAGTGCTGATTATCGTCCAGATGCCAGTTTAGATGTGACAGCAAATCTCAAGATCCACGTTTACATCTACACTCTCACAGACCATGTCCTTACGATGGNAAAGATTCTTATACAGTCAAGATCTTGGACAAGATGTTGTTTTTTATTATCTTTTCCCAAGATCTTAAATAAAATAAAAAGCGATACCATCAATTTATTACATATTTCAAAAATCTAAAATTGTTTGGAAGTACGCTGCAAAACTCAGTCATATAAAGATATTACTACTTTATAAATTTCTGTTGAATAATCTTTTCTTGCATCTTTGTTCTCCATGACTTCTATTCTATTGTTCGCAAGTACCTCCACGGTCGCTAAATTTTTTAAACACGAATGAGAGTAACAACTTTATATGACTGAGTTTTGCAGCGTACTTCCAAACAATTTTAGATTTTTGAAATATGTAATAAATTGATGGTATCGCTTTTTATTTTATTTAAGATCTTGGGAAAAGATAATAAAAAACAACATCTTGTCCAAGATCTTGACTGTATAAGAATCTTTGTAAAGATCTTGGGTACAGATTTATTTGACACGATCAAGATATATAAATGCAAATTATCTTTTCAAGATCTTGATAAGATCTTGCTTACCAATCCGAAGATTTCAAGATCTTGCTTACAAGATGTTCGACTAGGGAGATGTTTCTACGTATCCTAAAAGAAATTTAAGTTGATCTTTTGCTTTCATGCTGATAAATATTTCTATGACTACGTTGAATTTTTTTCTTAATACTATAAAAAATTCCATGTATAGATACTGTTTATTCAATTTCAGCTTTTTGAAACATATATGATGAATCAAATAAATTCCTCATTATAATCGATTTGTTGTTCAAGTTTTTTGTATTCATTACACCAGTGCTCTCTTCACATGAATTTTATAATATGAGAAAGGTTAGAGCAAGCTTTTAGAAGACAACTACTTACTTTGTTAGACTAGTTTCGTGAAGAATGATCTAAAAGGAATGTTGTAGTAGAACATAAGTAAAAACTTGGATACCCGTGTGACAAACTGTATATCAACAATGTTTCATCCTAATATATGAATTAATTCCTTAGTACATTTCTGGAGAATTAAGTGAAAATTATATTTTAGTCACAAAACAATTGTGCGAGCACCCTTACCAAAAGAAAAGAAAAAATATTTCGAATTATATTTGTCATCTTCAGCTTCAATTCATTCCTTAAGGTAGTTAATGTTGTAATTTATCTTCTTCGATTTATTATCGTTTAGTTTTACTGCAATATTTTATTGAAAAAATCGAATGTTTATATCGACATTTAATAAACTTCAGCTTTAAACATTGATTATCAATTTGTACTTCTATATATAAGTGCCCTTTTTTTATTTTGAAGAAAGAAAAAAAAATGATTCGCTTAACAAGTCGGTGGTAAAACATTTGCTTCAAAAAATCCTGGATCTTCAATATTTCCAGCTGGATAATAATTTGCTACAACATAAAGTTCAGTTTGATCGGGTGAGTAAGCAAATCCAACACCCAATTTTCTTGTTGATTTCCATACCATTTGTGTAAAATGAGCAGTTTCTTGCAAAAAAGTTGGATTTTCAAAATCATGCAGTGCTATTTCATCATACCAACTTTTTGCTACTAATTTTGCAGAAGGTTTTGTTTTACCTTGATATATCCATTCCATATGCAGATTTTCTCCTACGTATTCATCACCAAGAGTATGTCCACTATGTTCGAATTTTGATGTCGCTGCTAAATATTCCGCATGTGATTGAGCAATTCGACTTAATCGTTGACTTATACTGAGTGGTCGTATACAATGACGTGCACGATAATCATTATGTAACTTCAACATATCATCTTGAAAATTTGAAGTTGTTAAACGTTGTGTACGAGCTAGAGCTTGAAACAAAAAAAAAGAACAGTTTTCTGTTTCATTCTTTTTTTCTTCTTATTAACATACGCCGTCTATATTTTCGAGTGGGTAGTACACTCATATCTAGATAAAACGTTAGTGGATATGAATATTGGTGTTGATGCTTGTGGTTATATCGTTTATCATGATGGCGACTGAATTGTTGTGTTGGACGTACCATAAATGAATAAAATCTTGGATCCCTAAACAAAGCAATGTTGATAAAAGAAAAAAAAACACGAGATCAAATGATTACATTGATATAGTATATGTTTTCAAGTAACGTTTAAATTCAGATATACAACAAAAATAATCTATGAAAATAGTATACCAGTATTTTATCGGACGTTTATATAGATATGCGACTGTCGCGTTACTTATATAGCATAATGTGTGAATGATTCGAATCATGACATCCAGGCACAATATCAAAATCATTGCGTATAGTGTCAAAAAAAAGTGTATTTTGAAAAATATTGAACCTATGCAGTAAACAAGATAAAAATATGAATAATAAGAAAACAAAAACCCTAATGTCGTGATTGAAACTCCATCAAGCAGTAACTTATTTTCTTTTGTTTAAAGTAATTATTTTAAATTTTACGAAAAAATTACAATTTAGAAAATCTTAAATTCAAACGCAATTAAGAGAATACATGTTATCATAACTTTACATTGATTTGATTCGTGTACCGATATAGTAACTTCAGTTATTTACATTGATTTTATCTGCTTATTTTTTTTGCAATTAAAAAAAAATGAGTTGATAAAATATTGGATGTCGTAGCACATACACGGCAAGTTATATTAGATAGATAATAATCTTTGAAGGATGGTAACATAGTGTAAATAGAAGAAAATAATGAATGATACAATGTCTTTTCAATAGGGAATACCGTCCGATAAGGTAGTAAATCTGCCACAGAGTATTTTTGTATTTAAAAAAGTTAAATTCGTTGTAAAAATGTTTATGATTAAAACACCATGTTGTCACAGTAAACTTTAATCTGATTTTAACTTCGAAGTAAAATATCGTATTCGGAATTAGAAAAAAGAAAGTACATTATATCATGAATATTTCACCAAAAATAATTTTTTTTTCTGAAAAAAATCGATGTAATCCCCATCAACAATGGAAATTAGATTAAAGTTTATTGTAATCATGGTCAATATCTTTTGATGAAAATAAGTCTTAGAACAGAATAGATTTTGTAAAAACTATATAGATTTAGAGAGTATCAGAAGAGATAATTTTTTATTATAAAGATTTTTAGCAGTACTTTCGTTTTGAATACAAAAATATTCTACAAAATTATCTATCACATCCATTGGATTCTATCTAATCTAAGACAGAAAATAAAGGTAAACATGACCACTATGTTATTATCGTAGGGCATGAAAAATGGCATCGATCTATTCTACTACTTTTCATACGGGGTTTATAAAAGAAAAAAATTATAAGTATCATAGTTATAAACCGAAACACTCAAGAGTGATAGACTCTGAAGACTGCTTAATCCTTAAAAAAAAAAGACTTTTTTTGCATTCAACTGGAAACAAAATAAGTAAACAGAAATGCTTTTGAGTTTCAAGCTTTATCATTCTATCTTATTGAAAATGAAATCTAGGGATGTGGCAGATTTATAACCCTGTCTGATCATGTTCTTTATCTAATAATAGAAGTGTTTGAATTGTAAATAAAAAATATTGATCAAAGTTAAGGTCTGACCGACAAATGAACAAGTTTTAAATATGAACTATTGATGAACTGCGCGGACTGATGTATTCGAATTTTGAAATATTTACAGTGCTTTTAATATATTTGTAATTCCCATTTCGAGCAAGATTTATTAATATCTTTTTGCCACGATTGAATAGAGCTTGTTGAGTTATTTAAGAAAAAAAAAGAATCTTGTTGAAATTTTAAATTTTTACTACATTATATTCACTGTAAATACCTTAAAATTCGAAAATCTCAATTCATGCACGTGATCAACTGTTTATAAATTTTCTCTAGTGAAATTTTTAATTTGACCCGAATATGTCCAATGTCCTTGAGATGTACAGTTACACGTCCTTTTACTTCAAGTTGAATCTCGATTAGACGAAAATGTCTTTTCGTTCTTTTAACAAATAAATTCGACGTAATTCTTTTAGAAGAAAATTATGTCGTGTCTTTATTTTATTCTTTATGTACATATACATATATATTTCGATGTTCGACTAAATTTTCTTTAACTATTATCATTTCGTCGAATATTTACACTGAATTCAAATACAATGACTGAAGTAAGAGATTAGTTTATTCAAATTTTGTTTTCGTTGTATATTTATTTTTTTATGCATATAAAGACTGCAATTATTACTACACAAGTACGTTCAGATTCAGATGATTTTGATATTCGACGAGAATTTTGTGGCTTTCAAGTAGAAATTTTTTTTATATTTTCCTTTTTTTCCCAAAATTTGTCTTCATATTTAATAGGATAAACGTTTAAATGATTTAAGACAATTTACGTCTTGTATTATTGATTTACAAACACATGGTACAAAAGATCCATTTGAAAAAGTCACTTGGGTAATTTCGTAAGTAACAACAATAGTTCAAAAACACAAAAAAAAGAAAACAATATAAGAATTTCTTCTTATTAATTTTAGACATTTTGATGAAACAGTTCGAGCTTTTGTTGTTAAACGTATTCAAGCATGGGCTCAAACAACACAAATAGCTGCTCATATGCATGCAGAAGATATAACATTTCATCAACGTCTGTAGTTTTATTTAATTTTTAGTTTTTTTGAATAAATAAATTTTTTCAGATATATCATCAGATTCATCATCATGTTCAATTGATGGTAAAGTACAACAACTTGGAAATTCAGTAAAATCATCTCCATCACCACCAAAAAATTCTGTTCCATTAATGTTTAATAAAACTTCTAAAACACCATTACATAATCATCATCATAGTAATGTACCAAATGCTGCTCTTGTTCCACAAACTGATATTCAATTACGATATCAATCACGTCGTCGACGAAATTCATCATCAAGTAATTCAGGAATGCGTCGACCAGGTTTTTATTTTGTTGATGATTTTTATTTTTTCAATAATATTATTATTGGATTTCATTTTTTTTTTGTTCAGCATTATTTGGTAAACCTAGTGATTATTTTTTCTCACGAAAAAATGAATATCCACAAAGTTGTCATTCACCATTGTCAACACCAATTACGAGTAAATATTTGATGAATTTATTTGTTTTAGGTTTTTTATTTTTAATTGATTTTTATTTTATTTTAACAAGAAATTAAAATTAATGAAACAATGAAATTATTGAATGAAGATGGTCTTTCATTAATTAAACAATCAAATTCAGAAATTGAAAAAGAATATTCATTTGGTAAAAATTAAGTTTAAAATCAAAAGAAATGTTTTTCTTTTTTATATTTATTTTCTTGTAGATAAAAACAAAATTCAAAACAAAGAAAATAATTCAGATAATGATAGTAAGTTATATAATGAGAAATATTCTCCAATGAAATAATATTTTTCATATATCTACATTTAAATCACATAGTAAAACTATAATAATTTTCAAAGATATTCGATTATCGTATTGAAATACCAATTGTATAAATATTTTAATATTGACACAAAAATTTATAGAGAGATTTATCGGAAAGTAAATGTAGCTATCAGAAGAATCAGAGAGCGAAAGAAAAGACTGTAAAATTTACTGAATTAAAATTTTTTCTCAACAGATTATAAATTTTTTTAAATTTGATATTATTACTTAAACAGCTCGAAAATCGATCAGAATAGCGTTTTTCTTGCTTTGTTGGTAGTAAGGATAGAGATTCCATGTCCATTTACAGTAATAAAATACTGTGAATGACCTGTAACTATATAAAAACAAATGTATTTTATTCTTTCTGATTGATTTTAGAACATGATGATACTGATTTTGAAGAAGAAGCTAAATGGGCAAATCTTCTTTCTGATACAAGTGATTTTGAGGGGTAAAATTTCTTTTTTTTTTTGCTAACACTCTTGTATTGTATTGTTAATATAAATTTATATAGTGATTGCCATCCATTAATGGCTGATATTATACTTGTTTCTCAATTACGTGATTGTCTTGTTAATTCTCATGTTTCACCAACAGATGATGTTGAATATATACAAACACTTATAACTTCACCTTTATTGATTACTAGTGATGAACAATTAAAAACATTAAATAATAAATATATTTGGTTTTATCGACTTATACTTAATTCAAAAATCATATTATCTAATGGTATACATAAATCAAGACGACAAGCACAAAAATTAGCTTATACAAAAATGGTTGAATTAATGACAAATAAACAAGGTGTTGAACCAAAAATAATTGCTAGTGGACGATGTAAAGTGGTACTTCGAAAATCTATTGTACCTAAAAATCTTAATGAAACAACAACGATGATTGATTCAATAATGAATAATACGACGGATGTTTATTAATATAGTCTTTCTTTATTCTGTATATAAATTAGTAACAAGTATTTCATTTGAATTGTCAGTTATTTTCTAATTATATTCAAAAAACAAATTTTTTTTTCTTCATTTTTGAAACTCTGTAATATGCATATCAGAATAGAATGTATTTTTCTTTGTAGGATTTTTTTTTCTCTTGGATTGCTAATTAATAAAAAAAAAAACAATCTTCAGTATATCAAAATAGCTTTTTCGAATTATTTCAAAATATTAGATAAATGAATCTGATCATTTCTCTCAATTAACTGATGTTGTAGGATATTTTTGAACTATTGCTTGAAAAATATCGAACATGCCTTTAAACAATAAGATCTTTTGAATAAATTATTTTCTACAGGTTGAAGTAGGCTGTTGATCCTTTGTCTATATATGACAGTAACAAATTCATACTTTTGAGTAGAAAGAATAATAGAATTAAAAATTATTAATGAAGTTCGATCGAATAAGTCTATATTGCAACAAGATTTGACAATATCGAACTTTCGAATTTTACAAAGATATAGTAGAATATTCAAATATTACAGGTACAACAATAAAATCAACTCGATGAATCATTTGAAAAATCAAAGTTCAATTGAATTTGTAGCTCATAGAATATGTTAATGTTGATTCTTTCACGATGTATGAAAAAATCTGAGGAAATTGCACAATACCATTAAAACAAAAAATTTTCATGTTTTTTTGTGTTGTTTAAAAAATGAGTTAAAGAAAAAGAATAGCGAATCACTCCCGTTTCTCAAGTACGGTACTTCTGATCGAGTTGAAACTTGTTTCTACTATTATTAGACACTATTTAGAGTATAAATGTTAGTTTTGCTTCAAGACTTATGATGTACCACTGATTTTTGCCAGAATTTACAAAGAGAAAGCACTAGTCAAAAAGCATTGCATTTTCGAAGATGTTCTAAAGGTTTTGTTGTTTTTATTCCAATAGAAGACGATAAAAGAAAACCAGAAGATAGGTTGGCATCCTGAACAGTGTTTACTATCGGTAAAAGAACTTTTCAGCTTTATGAGATGTATTGCGGCTGAAAAACGGGGATGATAAGAAAGGTTATTTTTAGTACCTGTGCCCTAAGAATTTCTTATAGAAATATATTGGAGAACTTTGAGTTCATAACAACTTTTTCTCTACATATCAAAAACTATCTGTTCTGATTGTATTAAGCTTTTCTGATGAATCATCCCCAAAAATCACGAAAAGAGTAGCATCCTCTTAAAAAAACTAGATGGTATTCGAGTTTTACTCGATTGCAAAATGTAGTGCAAAGCTTCTAATGTCGATTGACGGAATAATCAATATTTTCTAAAATATGAATAATCATTCCAACGATTAAATATGAAATATCTCTCCAAACTATAACTACACTATGAGGTTATCAAAGTTCCTTTTTTTTTTCACTGTAAATCGAAAAAGTAATTTTTTGACACAATAGATGATCGTAGTCAGAAAGCAACTGCGAAGTAGCCATTAACGGATATTAACATCAGTCGTATTCACATCTGTGGTATCTGTAAACAAAGAGAGAGATGACTAACTTTTATTGCTGTCTTCGTTTTAATAATTTCGAAGTGTAAAAAAAAAGCGAAGTCTACAAAAACTTGTCTTTTTGAATGATGTTCTGTAAGAAAATGTAACGTCATATGAAAGATCAAAGAACAGATTGTGTAGATTCGATCATGAAATTTTATTCTCGCATTTGAACAAGTACTTTCTGACTCTCGCTTCTTGAGATCATCGCAACAAAAAATAGCAAATTTTGATGTCTTCATTGAGAGAGAAGGAAAAGAATTAACTCGCGAAGGGACTACATTAACTAGTCAGGCAATTCAAGGTTTTATTTTTAACAAATTCAAGTTTTCTCACAAACGTTCATTTCAATCAATCTGAAATGTTACTCAAATATTTACCATCGTTATATTCAAACTACTAATGATAATTGAAAGTTAAATACCAATCGTTGCATGTGGTCTTAATATGAAAATAGCTGTATAGATGATGATTATATATTTGACAATCTGTTAGGAAAACAAAAATGTGCATAATATTATAATTGTTTTGAATTGATTTTTTTGCTGTAGACATTTACTAAACAGCTAAAATGATGTGAACAAAAGCATTTTCATGATTAAATTTTTTTTCTTTTGGTCAATAAAATATCTTGACTTTTACATCACTTTTTTTTTTTTTTTACTTCCTAATAAATAAAGAGGCACAAAAATCTGTTTATGTGCATGACTTATTTCAGTCAAAGCTTTTCAATACTACTTGATTAACCTGATTCAAATTTGTTTTACTTAAGGGCCCCCCCCACTTTCCGGCGTTTCTAAGAAACGGCCGATCGAAAATTCCTGAAACTTTCAGGGTAGATAGGTCTCGAGTAGTAGAGCAAAAGTTATTATGGGCATAAATTTGCCAGACCTCATCTTCACGGGCTTCCAGAGACCCCAAGGTCAAAAACTTGCAAAAAGTCCCCTCCCCCGCAAATCCACAGATTTCATCCGTTTGAGCTGAAATTTTTACTGTGGGTGGGCGGACCCAATCGGGGTGGGCGTTATTTTTCTTTCAAAAATTCCAAATACTTCAGGCTGAAGAACCAAAATACTGAAGACTTCCCAAAATCTCTAGGCTTTTTGGATCCTAAAAATTTTGCAAAGTCTGCCAAAATTGATTAGTAGAAGGTATCCAAAAACAAAAAAAAAGGCCAACCCAAATCACTTGAAGTCTCACCAAAAACATTTTCAGCCCGATCGGACTTGAAATGGCGGAGAAAAAGGGGGAAAACTGGTTTTTGATACCCAAAAAACTAGTTTCGAGAAAAATGCAAAATAAAAAAAACTTGTAGAAAATTTTTTTTCCGCTTATACGTAAGTATAGGTATACCATATCATAATATAACTTTATGTTAAAAAAAAATTTTTTTTAATGCATAGGTCTCCAAAAAACCTGGTTTTTCAGAGACTTCCCGACCTTTGATAGTTCTGATTTTTATAGCACACATAGAGGGGACCTTGATACACCTTTACACGAAAAAAAAAAAAAAAAAATCGAAAAAACAATTTTTTGGCTCAGGAAAGGAGGGTCCCCTTAATGAATTATTCCGTTAGAATAAAAAGAAAAAATGTTCATATGTTTTTTTTTCTAACATTACATAGTAAAAACGTTCTACAATATTTTGATAGATAGCGATGTTTAATACTTGACCCACACTCACGTACCATCAATTGTCTACAAATGTTGTTTTTTTCAAGCATTCTTGACAACAAATAAGAACAAAATTAACTCAATAATCAAGACTTTTAATTGTAGTAAAAATGTTAATCATTTGGATGGAAATATTTTCATAATTATTCAGATAGAAAATGTATACAAAAAGAAACGGTGAAAGGAGAACAACAACATGTTATTTTCTTGAGAATTAGCATCAAGTTCGAGTCTTCCCTTCCACGACATCATGTTTGTATAGTATATGTGCGTGTTTTACTTCAATTGCTTTCTTTTTGATTAAAATTGCTTTTAATCAGCGTTATGTTCCTTTAGGCTCTATCATGAGTAGAGGATTAAATAAACCGCAAGTAATAAAACAAATGTATCAAGAAACTAACACTAATTTTTTAATATTCCTAACTTACATCAATGGAAATAAGATGTGATGTGACTATTCTCGTTTAGAATATTGATTGCAACAAAAACTGCGCAATATTCTTCATTTATTCTTTGGTAAATATTTAAGTAAACAAATAATAAATAATTCTAAGTATCTTGCAAGATAACACCGAATTCAATTCTCTACAGATTTCTATTAATCTTAATTAAAAACTATGGAATAAAAAATTCTACTTGTCTGCATGATTTGATTCATGGAAGGACATGTACTTTTCATATAAATTTTAGTAATGTATTATTTTTTTTTCCAAGAAATATTCAGACTTCAAAATCAGTAGTCAACAAATATTACTTCTGGTCAAATTCGATTTATTTTAGATGAATTTTCGAATAATTATAAAGTGAAAGAATGCGATAAACTTTTATTGCATCCAGTATATCTATCTAATATTTAAATGAAATAATGCTAAGAAAAAATTTCTTTTAGTTCAAAGATTTGATCAAAAAGATTTACAAGCTCAGGATGCATGAATTCATAAAGATATTCATGTAAGATAGAAAGATCTGTTAACATGATTATTTTTATTCTAATTTTGTAGAAAATCTAACTATGTATTGATTTATTTTCATATGGATTTGTTAGAAAAGATTTGTCAGCATGTATCTCAGATGATATTAAACAAATAAATAGAAGAACTTTATGTCTCAGCATGAAATCTTTTTATCTTGATATTGAATAAGAATGATAGGAGATATCGTTGAATTCTATCGTTTTTTTGTTTGTTTGTTTTATTACTTTTACAGAAAAGTTGAGATATGAAGTTCTCTAAAAATTTCTTGAAGAAGATCAGTTTTAACATTTATGTTTTCATAATTATTGTACTTAATATACATGATGTCTATTTCAATATATTCTCGTTTAAAAAAAAAGACATCAAAAGATTTACAATACATATTTGTCTCCTTCGTATACATTGCAGAGAACTTCCATAAGTTTAAGTACTTTACAAAAAATCTTTCAAAAAAAAACTCAAAAGTATTTTTAACTTCCATATAAAGATCAAGGCAATACATAGATAGTATCACCACTACTGCTTGTTTATTATTTTTATAAATATAGACAATCAATCTCTGACATTATTACAGATTTGTGGTAATCATGAAAGTAGTATTTATGTAATAAAGAATTATAAAAATATCTTATCATAGAGATGATTTTTTTGAATCAAACACATTAATCATCTAGTTCTTTTTTTTGTATCAACATCATGAAATTCATCCTTTTCGTTTTAGATGTTCCATGAGAAAAAAACAACTCGTAGTAAGATGGCTAGAGTGACTAATAGAATGATATATTTAGCCTAAAAAACCAGGCATCACGACACTTCTTGAGAAGAGAAATTGACATTCTAACGTCCTCGAATTCTCAAGAAGATAATTAAATATTTCGGCAAAAAAATATTAAAAAAAATACGTACACATTATCGAGTTAATTTTGGTCAAGTATCTTAGAAAAAGAAATTCATGTGAAGAGATGTCATTTCCGAGAATATTTTCATTGTTAATCTTCTTACTAGTACTAGTAATTTACTTTCCAATCCATTTCCTCAATAAAAAGATGTTTACTATGACAAAGAATTTTATTTACGAACATGTCAAATGTCTTTATTTTCTTTGCAATCACCTATCTGATCTTGTATATTATTTATTGTAAATCTTGTTATGCATCAAAGAAAATAAAAACAGATTTAACTTAAAAAAATATTTCAAACTAAATGAACTATACAAAAATAGAATTAATTTTGTATAATATGATTTAAAAGAATTTTTTTCATCAAAATATACATCAATTAATACTAATACTTCAATATCACTCACCAAGCAAAATATTATTCTTAATGATACTGATGAAAAAATATTCAGATAGTATTCTTCTTCTAATTCATCATGTAGTGAAATTCTTAATTATAAAATTTAATATTTGATTTCGTTTATTTTGAAATTAATTTTTATTTCATAAATGAACACTAAAATTTTCTTTTCTTTTTTAATAATACTTCGAATGGATCATAAATCAGTTCATTAGCCAACAGGTATATCATCATCGTGAGATTAATACTTAAAAAAACCCTATAAATAATATATTTAAAATTAATTGTTATTCTAGAATTTAAAATAAAACTAATATAATAAAAAGAATTTATCTACATTATGAAGTTCTTTTCAACTGAGAATCAAATATTACATAGAAAACGCAATAAATTAATATAACGAAATGAATAAAAATAACTTCTAGGCTTTCTGAAGTTTTTCTCCAAGAAAATATGAATATTAATAGTATTTTAATTGTTAATTTTCTCGCATAATATATTCTATTCTTGAATCAATAAATATTGACAATCTCGCATTCACTTCCAATGATTGAATAATTAAAAATATACATGAAAAATTTTTCTTACAAAAGTATTTTTAATTTATCAAGATTTTAAGGATATATATTCTCTAAACGCACGTTTTCACTTAGCTATTGTCAAATTCTTAGACAAGCAATGCTCGAGTTCGACTTAGTTAGTGGTTTCAAACGCTGAATAAAAAAAAAATAATGCAATGCTTCAACATATTTGCGCTTTTTTTGAGAGTTTTATTTTTTTCATTGTTCTTCTATTCAGACGTTTATTAAATTATTACAACGACATGAAAAAACTTCCGTATTTTATTTGGTTTAAAAAAAGAACTTTCTCGAGATCTTTATCAAAAATTTCTTTTGTAGTCTAAAAAAAGACGATGTTTATCATTCGACATGTCTTAATGGAAAACAAAATTGCTGATCTTTCTTTGAGATATTGTTTTCAATCAATATGAAAGAAACACAATCTACTTTTATGATGAATAGTAGTGCTTTGTTTCTTCTGTTTTTATTTTAACTTCGAGAAACAACAAATGATTTTATTATGTCATACATAATTAAGGATTCAACAATGAGTGCATTTCTTCAAGTGATCGTACTTCATAATCATAATTAAAAAAAAGTGAAATATGACCTTTTTTATTATGATAATTACTATGAAGATATTAATAGAATTATACAGCTATCGAACGGTCAATAAGAACGTCTCTTTGAACTATTCGTCTCGATTTTCTTTAAATCTTCATATCGATAATGAAATCATTATTTTGTTTTTTTTTCGTACTAAACTTGTCTTATCATTGTGTATTGTAACATTAAAATAGAAAAAAAGAAAATGAAGCAATCCATTCGTTTAAAAAAAAAAATAAAAACACACAACATTTGATAGTAGTTACAATATGATTTTTCTAATTGCAGAAAATTACATCTGATTTTTTTTCATTAAATAAAGTCGTATGGGACTTGAAATCGTCATTTTAATTGAATCAAAATCAATTGTTTCATCATGATTATTTCGAGGTTTTGGTTTAGTATAACTTTGAATTAATTTCTGACGTAATTTTGCTAACATATCATCATATGCTTGCTCACCATTTTGTTTTCTATATGTTTGACAAGCTGATAATGATTCAATAAAACCGAGAAAATGTCCAAGTGTTGTTTCTTTTCGATTTTCAATTGTACATTGACGTAATGTTGATTGATATGGCAAAAGTGGTACAAGTGATTGATAATAATCATCAGCTAACCAACGTTTTGGATTCCAATATGAAAACAATAAAACATGATGAAATTCATGATAAATAGCATCAGCTGTGGGATTATCCAATGTACCTAATGCATATGTCCATACAGCAAGTACGCCTGTTTGTGGTTTAAGTACACGTTTAGCTTCTTTAAGAAATGCTTCTATATCGAGCCAATGTAATGTTGTTGCAGTTGTAATTAAATCAACAGAATTCGATTGAAGAAAAGATAAATCTTCAGCTGTATGGCATCGATATTCAATATTGTCTTTTTTGATCGCATAAGCAAGTTGATTTGCACTAATATCTAGACCAATAACTCGTTCACAAAGTCTTTATACAGAAGAAAAAAGAAAAAAAAATTTCTATTTCTTGTTTTTATGCAATTGAAAGAAAAAGATTTAATTATGATATTTACGGACTAAGATCTACTGTTGCTTGACCATTTCCACATCCAACATCGAGTGCAAGTGGAATTTTTTCGTCTGTAATTTTTCCATTAAAATAATAGTCAATAATATGTTCAAATACTTTTTTTGGATAACCAGGTCTATGGAGGCGATATCTTGCTGTATGCTCCTCATCGTCAAATATATGATAGCTCATAGTTATTTTTCTTTCTGCTCTTATAAGACAACGACAACGACGACGTTGATGATGTTGTTCTTTTCGTTACTTGTTATTTTGTTTTTCTTTTTTCTTTTCATTCCTTCTTCTCTATTTCTTGCGCTTTTTTTTGCCTTCTCTTATCACCTTCGTCCTAGTGATGGAAGCAAATAACGTCGATGATATCCTCTTTTTTTTTGCATAAGACAAAAAAACAATCACGAGAGTATTTAAAAAAAGAACACATAGAAAACCCTTTAAATAGTATTGAATAAATGCCCAGAAATAGTCTTGTCAGGTGCATTTAGTTATATTCTTCTCTTTTTTTTCATGATAAAAATATATGTTACAGTAAATATTCAAACTTATTAGCAATAAAATTACATTCACATGAGATATGATACATGATCTATTTTTAACGTGAGATTGTTTACTTTTAGAACAAAAAAATCCAGGGTATACTGAAGGAGACGTTTATTATTATTATTCAAAATCACGTTTTCGTTTTATATTTTTATTTAACCTTGAATTAATTTAAAAATTTGTCAATCATTTTTTTTTCTGTGATTTCAAAAACATAGAATTCATCGAGTCTAAGTGAAAAAAGAAAATGAAATTAATGATTTAATTTTATATTAATGAAATTTCTCATGTGTTAAAGTGAGTTATCATTTGTATCTATTAAAGAATCTCGTTTTTTTCCTATTCAAGAAAAACTAATAAGTGAAATAACAAATCACTAGAGACTGAAATATAAAAAGAAAAGACGGATGATACAAACAATTTATATCGACAATCTCATGTTACAAACAAGAAAAGAGCATGTCACAAAAACATCAGTTGAATGAAAATGATGTTTTTGTCTCAGATGACATAGTGAATAATTGAATTCTAAATGTCGTCTTTGAATAAGAAAACAATAGTCGAAAAACAAAAATACTACCGATATCAAAGGATCTTGAAAATTTGAGAAATAGAAAATCCTTCTTAATTTCTTCGCATTTCCATGATTGATAAAATAAAAAAAGTTTCCACAATATCTTTTGTTCTCACATTCATCTTCATCTAGGCATTTGTTAACATGAATATATGGGCTTGCAAGCTATTCGAGAGAAGACATCACTCTAGCTTTGATGAATGGCGGAACTAATTATCAATTCTCATTTCCTCGAGGTATAATCATAACTCTGTTGAGAGTTCGTCAACAACTTAGAACCTTCTATTTTTTTCTATTCTTAGACATTGCTGTTAATCGCACACGTTAAATTAATCCTCCATTAATTTACATAAAACGAAGGCATCAATCGGATACTCTTGACATATTATATCCTTCATGTTTTATTTATTTCAACACATTCGTTGTTGTGAAATATCTTATTCAAAAGGTTAATATTGTATGTATTTAATCAAAGTTTAGTAAGAAACTATTTTGAAATGATTGACATATGTATTTTCTTATGAAAAGTTTGTCGAACATTAAAATTTAATCTTCAATAAAGTGCATCGGTTTCAAGATTAATTTAACTAATTTATTTGCAAATTCTAGAAGAAAATCTCTGAAGCACAGTCTTGAAAGTTATGGAAATAGAGTTCACCATCAGAACACTTGGTAATGATTTCGATGTTGATGACATTCTAAGGGTATTTGAGTATAAGCAAAGAGAGTACAGATTTGAATATGTTCTTAGCGGAAGAAAACAAACCGGGGATAACTTGAAAAAAATAAATTAAATTGAAAAGCAAATCTTTTTGATAATGTGTTTCTTTTCGTTATATTGACTAGAATAATTGTTGCTTTTCCGTAGGAACTTCGCTGATCTATACCAATTAATCAATTTGTATCTTTTATACAACTAGTCTTATGGAAGAGAAAGAGTTGAAGCACAATGATTCATAGCTCATGCATTATTGATAAAGCATTCAAGGTTTTCTTATGCTTTTCTGTTAGTCTGTTGGAGTGAATCGAAGCAATTTCATATTGTATTCACTCAAAATAGATGCTGAACAGAAGCAAAAGACTGTCATTCGACAGATACTATTGAATTTACAAGACATTTTAAATAATGAATGTTTTTTCTCCAAATTCTTTGATCGGTGTATATCAGTAAATTTTTTACGAAAACGTAATTGCTATGCTACTCAATATAACGAAAAGAAATACATTTTCAACAATTTTTTTACTTTTCAAATTAATTCTTCTTCTTCTTCAAGCTATCACTATTTTTTTTTCTTCCGCTAAGTACAGTAGTTGGAAATAGTCTCGTTATGAGGTAAAAAGTACCTAAACTTCAATCCTTTAGTCTAATAATTTTATTACAGACAGAGCATGTTGAACTCTGATTGCAAAAACTAATCAAGATTATATCAGTCTTCATCTAGAGGAACTAGAAGGTCGTCGTATATTTTATTTTTCCTTCAGACGAGAATGTCTAAACATAGACAACAAATTTCATGACCTTAGACAATGAAGTATTCTTTTAGCCATTTTCACATGGGAGTTGGTGCGAATCATCGAAAAGTGATCGATATCTCCAGCTAATTCTAACAATTTGCCTTGAAATTCTTCCGATCATAACCATTAATGCAGAAGAGATCCATGCTGAGATCATCACAAAGAATGAAGAATTCCTTACACCTCAAGATTACAGCGAATGGAAATGTTTTATCTGTAGCTAAAATACTAGACAAAAGGAATGAAGTTTCTGTGCGTTTTACTCGGTAGTGGAACTTCTACCGACTACCATACAGGATGGACTATAAAAAACTAATTCCTTTGATGATAATATTCTTTCTACAAGCATGGCATTCATTTTTTGATCCGATTCTTCTTTCAACAGATACAACTGATAAAAAAAAACTACCCGATATAGACATTTTTATTTGAAAAAATGTTTCAATGTAGCTTGAGAGAAAAAGAAAAACTTATAGAATATGAAATCTGTTCTAAAACGGTATATTCTCACCGAGAATTATAAAGAAATCTCAGAATAACAGCTATTTTTCATCTAACAATTTATCAGTAATGCATACATATTGTGGTGGCCATTGTAACATTTTATTTACATCGTATAGACGAACGTAATTAAAATGAATTCAAATGTTGAAATAACCAAATTAGTATAGTACCTTACTTTATATAAAAAAATATGCAACACAACAGTGGTACAAGTATTTTAATAAAAGTAGCTAAGTAGCAATTATTCGCAATAATTTCCATGTGTACTTAACCTTTTCTCAGCTCTATCGTTTACAACAGATATTGATTCGAAAATTGAGTGTTATAAGTGCACAAAGTATTTTTTATAGGAAGATAAGTTTTTTATGACCCACTCTGAGTACTTTTAAATCTGCACTTGTTTGTGCTTAAAGTGTCATTTATTAATTATCGACATCTACATTATTACTGCATGCTCTAATGATCGACTCTATTTTAAAAATTGTAATTCAGAGACTTTGGGCAAAAATTGTTTTGTTCGAAAAGATTTGTTTTTTGGAAATTTGAAAATGAATTAGTTAAATTAATCTTGAAATTGATGCATTTTATTTATTGAAGATTACATTTTACTGTTCGACAGACTTTTTCATCGGAGAATACATGTCAATCATTTCAAAATAATTTCTCACTAAACGTTGATTAAAGATACACACGATATCAACCGTTTGAAATTAATAAAAAAAAAGACGTGCTAAAATAAGTTAAATGCAAGGAATAAACGATATTGATAGTCTTTGATTAATTTGATGTTCGAAAATAGAATTCGTTAATGTTTCATTTGTGGTAGAAATCGGAAAGAAACTTATCCTTGTTCAAATAGTTTTCGTCTGATGTCGATATAGTTTTTTTTTTTTCATGGTACTTTCCTAGAAAATGTCAGATATAAAGAGCGAAATAACAAGTTTTATATACAATCTCTGTAAACATTGATACGAAAACTATCAAATTTTACATTATTATTATTCGAAACAGTATTTCTAGATATACTCCCTCGGACAAAAAAAACGCCCTTTTTCCATTTCATTTTTGCATCACTTAATAAGTTGTTTTAGAAAAACAAAATATACCAGGAGATGCAGCGTGAAAAGAACTACAATGTGCAAAGTAAAGCTTATTTTAATTTTGTACTTTTTGTTTTCAAAAGAAGCAAAATTGTGTGCGACCAATTTTCGACGCTG